>CP139506.1:415948391-416359360 GCA_021014915.2 Artemisia tridentata subsp. tridentata
AATTCATTTAAGTGAAAATCATGTTCAAATATAGTAATTTACAAGTTTATTTAATGTGTATTTAATGCATTTTTTAGTTAATTAAGAAAGTTTGTGTTCATTAACTACACCTTAACCTCTGCCCAGTGGGCATTGGTTAGCAAATTCCTTAGGGGGTTGGCAACACCCGCGTGATAGCACCAGACGGCACCCATCACGCACAGGAACACCGCCGCCGTCCCTGCGTGATGAGGTGCGGGATGGTATTCACGAGACCAAGTCACGCATGGGAAGGAAGAAATTGGAACGTTGGGGCATTGATTTTTTCGACCGTTTGAGGCCAAATGGATATATTTTTGATTATATATTGGATACTTTTGCAAACACTGGGAATACACAACCAACAAACAAATATCAACTCACTTCTTCCTAACAAAAAAAGCATACCGAGCTAAAAAAAAACATGGAGCCAGCCAAAAAAAATAGATCCTAGAAAAACCAACCGAGTATCGAGGGGCGCATCTCGTCCTCGAGTTCAATCTCAACCCGTTTACCGCCCCCAGTTCTACGATTCATCTTCCCAATCTCAACCCGTTTACCGCCCCCAAATGTACGAACCTCAATCTCCACCATTTTGCTACACCCAACAACCCCTCTCGCAATTGCCTACTCAATTCGACCCGTTTGAGCCGCGGTATAGCCAACAAAAAAGGCGTGAACGGGAAAGCGCTCCGTTACCCGTTCGTGATGATACCGATGATGATGAAGATTTCGACCATGTTGACATGGTACCCAAGACACAACCGGTTAACGAAGAAGCTGCAGAAGTCGAACAAGACGAAGAAGTTGAAGCCGAGGTGGTGGTAACGCGGCCTAAAAAAAAGTCATTAAGATTTGGACGGCCGAGGAGGAGGAGGCGTTAGCTAAGGCTTGGATTAAAATTTCAGTGGACAAACAAGTTGGCGACCGTCAAACAAAGCAGGGATTTTGGAAGCGAGTTCTAAAGCATTATCAAAGCCTTATGCCGAGAAGCACACGCACGAAAGATCAATTGAACTCGAAATGGACTCCTATGAACGCGGCTATCGTTGCGTTCAACGGTTACTTCCATCAAGCGGTATAATTTATATCTTTGTTATTTTTTGAAGTTTTATATATATACTTGGATTATATATAGGTGCGTATCAACCAAAGTGGGTGCAACGATCTACAAATCTTTGAGAGAGCCAATGCCGATTTTGAAAAACAATTTAGGAAAGCGTTCCCGCATGTGAAAGCGTGGCACATTCTCAAAGATCAACCAAAGTGGCTCGAACAACCGGTGATTGGTCCGACTCAAGAATCCCAGGGATCGAGCAAGAAAAGAAAGTCGTCCGAGTCAAGTAACGCTCAAACGCCAACAAACGAGGAAGATTTCGACTGTGACTTACCAAACCTCAACGATAACCCTGCTCCATCACGTCAATCGAGAGGCAAAAAAAAGGCGAATTATGAAGATTCAAGCCGAAGTTCGATTCATGATACCTTCGCAAGTTACACGGCCGAAAAGGAAAGTTTATTGAAGGCGGAGTTGGAGGTTCAAAAGAAAAAGGACGAAGAATATTTCAAGTTTATTGACGGGGAGGTCTACAATCGTGACATGAAGTTCGTTATGGACCCGCACGACAATATCCTAGACCCGGCTTTTAAGGAATTCGTCATCAGTAGAAAACGCGAGATATGCGCCAAATACGGTTGGCCGTGTAGTTTGTAGGATTTTATGTTTTTAAGTTAAGTTTTAATGTTTTTACGTTAGTTTTAATTTAGTTTTAAGGTTTTTTTTAGTAATATTTTATGTAAGGTTTTTAATTTTAATGGAATTTTAGTTATTTTATGTTTTTTAGTAATATTATGTAATGTTTTTTAATTTTAATGTAATTTTAGTTTTGTTTAAAAAAATTTTGAAGTGAGTGATGGGATGTAGTGAGTGATGCGGTGCCAACAAAAATATGGGTTAGTGATGAAAAAAGTAGTGAGTGATGTGATATAAGGGGATTGGTTGGGAGTGAGTGATGGGATTTTGGGTGAGAGATAGGTTGCCAGCCCCCTTATGAATAATAAGCAATAAGCCCCCTTATAATAAAAGCTAAAACAAAGACCCCCTAAGACAATAATAAATAAGAATATTAAAAAATAATAATAATAAAAAAATATATATATAAATAATAATAATGATACCAGGTACTTGTCGATACATATCCATCCACAACATTTAACTTGAACCATCATTTCCTATTATGTGATTGATTCCTTTTTGCTTACTATTTTCAGTTTCCACTCCTGAGATATTATCTTTTGTACTTTTGTTTAGTTGTTGTTTTGGATCTCATTCAATAATTTAGTACTTATAATGTTTAACGCGATTTTACATAGAGGCTGTTCAAAGGATGTCTTTATAACTCAATCGTTTGGTCATTTTGTGCAATTTCATGCCAAAGTGTCAACGATAAACGTTTCTTCCTCACTCGATGAAATATAATAGGCCAAAACTTTGAAAAGAGAAGAAAGCCAAAGAAGATTTACAAATTACAAATGATTCACAAATATATGCAAGTACGTTAAGACTAAAGTAAATTTATTGCTATTTAAGTTATTCGAATCTGTTTAGTTTGTTTTTATGTTCATGGCATTGAAGTCCAAACATGGCTAATTAATGTTTTGTGATAATTCAAGTAAGCGTATGAGCACTACAACTAATTGTAGTATATGACAGTAGTTAAGAGTTTATAATTATTGTTGGTATTTGTGCTAATTCAGTTGTGGAATGGATCCATTAGATTAAACATTGAGAAATTGTATCAAAATTCTTACAGAAAGATATAGCTAGGCTATAATTGCTGGTATTAAAAATACAGCTAGGCCTCATATACAGGGCCGTCTTTGAGGGTGTGCAAGGTGAGCGACCGCTCAGGGCCTCAAAATTTTTAGGGGCCCCAAAATTTGTCCCGTTAATAATTATATGCATGTATGTATATATTTTTCATGAAGAAAAAAGTATTTAGATTATATATTTTTCATGAAGAAAAAAGTATTTAGATGAGAAAATATCTTAAATGAGCAATATGTTAGAACGTTTAGATAACTAATTGCATTATATCTTATAAACAGTGACATTTTATATATAGCATTCCTTCTCGAAAGGCCTCATTATGTAATTTCGTACAGGGCCCTAAAAAATTTCATAAGTTCATGGGACGGCCCTGCTCATATACCACACCAAATGGCGGTTTTGGTTGACCCAAAGACTTTTTGTCAGAAATATTAAACAAAATTATATGATCATATAACCAAAGCAAAATCATTTCAATAGCAAAATCATTAAAAGTGCACTTTGGGCGACTTCCAAGCCAATTTATGTAGGACAACTTTTTATCTTATGAGGCTAACTAGTTTAGAGAAAATTACTAGGTTGGACCTGTACACCCTTACATGTCTCAATTTGACCAAACTTTATCAAGCTATCCAAAATGCCCATACATCTTGCGTTCATCTTTACGCAAGATACGCAAGATGACATGTTTTGATCCTTGCCGTCGAAAAAAAAAAAAAAAACATTTAAAACATCCCGCGCATTCTTTTACGCATGATGTCCAAAATTACGCAAGATGCAAAAATATGGATATAATATCATCCCGCGCATATTCATACGCAAGATGTGTTACTTTTACGCAAAATGTGAAAAAAACAAACCTCGGGAAGGAACGTTTGAAGGGATGTGAAGAGACCCATGCATGCTAAATCCGACAAATTCATATACAAGATAAAGAGAACACATGCAGAGAAGAGTTTCATTTGCATGAATTTCATTTGCAAAGAAAAAACTCATACTAAGCTTCCATTACATATTACATTGTTCGAAGATCCTGCGTAATAAGCTTCCATTACATACTAAGCTTCCATTACATAATACAAGATAAAGAGACACATGCATGAATTTCATTTGCAAAGAAAAAACTGATACTATAACATTGTTCGAAGAGGATAACATGTCAATTGCAAGTTGCAAAAGTATATAAAGTTCCATTACATAAAATACAAGTTGTACATTGGCGGTGTTGTTGCTTTCGTTGTGTGGTGTTGTTGCTGTTGGTGGTAAGGTGACAGGTGGTGGTGGTGGTTGCTTGTCGTTGTTTTGTCGGTGTGGTTGCTCTCGTTGTGTGGTGTTGTTGCTGTTGGTGGTAAGGTGAAAGGTGGTGGTGGTGGTTGTTTGTCGTTGTTTTGTCGGTGTGGTTGCTCTCGTTGTGTGGTGTTGTTGCTGTTGGTGGTAAGGTGACAGGTGGTGGTGGTGGCTGCGGTGTTGAATATGACGGATTATCGGGTATTTCGCAATCTAAAATAATTTTTTTTCTATAAAACACGTATTGTTTATTTATTTGTAAAGTATATGTGTTGTAATATATATTTATATGTATTTGTTATTTTAGGATTATCCGGCGGAAGTTTCATGTAGGAGTAAGTTGTCGTTAGTTAGGGATATTAAAAAACTTATCAGGAACACCCCAAGGGAACAGTTATTTAGGCAAACATGCTTTGGTTGGTTGCTAGATATACCAAAAATGCAAGAGAGTGCTATCTTAGTGCATTATTTTATATGCCACCAAGTGCCGTGTGATGAGGGTGAGACAAACATTGTTCCTTTGAGATATCGTGTACGTGATCTATCTCGGGTAGGTGAGGTTGAGATTAAGTTTGGTAGAGAGGAATTTTGTCTAGTTACTAGTTTAAGGTTTGGGACGGATTTTAGAAATCTTTATCAAGAAGGACCTATGCTGTTTAGGAGACGAGTGTTCCCCTCGACAGCAGATTCAAGATCAATAAAAGTTGGTATGTTGCGTAGTATAATAAATAGTAAACAGTTTTTTGAGTTGAGTGACGAGGATGCTGTTCGCGTATGTTTGATATGCGTGTTGATATTGGTGTTAGAAGGGACTGAGATTAGGAAAGTAGTCGAAGAATGGATACTTAGGTTAGTCGAGGATTTAGATGCCTGGAATCTGTATCCGTGGGGGTCTTATGTATGGCCAGACTTGTACAAGAATATAAAGGATGCAACAGTAACGCGTAGGGTAAAGCACTTTGCTGAGGGGAGGGATCCCAATACAATGCCTAAGTACTCGTTGAATGGATTTATGTGGGCCTTCAAGGTATGTCATATATAAATTTTTAAACTTGATGTATATGTTTCCCGTTAGCAATTTCTAATAATAATTTCCTTATTTGTAGACGTGGATATTGGAGTCGTTCCCACATGGTGCAGCCCTATTTTTTTCTCGTCAACAGTTGTATCCCCGATCAATTGCTTGGGGTTTTAGCCGCTTGGTGAACCGGGAGGGTGTAAACATTATTCTGGATGGCGAATTGAGTGTGAGTTTGACATATGAACTAAATTTATTATGATACAATAAATAAATATTGTTTGGATTTTTTAACGTGGTATATATTGTACTTTTTCTTAATAGGTAAGGCGGCCGTTGGCTAGGCTTATCCCAGATGAGTTTGAGCAAAATACCGACTGGTGGGTTCAAAGTAGAGCCTTTTTTGATGGGAACCCGCCCCCACATCCAGTCATACAGCAGCCGGCAAACCGATCTGTGCGGGAAGATATTCCCCCCGTAGTTGAAGCATGGTTAAAGAAACATGACCTCCAAATCGAACAATTAAACGAAAAATATGGGGTAAGCAGTTTAAAAAATTATTTGTTTAAATAATTGTTTTGTATCAACATTAGTTAATTTTTTTTAATTGTTTGTTTAAAAAATGTATTGCATCAATTCCGATTTGTGAAGAATCCACGGCCACAAAGAGAATCAAGCTTCGTTGTTGGTGAGAATGTTGGTTTCAGTGCCTTTAGTGGTTTTCAAAACACGCAGGTATATTTTCATGCTTTTAATTTAATTATATTTACATTTGTTGGTTACTCACTTTTCCTTTTAATTTTATATATAGGGATCGCAACGGCCCAGACGTACAACTGTTGCGGCACCTAACGATTCTTTCTTTGAAGCTCTTCGTGTACCTTCACCTGCGGTGCCGTCTACATGTCCATCATGGTTTCCAACCAGCGAACATATTGCTACACGTACACCTTATGGGTTCACTGCGTTTGCCACGCCCGTTCATGACCAGGGAGGTCCATCTCACGGCCCTAACGTTGGGCTTGAGAAGCAGGTAACATATTAATTATTTAAAATAAATATCGTTTCTTCAAATTATTTCGCTTTAACCACATACAAATGTGGCATTCCTGCATTCGAGTAAGCGAAATCAGTAAAAAAATTTACCTCATCGTCGTCGGTAATATCCATTCGAACGTCAAACGAAGGGTGCGAAAATTTAATATGCAGCCGAATATTGGGATCCACATTGAATTTAGAACGCACATAATCAACTAACCACGAGTACGTGATATTAGTATACATAGCCACACCTCGTTCAGTGTCTTCAAAATGTAATATACATTTGAATTTATGTGTATCTGAAGTCATTGCTATGTGTGTCTAATTTTTTTTGAATTAGAGTAAATGTAGTTGCTACGTTTCGCTATATATCTTTCTTTATATACACATTGATGACAACTCCGCGTACGCGTTTTCTTTTACGCGGGATATGACACAGAATAGACCTGGATGTGACAAGTCTATGACAATGATGTGACAGATACGTACATTGATGTGACTAGTCTATGACAACTCCGCGTACGCGTTTTATTTTACGCGGGATATGACACAGAATAGACCTGGATGTGACAAGTCTATGACAATGATGTGACAGATACGTACATTGATGTGACTAGTCTATGACAACCCCGCGTACGCGTATTCTTTTACGCGGGATATGACAATGATGTGACCTGAAATATGACAATGATGTGACAAGTCTATGACAATGATGTGACAAATACGTACATTGATGTGACTAGTCTATGCAACCCCGCGTACGCGTATTCTTTTACGCGGGATATACTCTTATTTAAGTCTTACATTGTTAAGCCAATTACACACCATCCTTTACACCACTTACTAAAAAACATGTCGGACAACATACCATTCGAACTTCAAGTTGATATCATGAAGAAGCTACCAGTTAAGTCTTTACTACAGTTTCGTACTGTGTCTAAGCGATGGAAGTCTTCCATAGACTTGCCGAACTTCATCCGTAGTTACGGTTTTTGTGAAAGAGATATGTGTTGTTTCAATTTAACATATATGCAAGGTAATATTGGTTTTATGTTTTCCGTAAATGAAAATTTAGCCTTTACGAATCTAGAAACAACTTTGAATCTTCCAACTCTTAAGCCTATCGCTACTTCTGAAGGTGTCTGGTGCTTTTTGTATGGTTCAAATATGATGGTTGTTCTTTGGAACCCATCAATAAAAAGATCTATAGGAATATTCGTCCCTGCTTTCTCAGATCAACCTGATTCACCAAAAATGGTCATCGGTTTCGGTGTCCGTCCCGACAACTTAGACCCTACCCTTTTAAAGATTAATTACCCATATTACGGTCAAGGACCATGGTATGTGTCAGTTTATACATTGAGCTCCAGACGTTGGAACAATCTTGAAAAGGACCGTTTGCCCCGTGAATCAATTAGAATTAAACGGTCTGGTCAAGCAGTAGTGGGTGGTAAAATTTTCTGGATTGGTTCAGAAAAATTTGTTCATAATGATGGTGTTTCGTACAAATGGTACATGATTGTTTCTTTTGATTTGGTTACTCACCAATTTACAGTGCAAAACATACCTGAATTGATAAGATTCACGGTTCAGCCTCCATTCTATATATCTCAGCTACGAAACTCTCTAGTAGTTTCAGGTAGTTACCTTGCAGAAGAGTGCAAAGTTTTGTGCGCATGGGAATTAGAATTTGATGGTGCTGTTGTATCATCATGTCCAGTGCTATTCACCGTCCCATTCCCAATTGACAATGAGGTAAAACTACTTGGATTTACCAAGGCTGCAGAACCAATTGTTCAATCTAAGAGCAACCAACAAGTAGCTCACTCACTACAAGTGTACGAGCGAACATCTCATGAGTTTCAAAACATGGGTATTGAAGCAAATGGTGGTTCTTTTTTCATTGGGCCATACAAAGAATCACTAATTCTTCTTGATCAACCAAATAATACCTATATGGTTTAGTTTGATGTGTTTAAGCTTATCAATGTATGTCTATTTTTGTTTCTAAAACTGTTCTAGGTTTTTTAATATAATGTTTTTTAATGCAATTTGTTTGTGCTTAATATTCAATGTTTTTTATTTATGTGTACAACAACACAATGTTGCTAATATAACTTATGCTTTATATATTAATACAATGACGTGACCAAAACATGACAGTTGCATGCCTAAGTAATTTTGTACCCGAAATATGACAATGATGTGACATATACATACATTGATGTGACTCATCTATGACAACCCCACGTACGCGTAATTTTTTACGCGGGATATGACACGGATTAGACAACTCTATGACAATGATGTGACAAGTCAATGACATTGATGTGACTAGTCTATGACAACCCCGCGTACGCGTATTCTTTTACGCGGGATATAACACAAACCTGTCTATAAAAACTCATTCACAATTCAATTTCTCTAAACACATATCACCATTATCAAATTATCTAAACACTAGAAAAATTTAACAATTCGGAAAATGGCCCAACAAAACAATTCCGGATACACAAAACGATACCAACATAATGTTGGGGCTTCATCTACCTCTTCAAACTTCCCGGAAAGGTTAATACCCGGTCCAGCTGGTATTATTCAAGCGGCTATTCTCCGAAAAAATGCGGACATTAGGGAAGGTGGCCCTGATTATTGTCTAGTGCCAACACAAGAATATGTAAGGAAGATAAAAGAAGATGTCGTTGAAGATGATCATTTTTCACGTGGGCCATGGCTATGCGCTATTAATAAGCTGCGTAATAGCGAAGGTATCATCGTAACTGGTTGTCTTGGCAATATAAAAAACTGTATCATAAAAGGGAAACTTGAACTTGTTGTGGCTGTAATCAAGACTTGTACTCCTACCGCACTTGGGGAGCTAACAGTAACACTTAAAGATCCAACGGGGACATTCTCTGGTACAATTCATCACAAAGTCCTTACAGAAGAATCGGGTTACAAAGACTCTATCAAAGTCGGAGCTGTGTTGGTACTTCGTAATGTTTCAGTGTTTACCCCAAAATCAACACCCTTTGGTCTTAACATTACATTGAGGAACATTGTTCAGGTTTACGACAAGGATACAGTTTTTATTGGCTGAACCTTTTAATATTGTCTATGTAATGTTTATTTACATAAAGTTCGTCTTTTTTTTCTTCGTAGTTGAATAAAAGTAAGTTTTATGCTATATTAATCCTTATTAATGGTAACAACTATAGTATATCAAAGCATAAAAGGTAGAAATATCATCAAACTAGGGTTTCATTTTTTTATTTTAACAAAACCCTAACTAGGGTTTGATATATGGTCACCGACAACAAATTATAATTTGTATCTTGCGTCACCGACAACAAATAATAATTTGTATCTTGCGTACCAAATATATATTTCAAGTAATTTGATCTTGCGTAAAGTAACACATCTTGCGTAGCAATATGCGCGGGATGATATTATATACATTTTTTTGCATCTTGCGTAATTTTGAACATCCTGCGTAAAAGAATGCGCGGGATGTTTAAATGTTTTTTTTTTTTTTTTCGACGGCAAGGATCAAAACATGTCATCTTGCGTATCTTGCGTAAAGATGAACGCAAGATGTATGGGCATTTTGGATAACTTGATAAAGTTTGGTCAAATTGAGACATGTAAGGGTGTACAGGTCCAACCTAGTAATTTTCTCACTAGTTTAATCATCCCAATCAACCTGTTAAGTAACTGTATCAGAAAACTTATACGGCTCTACCTAATGGCTTATGAAAGAACGGAAACCAATAGCAAAGCAGAAAATCTGAAATAAGGAGTCATCCATGCTTACCGATGAGGCGAGGCATAATAATACATATTATTGCATTATTATACTAATACATCCAAGGCGCTGATAGAGAAGAGAGAATTTTCAGAAATGGATAACAATCAGCATTCCCTTTGGGTCCATTTTTCAGAGAATAAGTGTAAACGTAAAGCTGAGGATGTAACATGATGCTCCCCTTTGGGTCCATTTTTCAAATTAACAGAATGGTCAACAGAAAAGTAGAGGATGGCAGCTATTAATTGTGGAGGAGCACATGATTTACAACTATGTTAATACTAGCTTATAGACCCGTGAAATTCACGGGATTTTAGAGGGTTTTTGTATCAAAAAATTAAGTACGTGAATAAAGTAATAAAGAACAATAAACGTAAACGCTATGAAATTTTGTTATAAAGGAATAATAAGTTATAATTGATGATATTAAAACATACAATGGTTATAAAGGAATAAACATATTAAAAATTTTCATCCTATGAACCTTGCCTTGCAATACCCTTTGTTGACGGCCCGTGCGCAAGATGGATATACTTTGGGAATTCCTCATAAAAATATCACTCGCCTGGTTATAAAGGAATACCATTCGGTCTGCCTACCGCCTGGTTTTTGCATTGTCTCAGCTTCGAGATCCACAATATCACTTGTCTTAACAACCTTCTTTTTGCATTTACCACAACCAAGGTACCACCACCCATCTTCTTCAATTATTGCACATATAGTGCCAACGATGACAGACGGCTCACCCTAAAAGAAAAAATTCACACATATAAGGATGGTGACCAAGGACAGATCCATATTGGATGTAATAAGTTTTATGATTTTTGCACGTCTGTGTTTCAAATTATGTATACCTTTCATAAGATTCCATTATATATTTGGACTAAAATTATAATGATAGTAGTCTAATGGCTTATGTAAGTGGTACCTGTTTAACATCCAATAGTTCGGCAATTTGTCTCAATGGATATTTGGTTACAAAATCATCCTTCGTAGAGTATCTGGAGGCAGTCGAAATACGTGATGCAGTATGCTCAGACTTCTCCTCTATCTGGACACCCAGCAATCTGTGCATGTAAAATTGCGTGATAGGTTATTGTAATTTGAAACACAGACGTGCAAAAATCATAATACTTATAACACACAGTTGACTCGTCCATATTCTATGTTGACTATTTGTTATTGTACATTATTCAAACATTGTTGATGTGGTTTTTGTGATAAAAAGGTTTTGCAGACAGATTCAGGAGTCTTTTACTACTACGTATGGTTTTGCAAACAGATAAACAACTCCTAATATAGGCAAAGGTTGTGAAGACATAGACATACATTCATATGCGAAATAGAGAACAATATATCTGATTGAACCTGGTTTCCATTTAGAAATGCTGCATATAAACGGTTTTTGAATTTTGTACAGACCTTTGCCTAAACCCCTCAACGTCAGAGAATTCGGATGCTGATATACTATCTTTTCCGTTAAAGAGGAATAACTTTGTGGCATTATAGCCATTCTGTACTCCCATTTTCCCTGTGAAAATCAAATATTTAGATGGTTAGATGAGATATGATAATTAAAATAGATTATGCGATCACACTTCATTAAGTCAGGGAAACTTACCGTCCCACATCTTCATCATGCAAAGATGAAGAACTGCAATTATCCTGGTATGATCAGCACATTGATTCAAAAAGTGTGAAAACTGCTGAGCAAATTCTCCCCATAGAGTACACCTCATTTCATTATTTCTGCAACGAAAAACAGATCTCGCTTCTTAATATATTTTAAGTGACCATATATTTTTTTGCTAATACATAATCGTTACTTACTGTGCATCAATAAGGGTGAGAGGTTTCTTCTTTCCAGATTTCCCATTCTTATCAAAACAGTCGAGATCATCACAAGCGACAACCTGGCCTATGACATCTGCAAAAGTGAAAAGAAACACAACAAATGTTCGATAATAATGATAGGCGTAGGCCTTTTTTAATAATCCGATACTTTGGTTGTATCTCACCAAGAGAGTAATTCTGTAGAGTGACATCACTTCCCTCTTGAAGCTGATGTTTGAATTGGTTTACCAATTTTTGGCGGATTTGAACTTGAACTCTGGTAGCCTGTTTAAGAGACATATATCATTACGTACTCTATATGCAGACTATAAAAACATACTTTATAATCTCTTTTTAATGTAAAAACAGAAACATAATGACTTGCCTGTTCATCCATGACTATAAGCTCCAGATTACTGACATTTGGTTTCCCAAATATAGGCTGCATCCAAGCACGAAGAACACGAACACGAAGTTTAATATTGTCTCTAACAGCAGAAAGATCATTGATGTACCCATTAACGACCTGAGACATTGTTTTAAATGATACAGACCTTTTTGTTTGTGAAGAAGGAGATGTACATTTACACCAACATTTATCCACATTTTATAGCAAGATTCTCTATGAAATTAGGGCAAAATAATTTTTAGAAGCTAATCAATACAGTGATACAATGACATTACAATGAAATCAATCAAACGCTCCTTTCCTAATTTTAAAAAAAAAAAAAACACTGCTTTCCAAAAATAAAAATACTTTTTCAAAACAACCGAATCATCAAATCATCAAATCATCAAAATGTATATATGTAGCTCATTAAAATAAATTAAAAAAAAATAAAAAAAAAAAACTAATTAATAGCTTAGGCACAATGTATACAAACAACAATGTTGAACATCGCAATCACAATATATAGACACTAATATCCCCAATTTTTTAGATGATGAAATATATCCTAAAAGCCCTAAATTATATAATAATCTTCAAATTAAAAGACTAATGAAGCAAAAAATAATCAGAAATTTCGTGAAAATCATATAAACTCGAGATTGGATTTGATTTAAATCAATTAAAGTCAAAATTAGTGATAAAAACGTAACAATTAACACAGCGTTTGAAAAAATTAAATCAATTAAAACCTTCGAATTCATTACTTACCAAATTAACAATTACACATTCAATACTTACCAAATTGAAGATCAAGGATACTACCGCAGCTTAGTGCTTGTACGCCATTAATACAGAACCAATAGGAAGAAAGATACGTCAGAGAATTGATTGCAGGGGTTGCATTAGAGGCTTGTACATTATTTCGTTTATTATATTGTTATAGATATAGGCAAATAGCGGGAGCATAGAAAAAAATCTTAAAAAAAAAAAAAAAAAAAAAAAAAAAAAAGAAAAAAAAAAAAAAAACAAACAAACAAACAAACTAATTGTCCATGAAATCAGATGGAAAGACTTACTAAACGTGTTTTCAACTTTATTTAGACATAATAATTGGTTTCTGCACATAGACAGGATTGTCACGTACTCATATGGAATCAAAGGTGTTGAGGTAACTTTTGGCTGAGCAACATGCGCAATTTCAAAAAGGGATAAGTCTTCAAATACCCCAAAGGTACACATGGGTTTACCCTAAATACCCCAAAAATTTTTTTCCCCAAATACCCCATGGGAGAGGGTCGCCCAAATATCATGGGCGGGTCTCATAAAATAGTGACATGTGTCCCTATATATGTCCCCACCAAGTACTAAGTTGTACCACTTGCAGTATGTACTTTCTTGGGCGACTGGGACCCACATATCTTGGGCGACTTGGGTTTTTTTGTCTTTTTGTAAAAAAGTATAGTCTTATTTTATTATATAATAGTACATAAGTCTTGGGCGACTGGGTCCCACTATTCCTTATTCTTGGCGACTTGTTAGGTAAAGGGTTGGTATGTGCTTAAACACATACTTTTATTTGACCAAAACCGGACCCAAATAGACCAAAAACCCGACCAAAATGCCAAAAGATATTGTGCTTTTGTGTTTTTATATGTGCAGGGACGGATATCAAGGAAAATCGACAAAAGACACGGAAAACCCGGGAAAACGAGCACGAGATATGGGAAAGACTCAAAGCCGGAGCCGGAAAAGAAAATATGGTCAAAAAGTCAACCGAGGTCCTCCAAGTATCGAAGTTTGTCAAAATCAGCCCTTAGATCATCTTTTGAAAAATGGCAGCAATGGTCCTTAAAAATCCAGAAATTACATATTTGGTCCTTGCAACTTTAAAACTCAAAACCCTTAACCCCTTTTAAATCCCGGTTCTAATAATACCCAAAACCCAACCCACCTTAAGTCTACAACCCAACCCACAACACAACACAACCCAACCCACACCCTAAGCCCAAAACCCGGTCAAAACCATGGGTCAAACTATAATAAAAAAAAAACAAACACACACACACCACACCCGCGCTTATTTTTCCCCAATTCACCTTATACCCAGAAATTACTGTTACCCGCTCGAACCCTAATTTAACCGTACAATTTTTCACCACAATTAAGGACAAATTCGTCCAATCATTGGGGTTCTAGAAGCATGTCAGGATGTCAGAAGAGCAGGGAACGCACGCATGGCAACGTGGCATACTCCTATTGGTTGGGACACCTCACCAAAATTGATCTAAGGGTCGTGATTGATGGATTGGTGATCAAGGAAGATCTAAGGGTTGATATCAAGCAAGGTGCACGCGGATTGCCAGCATGGCTGAAGCTAGAAGCTTCACTTCGAGTCTATAAATATAGGGATAATCTTCATTGATTGAGTGTAATTTTTTAGTTATTGTTATGCTGCTAAAATGTATTCTCAGTTATAGTTTTTTAATCCTTTTTGTAACTTCAAGTCTTATTAATGAAATTCAGTTTTAATTCTCTTTAAATTTGTATCTCTAAGCTTGTTTTTAAATTCATTTAGCTTGTCTACTCTTGTTTTATTCAGTTTATATTATAAATTTTAGCTTGTCAGAAGTATTTCTTTCATTAGTGTTTGATATCTCAAAAATTCCAAAAACATTGAAAAATAAAAAAATTATACAAAAAAATATTGTAAGCACAGCTTCAATAAGCTGTTTTTCTGATTTTATAAGCTTATATAAGCTCCTTAGCTTAGTGTAAGCTTTTGTTAAAGATCTATTCTGTTTGTTGTTTCACAAAAATCAAAAATCAAAAAAAAAGTCAAACAAAAAGTCAAAAAAGCAGTTCTGTGATGATAAGCTATTCATAAGCTGTTCTGGGAATTATAGTTGGATGTATTTAGCCTATCTAAAGATAGGCATCATTGGAAAATCCCTCTATTCAAGCTGAGGGATAGTTTGTAAGTTCCACTCAATTCTCCTTTAATTGCATAGTGCTTATTTCATGTTTTTGTTGCTGTTTAATTGTTGAAGAATTCTGTTTTTAGTTAATTTGTAGCACTGATAATCATAGGATATTGGTTAATTTAGCTTTAGATACTTGGTTGTAGTGAAAATTAGTGTATAGCAGTTAGTTAAAGGAGTTGTTGTTAGGGACTGTTTTAATCAATCATTTGAGCTACTGTTCATTGACCATTGATCATGGTCTGATTGAGTTTATTGGTTGTTTTAGTAGTTGGAAATTCAGGTTGTTAAGCTATATTAAGGGCATTTGAGGTTTTGAGATAATAAGTAGAAAATTGGAAGCTCAACTGCCTTAATAAGCTTAGCATAAGCTGAGCTTATTTAGAATCCCAATTTGGCATTTCTAGGTGCATTTGAGTAGTTTAAGTAAGTTCCTAAAGTCTGGTTTGCTCTAGAGTAGCTTTGACACACTTTTGCGCCACTTTTCCAAACCTGCTGTCTCAGAACAGTTTAGTACAGACCTGCATTTTGGGCTGCTGATCTGAGCTCACTTCTGGCTTATTTGATTGAGCTAAGATCCTCATTTTTGGTTTACAAGTAGGTTATATAGTAAGCTTTAAGTGTAATATCTGGTATTCACCTTTATGGCTTATTTAATAGCTAAAACAAAGTCTGCAAATCAGCCATTCAGCCTACTCTATTCTGAACATCAGGTTTTGTTTTCTAGTAGCATCTGAACTTAGGTCAAATTAAGCTAGCAATAGTTGTTAATTTTTGGGCATTTTCATATTCTAAGCTCTCTGTAGTTCTAGCTTTTAATTTCTGCTTCTGGATTCCCATACAAGCTCCTACTTAGCTTATAATTCAGCTGCAAATACTGCTTTTCAACACTGTTTTGGTTTTAAACTTGAAGTTGAACATAGTGCTTTTTAGGCTTATTCTGTGGGCTTTTCTGAGCTTATTTGGTGGAGTCTAGTTTCCAGTAGTAGGATTAATAAGTTTTTAAGCTTTTGATAATTTTTGGCCAGCTTTTGTTTATTTTTAGCTTATTTCCCTAGTGCTTATTCACTGTTCAGCTTATTTTGGCTTTTTCACTTTCTGAAATTATTTTTCATAGATTAGTAATTTAATTTTAGAATTACTCAAAAATTTCCAGATTTTTCCAACTTGTTTTACTATTTTTAAATCATTTAAATAGTTTTAATTAGTTTTTAATTCATAAAAAATTATTAAAAAGTCAAAAAAATATTTTTCTTTTTTCTATAATTTTCTTTTTATATTTAGGATTTAAGAAAAATTATTTTGCATTTTTAGGGCTTAAATTTTAGAAAATCACTTTTTAATTACGTTTTAAATTTCGTCGCGTTCGTTTTTAAATTCGATTTTCGTTTTTAATATTACATGCTTAGCTTAATTGTTTCTTTAGTTTAATTAGTTGTTTCCGTTTGTTATTTCATTATTCGTAGTATAAAATCACCAATCATCACTCTCTTTTATCACATTCACTTCACGAATCACGATCCCGAATCACATATTCCATTCAATCTTCGTCGGGACAAACGACTCGGGTTTTGCATATTTCCTTTGCAATTCCTTGGACTATAATTTGACACAAATCAAGGGTACACTTTTATATTACTTTATTGTATTGAAACTTGTGTCCATACTTTTTATATACAAAATACACTAAAAAATACAAAATTATATTTTTAATACTTTTCTACTTTTTATACTTTTAATACTTTTATACATGTTTACTTTTAAACTTTTATACTTGTAATATACTGTCACTTGAAAATAAGAAGTGTATCAAACACACTTTTTTCTCTCACTGAAAACTTTACTCTTTCGATTACACACACAGATCGAAAGCCTTCTACTCTTTCGATTATACTCCTCTCTATCAATTATACTCCTCTCTATCAATTACTTCTACAGATCGAAAGCCCATTGTTTTTGTTTCGATTATATTCATTAACAATTACACCCACAGATCTGAAGCAACCGATTGTTTTGGTTTAGGTTTATTCTAATTTAGGGTTACGGTATAGTATTCGATCTAACGAAAGTAAAAATGGTTTGGGGTAGGGTAAGTAATTATCTTTTCGATTTAGGGTTACTCTAATTTAGGGTTAGGGTTTGTCGTATTTTTTTATTTTTTTATTTATCTGATTATTTAATTGTTAGTGTTAGTTGTTCGAGGATTATTTAATTGTTAGTGTTAGGTTTTATGTTAGGGTTTGTCGTTTTTTTTTTTTTTTTTATTTATCTGATTATTTAATTGTTAGTGTTAGTTGTTCGAGGATTATTTTAACTGTTAGCTTTAATTAGGGTTTATTACCTGAATATTGTATATAAAGTTGTGAATTTATTGCTAGTGATTTGAGTAAGTGTGAAAGATGATGTCTTTTTTGGGAGTGATGTCAGTATGCATTAGCTTATATATGGTGGCACTAACTGTTAATCTCAGTGCTTATTGGTCTTTGTGGATTGCCTATTTGTTTTCATTTGGCTTATTTAGAGTGATGTCAGTATGCATTAGCTTATTTCAAGGCCTAGATAGCTTATTTTCAGCATATAAGTCTTTAGGTTATCCTAATGTGTTTTTGGAAAATCAAAGTTCACACAATTTTACCAAACAATTTTCAAGTGCGAGCGTTGGAAACCTTTGCTTTTGTCTTTGCGATGGATCTAAGTGTTGTATCACCACGGTGGTAATCGGCTATTCTATGGGAAACAACTAGGGTAAACGGATCAAGGGGTGATTCCGGGCGACCTTGAACCATAGATAGTCGGTTTACTTAACCCTGTAGAGTTGGGCTCAGATATCGGGCCTCAGATTATTCATCCTGCTTGTGATTAAGACACGGCGGAGGTAGTCTGTACTCCCGATCAGGTTCAAACTACACGGGCAACTGTTTTGGCAGCTTGTGATCTCGCGAAGACTTAGTGCATCGGCGGTACACACAATCTTGTAAATACTTTGGAAAAATTTTGTGAACTTTAAATATTGGGCTGCTAATCTAGTTGATGCATATTATTGTTAAATTTCTAAATCAGCTTTTAGTAGGTTTTTGGAAGCTTGAAATCACCCATTTTTCTCCTGCACCATAGCATATCAGCAGACCTCATGTTGCTTATTTGATGATCTCAGTGCTTACTGTTCTTTGTGGATTGCTTATTTGTTTTTATTTGGCTTATTTAGAGTGATGTCAGTATGCATTAGCTTATTTCAAGTCCTAAAGCTGTCTTTATTTATTGTATGTCATGTTATATATTGTTACATACTTGTGGTTGTTACATAGTTAGATGGCTTGTATATGGTGCCTAAGTGTGACAAATGATGGCTGTTTTGGGAGTTGTAAATTGTGGCACTAACTGTTAATCTGCCTAAGTGTGACCAATGTGTTTTTGGAAAATCAAAGTTCACACAATTTTACCAAACAATTTTCAAGTGCGAGCGTTGGAAACCTTTGCTTTTGTCTTTGCGATGGATCTAAGTGTTGTATCACCTCGGTGGTAATCGGCTATTCTATGGGAAACAACTAGGGTAAACGGATCAAGTGGTGATTCCGGGCGACCTTGAACCATAGATAGTCGGTTTACTTAACCCTGTAGAGTTGGGCTCAGATATCGGGCCTCAGATTATTCATCCTGCTTGTGATTAAGACACGGCGGAGGTAGTCTGTACTCCCGATCAGGTTCAAACTACACGGGCAACTGTTTTGACAGCTTGTGATCTCGCGAAGACTTAGTGCATCGGCGGTACACACAATCTTGTAAATTCTTTTGAAAAATTTTGTGAACTTTAAATTTCCACTAACCGTTAGTGTACCTTGAATACAGTGTAAAGTTGCTATTTCCGGTCTTCAGGCTCATGCTGTCATTTATTATGATGTATGTGGTCCATTAGGTACCTAGCTTGAAAACCTAGTGGGAGCCTTTTGATTCTCCAATTGGGGAAGACTCCTTCCTTGTAATGAGGATTGAGAACTCGGTTTAATGCTTTAAGACATTCTGAGAAAAGCCTAGGGTAAAAGCCGATGAAATGAGGTTATTCTGGCAATAAGCTTCTTTTGCTACTCTCTTGGAATTTGTCCCTGTAAAAGATTGGTTTAGAGTTTTGTGTAGTTTTTGCCATATTAGATAAAAATCTGCCAAAACTAGTTATAAAAATTGGTACTATAATTATTGGACTGTTAATCTAGTTGATACATATTTTTGTTAAATTTGTAAATAAGCTTTTAGTAGGTTTTTAGAAGCTTGAAATCACCCAGTTTTCCCCTGCAGCATAGCATATCAGCATACCTTATTTTGCTTATTGGATGATCTCAGTGCTTATTGGTCTTTGTGGATTGCTTATTTGTTTTCATTTGGCTTATTTAGAGTGATGTCAGTATGCATTAGCCTAAGTGTCACCATGCTCTCTCTAGCGTCGTAGAATATACATAATTAATATGTATATT
The DNA here is from genome assembly GCA_021014915.2 of Artemisia tridentata subsp. tridentata. Lineage (NCBI taxonomy): Eukaryota > Viridiplantae > Streptophyta > Magnoliopsida > Asterales > Asteraceae > Artemisia > Artemisia tridentata. The sequence goes on from CP139506.1 coordinate 415,968,059, forward strand.
CGCCACATACAAGTGAGCAATATCAAACATAGAGCTAGATTTAAGAAATTCTGATTGCGCAACCTCAATTATAGGGGAAGATCTATCTAACGTTTTAGATGGGTTCTATTGCTTAATTTGGAACCCGTCTTAAACTGGTTGCGTTTTTTATCTTGATAACCAGCTTTGGCCCACAGGTACAAGTGTGCTCACCCAAAAAAAAATTTGGGGCATTTAGGGTGACCACCCTTGTACCTTGAATAAGACTTTTGTCCGTACAATCAAAATACATTCTTAAAAGGGAAAATTCTCTAAATGCCCTAAAATTTTTTTTAGGGTAAGCACATTTGTACTTGTGGGCCGAAGCTTGTTATCAAGATCAAAGACACAACCGGTAATAAGACGGTGTCCAAAAAAAAAAGCAATGGAACCCATGTACGACTTTAGATTGATCTGCCCTTATAATTGAGACGTTTTGATTGCGATAATGATATAATGTGTATGATTCATGACAATCCACACTCCTTCATTATCACCGTCAAGACGAGTCTTGTTACTCAGACTCTATTCTATGCTCAACATTTGCATATTTTGTTGGCGCAAGTGTAAGTATTTGTTATTCATGGTCTTCCTTTTCTTATTATTTACCTAAGCTGGCTTTATTTTTATTTTATTTTTTCTTAAAGGAATATGAAGCCAAAGTCATCGTTAGGAGTAAATTGAAATACTTTTCATTAATTAGAGAAAAGCTGAATGAAAAGCGAAGGATTTTATTTAGGACTACCTGTTTTGGTGGATGGTTGGATATTTTATTTTTTGACCATGAACCACATATGTTAGATTATATACTACAAAAACAGGGTTATGTAGATGATGCACACTTTGACATGCCCCTCATATATACTGTGGATGGTCGTAGTCTACATTTTGGTCGTCCCGAGTTTTCTCTAATAACAGGTTTTCGTTTTGGAAAATATATAAGGTCTGACTTGTATAGTAAAGGGGATATAAAATTTAAGTCAAGGGTATTTTCAAATAAAATGGGGGTAAGACTTTCAAACTTAGATCTTCTTGGTGTTCTTGAGGATGAAGAGTTATTCGGTAAATTATCTGACGAAGATGCAGTCCGTGTGTGTCTACTGTTAGCGCTAGAGGTAATTTTTATGGGTCGGTTGTTGGCTGAACAAGTGGATGATAGATACCTGCGTTTGGTTGAAGACCTTGAAGCATGGAATTCGTTTCCATGGGGGGAGCACATTCGGAGGCAATTGTACAACCAGATACTTAATGTCGTAGACAGACACAGATGGGAACACCTTAAAGGACTAGAAGCATCTCGGAAGTACGTTCCAACGTATACACTTGCAGGATTTGTTTGGGCTTTCAAGGTTATTCTTTTATTATTTTTTTTCATATAATTGTATGAGTTTTTATTGTTGTTTTATTTTTCTCTGCCTAACGCAATCTTTAACTTTATAGATATGGATTCTTGAGTCGTTTGAAAGAAGCAATAATTGGTGGAATAAAGTCCCAGATGTCATACCAAGGGGTGTAGCCTGGTCAAAGAAAGAAGTGTTTACACGATTGGATTATGGATTGCTATTTGGCAAGGTAAAACCTTATAGAATATGTTATCCCATACTATTTATCTTATTTTGTGTTGTATTCAACTTGTTTTTTGATCTTCTTTTGGTTAATGTTTTTTGTAGGACTCGAAGATAAATTTTGAATTGAAAGCAACAATAGCCGAGCAGCAGTCTGATTGGTATATCCAATTTCGAGAGTATTTCATGGGGTACATACCAATGACTCCTAAACCAAGGGTACCACATGATTACGATGTCTATCTACAGAAGTTGGATGCTTGCCGGAAACGTGGGAGGACAGAAAAAAAGTATTTACCGCTTGTTCCTAGGATTCAGACCAGTGATCTTATTACTGAGATCAGCCTTAAGGATTGTGTGATTCAGGAGTTGAATGCTCGTGTTTTCAAACTTGAGTCTATTATTCAGGTGATTTTTTATATACAGTAATATAATGCATTTAGCAATAATATCTATTTATATGATTGTCAAATAAAGTTAATGGGTTTTAAATATACTTTGTAGGTTCTTGCTTGCGAAAGAACTTGCGGTTTTCGGGTAAACACATTGGTTCCGATAGCTTACTTGTCAAATTATAAAGCCAATTTTTTACTTTATTGAATTTAACAATACCTCCGTTTTTTCATATACAGGTGAAATTGGACTTCAGTAAATCGTTTTCGCATCTAAGCCATGAATTCCGAGAAAAACTGGATTCTGAATTCTTTGAAATGGTTGACTCTATTATTTCCAGAAATCGTTCAGCTAAGATAGATGTCGACTCTGATGATGATATTTTTCAGGTAATGTGTTTTTACAAAGAATACAAACCAAAATATATTATACCTTGTATGAACACATCAATTCACATAAATTCTTGTGACAGGAGTATCTTTTGGAAGAGGAATTAAGCCTGAGGAAGCAAGAAGAAGAAAGGTGGAAGATTGAAGAACTAAAGCGTATGGAAAAGGAGTTTCATAATGCGTTGATAAAGGAGACGAAACGGCGGTTGGAAAGGGAAGAGATGCTGAAGATTGCGTGGAAAACTAGAAGGGGGGTTGAATAGTTTTACCGTTTTTAAATTTTAATCGTTTTGATACTTATATGATTTCAACGGAACTTTACACAAACAAATAATCACACACAATATAAACAAAAGTAAAGAGAGGAAAGATCAAACCACACAACACGGATGTTTATAGTGGTTCGGCTACAAGGACTCTCTTCCTTGCCTTACTCCACTCCCCGAGTCTCTTACTCGAGAGTTATCCTTCACTAAGAAACAAACTCCCTTCTAGGTGGAGAAAACCTTTACACGTCGCTTACTTCCTTTTCCGGTACTAAGCTAAACACCGGGTTCTTTACAAGGGTACAACCACTCCCGTTTGGTTCTTTACAAATGTACAACCACTCCCTACACTCTTTGTGTTTTGAGGACTAAAACACTAACCACACTTACTGATTACAAATGATAAATGAGGATGTATACTAACTACTACAATGAGACAGTAATGTCACTTCAAGGATTACGGTTTAGTAGATCCTTGTACACTTGAACTCTTTTTTACAAAAAGGAAGATCAAAGTGATATGCAAGTATGAGATGATGTTAGTGAGATCTAAACAGAATGTATATGAGTAAATTATGTATGCAAGTGATGAGTGAGCCAAATGATCAGCTTGCTATTTATAGGCAAGCTGATCAGCAGCTCACGGATTCCACGGATCCCTTAAAAGGGATCCGTACTTCATTGTCGTTGGATCCGTGGGAGTTGACAGCTAAGAGATTTGATGAATCTTTCCAAATCTTCCATATCTCACAAAATCTTCCAAAATCCTCAAAAGTCAACTATGTAACTTGTAAATCTAAGCAATATATTACAAGATCTAACAAAGATATGAAGCATGATGTGTGCAATGATGTCATGGAAGGTTTTTAAAATAAAGTTTCCTTTTAAGGAAATAAGTTGTAAAATAAGCCACTTTGTAATTCTTGGTTATTTTGTGAAATGTAAAATGTGTTCTTAAGCAACTTAAGCTAGTATTTATAGTTTGCTAAAATATATGTCTTGTATTTGTCATTAACAAAACTAAGTACGATCGAAGAATAGAAATAACGTTTTTTGGAACGATATTTGTATTAACAGATTGCACTCGAGAAGAAGAACAAGTTATCTGCTTTTTATAATTCAGAACATTGGAAAAGAGCAAAGGCAGGCATGGAACCCAACAAGAGGAGTAAAAAAGATGGGTCTGATTCGTCGTATTACTGGTCTGAAAAATTTGTGAAAGCTGAAAAAAATCGAACTCCCCCTTATGGCTGTCGGGATCGAGATATGAGTGACTATTTAAAACATGTTCAACCTTGGGTGGAGGTATAAAAACAATTTCTATTTTCTTACGTTTAACGTTAATTTTATTTTTTCTAATATAGTAACAATCTGTGTGTAGAATTTTACTCGGTGCAACAAATATATCGGCAAAGTACATCTGACTAATGATTACGACGAATTCCTTGGAAAGCCGGGGCCTCTTCGTTATACATTTCCTTGGTCCAAAGAACCTGTACGTGTTGATCGGAGGTTCTGGGAGAGCTTAGTTTGTTTAGATCCTACAAAACAAGGGTGGCTCATGGATGAGGTCAGACTCGTACATTTTTCATTTATAGTTATTGTACATTCTTCTGGTATTTGTCTCACGAATACTCTTTTGCGTTGGTTTTCACAGCACATAGAGCTGTGGGTGGAATACATGTTGCATTTCAGACCCGATGACGCTGATTGGGCTATGGTTAGTCCATACTGTGTTCAGCTGCTATTGCAGGACTCCATCCCCATTTGGTATGCTAATGGAAGCAAGTACAATATTAATTGGGCCGATGTTGACCAGGTAATACGTGTATTCATTCCTTGTGTATACATATATGGACCTATTTGCCTCAGAACACGACATATATAAATTTCTTTTTATTTTTTCGTTACAGGTTTTTATGCCTATCAACGAAAAGCAAAAACATTGGTTTCTGGCCCAGTTCGATATCAGGACAGGGGTGGTAACGTTGTATGACAGTGGTGAAAAGCATGAACCGGAGTGGCGTCCTTGGTATTTAAATATGTGGGCATGTGTAAAACCCAAAATTTGAAATCTTGCAAAATGACCAAAATGCCCCTGAAACTTTAAAATTTAATTAAAACATATATAAAGCACCAAATAAATTCCGAATCTCTGGTAATGAACTACATATGAAGTGAACTAATTTTGAGACAACCTTTTAACATTTTTACATTTCCAAAAATTATGATTACACCTCAAAAGACCTTGCATGAACCGAAATTATTATTATTTATTTATATTTGTATTTTAAAAACCATTTAAATTAAGATAACTACAAATAAAATAGGAAATGATCAAGGAATTCAATTTTCTGATTTTGTCAAGTGTTTAGGCCGATTATACAGCCATTTCCCCCCATAATTTGGCCATGATCACCCATTTAATTTCCTTCCATAATTTTGTTACCAAAAACCCTAAAAACACACACAAAAATCCTCTCTTCTTCATCTGATGTTTATGGAGGCTTTGGGTATTTTTTTTTTGGTGTTCTTCTACATCCAAGGAAGCTAGGTAAATTAGTCTTGAATTCGTGGAATCGCTAGTTTGATCATAGGAGTTTTGATGTGTCGATTTGTCCTAGCCGAGAGAACCCAAAACTCTCACGACTTGCTCTTGCATTCTAAAATTCATCTGGTATTTTTCTAGCTCTCTTTACATCAGATATGATCTAAATAAAATGGCTAAATCAAACCATGCAAGCTCTAATGATCGAATGAGAATTTACGAGACATAAAACCCTAAAAACGGAAATAAATCTGAATGTGTTCATACGAATTTTATGGGTTTCAAAACTATTTTATCTGAGTTCTAATATCATCTAATAACTCTGGAAAAATGAGTTTTATGATTGTTGAGGTCTAATTCATCTTGGTTTAGTTTTGTTTGTCGATCGGATTTTAAGAATAATAACGAAAATATGGAAACCCTAATTTAACGATTTGGGATTAGGGTTCTTTTGATTAATCTGGTTATTTAATGTGTATTAATGATTGTATAATGATTGGTAATTATTGGAATGATTAGGGTTAGGGTTTTGTTAAATTAAAAAGTGTACCGAATTGATTTTAAAACTTAAAGGGTGTGTTTTGTAATTTCTGAAACTTGTGGGATATTTTTGTAATGTATTTTAGACCAGGTACTGTTCGTATAAAATATAATATGAGGGTCCTATGTGTAAAATTTGCAAGAAAGGATTTAATTGGTAATTATGGTGTCGAATTGAAATAAATTAAAATAGAGGGTCTAAAAGTGTAAATTCTGGAAACTTGAAGGTGTCTCGTGTAAATACTGATATTAAAGGTGTAATGTGTAAATTTGAGTATTTATGGGCTTCATATGTAATTGTTATTAAATTATGATTTGAATTACTCTCTCCGTCCCACTATAAGTGTCCACAATGGAATATTCAAAGTCTTTGTTTTTCAACTTTGACCGTAAATATTTTTGTTTGTGTTATATAATACTTGATGAAAGTTATATGAATTGATTTAGTTTTAGATGTGTTTTCATTGGGTATACTTTTCATCAAGTATTATATAACACAAACAAAAATATTTACGGTCAAAGTTGAAAAACAAAGACTTTGAATATTCCATTGTGGACACTTATAGTGGGACGGAGGGAGTATAAGTTTTGTAAAGTTAAGGGACCAAATGTGTAATTTCTGAATTCTGAGGGTCTGATTCGTACTATACTTAATTCTGAGGTTACATTCTGTAATTTTGTAAAATAATATGCTTGTTTGGTAAATATGGATATTACAGGGATTAAATCATGAATTATGTAAATCTAGGGTTTGTTTGGTAAATATTGAAACTAGAGGGGTATAAATTGTAATCTGTGAAACTAAAGGGATTAGGATGTTATTCTGAATAAAATGAGTATTTAAATCAGTAACTTAAAGTATTTTCATGTTAGACCTTTGAATTTAGAATATTTGCATTTAAAACCCTAAAATATGAAAATCTGTCATAATTAACCTTAAAGTTTTGCAACTTGATAAAATATACCTTAATCCCATAATAATCTGTAAATAAGGACTTAACCTACTATGTAATAATAGTATATTGTTAAATATGGAAATCTGTTAATTCTGGAAACCTGCTAAATAAGGAAAGTTGCTATTTCTGGAAAGTTACCTAAAAAGGAAAGTTGCTAAAAATGGAAAGCCGACTAAAATAAGTAATCCGAATTAAACAAACTATTAATAAGACAATCATGAATTCGTGTAGATCCGCTGAAGATGGAGTTTGCTTCCGACCCTTATTGTTCTGTTGTGTACTTGCGGTATAAGGTACAGATATTCTGAACCTTCTCACAGGTTTCTCATGATCTCTTTCATTTTCTGATCTGTCAGTTTCTGTATTGATGCCATTGCTATGTTTCCCTTTGTTATAATTCCTGATATGAACTTTTTATGAAACTTGATTCTGAGCCATCTGTTATAAACCCTTTGAAATATGAACTTGTTATAACACTCTGATTCTGACATGATATCTGACTCTGATTTTCCCTTGATACTTGACTCATTACCTTGTGACCTGCATATTCAAATCCTTGTATACCCTGAAGTTTCATTTGATAATATAACTGAATTGAAAACCTTCCTTAATGATATGAAAATGTTTTTGAACAGCTTTTGAGTACGATGTTATACCAATTTTGAATTGAAACTGCACTAAAGGTTTTATGAAAATTTCTTTTAAAGACTATATGTATAAAAAGGTCTTACCAAACATCATTTTATGAAAGTCACTGAAAGATTATTTTAAATACAAGTTTAATATGAAACCTTTGAATTAAAATCTTTTCTATGAACCTATAAACCTTTTTGATTATGAACCTTTGATGTGACCTAGTGAACCTTATTCTAAACCTATTATAAACTCTGGTTTTGAAACTTTAATTGAACCTTAATTTGGACCTTGATCTTATTCTGAACTTTAATATGGACATTTTTATAAACTCTGATCTAAAGATCTCTGATATAAACCGATCTGATTTCTGAACCTCTGATATACACTTCTGTAACATCTGACCTGGACCTTATAATCTGAACCTTTTGACATGACCCTCTGTTTATGACATGATACTTGACCTTTGACCCACGGTTTGATACCCGAGCCACCTCACTAGGCATGAGGGTTTCATGTCCATGTCATTGATGCACCGATGGCATGACTCTAGGGCAGGAGAGTGATGACCTGTCCCGTCCCTGACTTTATTTTATCTGGTGTGTATTGGTAGACTCTGGCCACCTGGGGCGTATGGATGCATCCTAGATTTGTTCTATTTCTGTTATCTGTTTATATTATCTGTTATATCTCTGGTGACTGATGGTGTGTGCGATACACGTCTTTCACAACCTCTGGGAGCTAGCTACTCCATTTGATACATGAGGACACCCCTCATATTATCTGGTTACTGAGAGGACACCCCTCTGATTGATGATGATGGCATGGTTATATATATTATATCTCTGTTTCTGGGCTCGTGGTGGATTACTGTTTACCTTTACCATATATATTACTTACCTTTGACCATTATTATACCTTGCACTATTTCCTTTTTACCTTTACCTACTTATTATTCCCTATCCTTTATCCTTACTCCTTTATTTATCCTTTGATTCTGATTATATCTGCATGACATGTATTTCTGACACTCTGTACTATTCTTTATTACTGCTTTGTTACCGTTATATCTGTTCACTGAGCTCTCGTAGCTCAGCCGCATTTCTTTTCCTGCGGCAGGTTTTAGTAGGAAGTTGGGTATGAGTGGAGGGTACCATTGGACTTAGAAGACTACACTGTGATAGATATTTTGTAATAGAGATGACTAGAAGAATTTATATTTTCAGACTTAGTATTTATTCCTCTGTAATTCTGTATTTCCTTGTAATTTCTTGTAACCTTTGTACTTCTTTGTATTATTGAAGATGTATGCTTATGTATGTTTCTGATATGTCACCATTGTTGTGACATCTCTACCTTTGTCGGGTCGGGGTGTTACAGCATGTTTAGAGGTAAAACTTTATATTTTTTTTACTAAATAATTCTAGTAAAACCTGAAATGCATGTGTTGCATATAACAGTCTCAAATCCAGTTTGATACTTGTTTATGACTAACACATTCATTCTAAGATGAATATACTAGTTCAATTTCAACTATAAGTCTTTAAAGTACAGGTACTTGTATATTAGTATCCTCTTAAATGTAACATAAGTCAACTCTTTAAACTCTATGCAAGTACAATTGCCCAGTGTTCCTTAATGTTCAGGTACATGGACAAGTATCTTCTTAAATGTTAAGTCTTATTTATACTCTTCTTCTCCACACTAGTTTACACCCACACTAGAATTAAACCTCCAGCTATACCTTTATACTCTTCTTCTCCACACTAGTTTACACCCACACTAGTTTGCACCATGTCTGACTCTATTCCACTTGAAGTTCAATTGGACATTGTCCGTAGGCTTCCTGTGAAGCAAGTACTTCAATGCCGAAGTGTATCAAAGACCTGGAAGGCTGGCATTGACACCTTGCATTTCACTGGTCGTTTTGGGGTTCGCCCAGCTGATGGTTTCCCATATGTTTTACGCTATCAGCAAGGGTTTAAAGGTTACATGTCTTACCTTTCTCAGAATTTCTCTTTAACACCTGTACCCACAAACCTATCTTTTTCTGACTTGATACCTATTGGCTGCTCACACGGCATTTGGGGTTTTTCGTATGGACCAATTCTCCCTCACTACATGGCTTTTGTTTGGAACCCATCCATCAGAAGATTTGTGGGAACATTTGTCCCTTATGTGACAACTGGTCAGGAATATGAAAAGCGTCTGTTGGCTTTTGGGGTTCGACCTGACAACCTGGACCCAACAATTTTAAAGATTTCATACCCGTTCAATCCCCAAAATCCATGGTGTGTCTTACTTTTCTCCTTCTCATCAAGAGAATGGAAGGTATTAGAAAGTCAGTTTTTGCCTCGTCAGTCAATCCGACTGAAAAAGGCAACTCAAGCTGTTGTTGATGGCCGTATCTTCTGGTGTGCTTATGAAAAGTTGTTTGCTAGTGATGTTAGCTCATTCAAGAGCTATATGATGGTTTCTTTCGACTTGGTGACCCATCGTTTCCAGGTTCTTGACATACCAGACCAGTTGTTATTCAAACTTCCTCTACCATTCTTTGTTTCTAACCTAAGAGACAACGTTGTTGTTTCCGGAAACATAAATGGTGAGGACAACTTTGTTTTCTGTGTATGGAGCTTAGAGGTGGTTGGGGGAATCATTGAATCGTTTGAATGTCTGATTGCTTTTCCTACCCCTTGTGCACTGAAGTTAATTGGGTTTGCTGATAACAATGACCCAATACTGGAAGTTCAGAACCCGGAAGAATGGGCTACCAATCTTGTACTCTACAATGTTGCTTCCGGTAATTTTCATAATATAGGTGCAGAGGGAAATGGTGATTCATTTTGCATCAGTCCCAACTGCGAGTCTTTGATTCTGCAAACTCATCATGATACAATGGCTTATTAGATTGTTTGGTGCCTAGGGGAATGGGTTTTATTGTTGTGTTTTATCGGTTTTTGTAGTCAGTCTATGTGCATGTTTGGCTCATGCTTTATGGTTTAGAAGGGTCGTTTACGGTTTTTAATGTTATCTAGCTGTGATACCCAGTGTTTAGGGTTTTACTTTGTAATTGACAATGTTATGTTAAGTTGTTATTAACTTGACTTGTGATACGGAAGATGTAATGTTAAGTTGTTTAGGGTTTTACTTTGTATCTGCTGTGGTGGGTTAGGTCACGTTTGAGGCGTGTATAATGACCAAGTGAATCGCTGTATCAGAAAATGCGAAGTTGATTTGTATCTTTTTAATTATTCTGTATGGTGTGGTTTTTGGTTTTAATGTTTCTTAATTACTGTTACGTATTTACCTTTTGTTGTGTACAGTGCACAGAAACAAGATGTGTTTCTCAAACACTCCAAATTTAACTTGAGTTGACCAATTTTGCTTTGCTTTCTATTTTCTTGTTGAAAAAACATGATTGTCTAGTTTCTATATGAAAAGAGAAAAACAAAGAAAGACGAGAGTGACAGTGACTGTTAACATCCTCATCTTCTATATGCTAGACGATTTTATATTGTCTCGTTTCTCTATATGTTTTGTTTCATTTGTACTATATATTGTTGTTGTGGTTGTTTTTGCTAATATTTTTCAATCAATATGCAGGCTGGACTTCCCATTGTCCTACATGATGCCAATGTTTTTGAGAAGAAAGGTATAGATCCCAAAACGTATGCCATCACCTTCACATATGCAAAGAACGTTCCAGAGCAGGGGGGCCTGTTTGGTGATTGCGGTATTTGGGTCTGCATATTCTTATATCGATTGGCACATGGGAAGTCGTTGGACGTCGAAAGTCCTGTTCAGGCAGCCATTGCTTATCGTGACCATATGGCTAGGTTCTTTTTCCAACACAGAGTGTGTAGTTGGTAATTGTCGGCTATGGTGGTTGTAATTCTAACAATTAAATTTTGTTGTAATAGAACTTAGGCTTAGGATATGTTATGTAATGTGATCCCTGTTATGGGACTAGTACATTAAACTATGGTTGTCATGTATGTATCCTTGTACATTAAAATGTCATGGATTTGTTTTTGCTCATGGCTTGTTCTTGGGTATTCGACTGCACTAACTAGTAAGACAGTTTCATAATTTGGTTAAGCTTGTTTGGTTTATATATTTCAATTTAGGTTACTGCTCACTTAGATAATTTATTTGCAGCACACAAGTAGCGTTAAACGACTCATGGACTTGCTAGAAAGTTGTTTCACCAGGTACACGTTATTTAACTTACCATTCTTTTTAAGTTGCTAGAAAGTTGTTTCAAGCATATATGTTCTTTTAAATTGTTAACAATATTGCATGCATATATCCTAAAGATCTTTTGAACATCATAAAGACATAAAACAAAAGTAACCCAACTTAAATAGTAGATTATACATATAAAACAGTTCACACATAATTGAGACACTAAGCCTACAGTTCACACATAGGATCATAAATCATCCAAGTGATATTCCGAGTATGAATTTAGGTTGATGCCAGAATTAGAAGGTTCACCGCCCCAGACTGCGTCACCCTCATAAAGGTTGTTAGATGATTCACCCATCCACTGTAAATCTTCCCAATCCGCGTAAATTCTGCCATTATGGAAATACTCATCCTCCCCATCTGTTTTTGGCTCCTCTACCACTACGCTTTCAGTATCTGTCTTACGCTTACGACTTCCCTTACGACTTTTCTGAGAACATATTTATTATATCAGCAACAACTAGTACACAAACATGAGTTATACAATTGTAGCAAGTTTCAAAATTACCTCTGTTGTTGGCAATGGTTCCCTACATGCTACACGTGTGTGACCGTTGGATCCACACCTACCACATTTTTTACCTTTTGGCTCTTCATTTTTTGATGGAATGTGATCTTTGTTTTTTGGTCTACCTGATTGTCGCTTCATCACCGGTGGTAAAACCTTTTGCAAATTACCTGGATTATGCCATTTATCTTCTTCTGGCAAAGGAAATACCATTTCATCATATGTGCCTTTCAGGTTGGTTTTTGTAAACCATGGTTCTGCCCATTTGTTACAGTTAGTCAAACATTCTGCCCTACATACGGCGCACACATGACCACAAGGTAGCCCCGAAAGTTGCCATTGCCTGCATGTGGAACGTAAAAACAGATTCCATTCAACAACAAACAACCTAAAGCTTATTAAACAACATGGTTATATTAGATACCTGCACGTGCATTCCCTTTTTAAAAAATTAACTATATGAGCATTATGATGGTCTAGTACTTGATACACAGCACACATGGCAATGCCTCTAACTTCCCAGTTACCACTCTTTAACATTCTGTCCTTCACCTTCGCAGTTGCCCAATCAGTAAGTTCAAATTTCGGTGCCTCTAAACAATTCATGAAAACATAAAAAAGTTGTTATTATTTTTAAATGTAAAACATTTTGCTTCTTCTTATTTCAACAATAATTGAGACACTAATTACCGTGATATTTTTCTCGACGTTCAAAATACCAGTCTTGTAAAAGCCTTCTGTAATACTCCATGAGCATTGTTATTGGAACCTTTCGAACTTTTCTCGTTATAGCATTAATTGATTCTGCGTTGTTTGACGTCAAGTAATTGTATCTTTTCGTTGGGCAATATGCCCTTGACCACTTTTCAAAACCTGCTTCTTCGAGTTTTTTTAGCGCTGCAGGTCTTTTTGACCTTAGCTCAGCCATTGCTTTTTGAAAGTTTTCCGTCGTATAACTTTTGCACGCCTTCCAGTAAATATAATTGAACTTCTCGCCCTTCAGATTGCAATTCATCATCAAGTGACGGCAACAGTTACCATGAAAGCAATCTGGAAAAACTGTATTACACGCTTGTATAATCGCTGCATGCCTATCTGAGATAATCGCCAAGCCAGGAACCACACCGATGCACTCTTTCAATTTTCTCAAAAACAATGTCCATGATTCACCGGTCTCACCCTGTGAGACACCGGTAGCGATTGGTATTATCTGGTTGTTACCGTCCATACCAACAGCAAGCAAGTTTGTTCCAAGATATTTCCCTTTTAGATGCGCGGCATCGATTATCAACAACGGCCGCATGAAGGCTATAAAACTCCGAATCTACATCATTAACCATATATTAGTTGTAATAAAATAACAGCTTAAACAAAAATAAAATACTTTCAAATATGTATATATAATTATAACGATCCTTACCGCAACACCAAATGCTATAAATACAAACTTAAATCTTCCTTGGTCGTCTGTTTCAATGTGTGTTACTGTCCCCTCGTTTGCCATCTTTAAGTTGTGGCAATATAAAGGCAACTTCTCAAACGAATCTTCAGGGTTACCGTTCAATAACTCCAACGCCAAATTTCTTCCCCCCCAAACTCGCTTGTAAGAAACGTCTATTTGCCATTCAAGCCCTATATCTTTTTGTATGTCCCTCACTTTATATACTCGGTTAGTATCTTTCAGTTTTTCCCTAACTAAGTAACTTAGTAATTTCATTGTAGCATTACGATGATTAGGATGTAGTTCAGTTCTTGAACATGTGTGCACGTCATTTACGGTTGATACATAGAATTTATTACCCACTTTAACTTTGCGAGTGTATATATTCCATGGGCAACCTTGTTTACTACATTTTACGCTGTACCTCGTGGTTTCGGATTTTATAACTACGTATTCAAGTCCTTCAATTAATGATTTCTTTCCTATAGCAAACATGCATTCTGCCTTATTAAAAAATTCCCTATCCAAGTAAAAAGTATTATCGTTTTTAAATGAGGTATTATTGGGATGGGTGTTTTTAATGACCGGATTAGGGGCGCTGGGTGGCATGGGCATGTTTGTAAATAAGTTTTTTTGCAAGTCATCTTGTTGGTGAAAATAAAATTGTTCAACCTTTGGTGTTGTTGGATAATGAAATTGTTCTTGTAACAAAGGTACATTAAGATCGATTGATATATGATTAGAAGCGGAAGATGATTTTACCTCAGAAGGTATTTCTGTTATTGATACGAATAGTTTCTGAATGTCATCGTTCTTAAAACAAACTTCCTGTATGAAGTATTGCACGTCATCATCATCAACAATGTCCAATTTTCCAACACTGTCTTTGTAAAACAACCTTACCTCACAATCACCCTTCTCTTTAACGGCGCCCAACTTATTCTTCACGTACGCCACTAATTTGCTATAACTGATGTCTTTAGGTAGTTTAACAGCATGCTTTGAACCTGGATGCACTAAGATAACTTTAAACTTAGAACTGTCCTCATTACTCATATTGAATTTGTTGTTTAAATTTTGAATTTTAGAAAAATAGCATGTACACTACCCTATTGCATTTTAGGTGTATTAACCTGGCAATTTACACATTTATGTGTATCTCAACCTCCATTTGTACTTGCACATTTATATTGTTGTACTTGTTCATTTATGTATGTCATATTTAATAGTCATAGAGTCGCCCAATCTAATGAATAAAGTCTCCATCCAACTTGTCATCCAACTCCATAGTCGCCCAAGACAATAAGTATATCATTCCCTTGTATTACCCTGCTGTCATTTATGTTAAAATGTATAAACTCAATTGACAGTATTATCACAGCTAGTATGGTTGTTTTGAGTTGTCATCACTTGCATTTTAGGTGTATTAATCTGGCAATTTACAAATTTATGTGTATCTCAACCTCACTTACAAAGTCGCCCACAGATTTAAATGTGTGTCAACCCCCATTGTACTTGCACATTTATATTGTTGTACTTGTTCATTTATGTATGTGATATGTAATAGTCACAAAGTCGCCCAATATAATAAATAAAGCAAACTCCATAGTCGCCCAACACAATAAGGATAGTGAAGTAAAGTCTCCATCCAACATAGACATGGCACAACCTTCAACTCAAAAATTAAAGAGAAAGAAAATGACTGCTAATGATACACACATAGAGGTGTTGGACGAAAGATGCATTGTCTGTTGTATGGATGTTAGGTGTTGGAGGCATGCTTACACAGGTGGAAGTGTTGTTGTAGTCGGTGGAGCTGGTGGTGCAGAGGCAGAGAAAGTAAGTGGTGGTGTTATAGGTCTGGGTATTAGAAGTGGAAACAAACCTGCAGGGGGTGGTGCAGTTGGTGGTATAGATGGAAGTGGGACAACAACACCAACTAAGGAGAGTATTGAAGAAGAAGAAAGTGCAGATGCAACTCAAGCAACTCAAGCAAAAAAGAAGACGACGAGCTTAAAAGGTACAAGCCACTACTATGTTTTTGCATATTTTCATTATCAAAGACACTCAAAAAGTAAAAACATATTTGAACACATTATACACAGAAAATGTGAATCATAAGATCCATTTCATTCAATTAACCATAACCAGTTGATTTTACAAAAGGAACCCACCCTAACCTACATCAACCAACCCCCTCACGTATACCTCTCCCTCACAGCAAACTCTATCTTCTTAAGAAGCTTCTTGCGCATATGCTTGGCCATCCTCATCAACGCCCTCGCCCTACGCAAGTCAATAGTCTGGAGTCTCCTAAGCTTCTTCGTATTGTCCCTTGCATTTCTCGAACGTGAAAAGTTTCGAAGTTCAGCTATAAGCTCCCCTCTACGACCGACCCTAGCAGTAATCTTTTTTGAATAGCTCTCCAAATCGTGTGACCTCTTTAAGTCTTGAAGAATCTCTGACTGGTAATGGCCAAGAATAATTTCTGTTACAACAAAGGAGTGACAGAGGGTTGTGAGGTCAATATCAGACACGTTCATGGTTATATCAGTGGGGAATTTGAGCTTGTGAGGTCAATATACAAATTTATTTGTATCTCAACCTCACTTATTTGCCATTTACACATTTATGTCTAGTTGCCATTAATATAAGTCAAGTATCTAGTTGCCAAAGATTTAAATGTGTATCAACCCCCATTGTACTTGCACATTTATATTGTTGTACTTGTTCATTTATGTATGTCATATGTAATAGTCACAAAGTCGCCCAATATAATAAATAAAGCAAACTCCATAGTCGCCCAACACAATAAGTATATCATTCCCTTGTATTTGTTCATTATATATACAGTGCCATATACCTTAACGTGATTATTCTATCATTTTCAGAAATGTCTAAAGGTAAAAACTTTGAAATCTTATGTAATTGGTTAAAATTTATTAACTCAGTTGACAGTACCTGTATTTATTTTATTTATATATACATAAATATTTTTTTTTATATTTTTTTGTAAAGATGAAATCAATACCTTTGAAAGATGTGGGAAATGAAGTTGTGAAGCAAATAATTGGTGAATCGGTGAAGGAAACTGGTACATGTTTAGACAAAATTTATGCGGAAGCGTTTTATGAGGAGGCATCAAGTGTAGATGGTCATGAGTATGTTACTGAAGATAAGGAAATTCAAGCAAGATTAGAAGAAGAAGCATTAATGGAACAACTACTAGAAGAAGATAGGGCTGAAAGGGAAATGGAGGAGAGAATGAGGCAAGACCGTTTCCATGAGGAGTTGTTGTTGAAGATAGAGTATGGGATAGCGGAACCTGAAGACTTTGGGATTTACAAGAACGAAACCAACTGGGATGTGCTGCTGTCAAGAATGAAGGATAAAATCTAATGTGTTATTTTCAATTATTATGCTTTTAAATGTGCAAATGTAACCTGTATGTTCATCAAGTCTAGGTGGTTTTAATAGTAGGTATTTAACTTTCCACCTCAATGTTCATGAGCTCTAGCTGGACATTTTACTTCTAATGTCAAATTGTTTCAAGCAACTATTGTACTAGGTCGCCCAAGAATATTTAAGTGAAGGAACCACCAGTTGTACCAGTTCATTTAGGTTCATCAACCATCTCATGTACTTGCGTCATTATGTTTGAGTCCAATATAAATGGAGCCTCACAATTACACAATCCTGCATTATCCACTTAATTCTAACACATAACTTCCCTTGTCTTATAACAAAAAAAAGGATAATTCATGAATTCATCTTCCTCCTCAAGTATGTCATATCGTAGGAACCAGTTCGAATACCACGATGTTGCTAACATGACGCATTGCAAATGTCGTCCGGCATATCCACTACCTATCAAAGTATCTTGGTCACATAAGAACCCAGGAAGAAGGTACAAAGCATGTCCTATGGATAGATGTGGAGTTTATGGTTTTCTAGACCCCGAGCTCCCGTCACAATACTACAAAGAATTGTTTTGGAGAGAGCATGAAGAAAAAAAGGCACTTGCCAGTCAACAAGGAAGTGTTGTGGCCAATGCGGAAGATTCTTTACAAATTATTGGAATGTTAGAACAAGAGATGAAGGAGTTAAAGAAAAAATCTAAAGTTCATGATACATTCATGTTATTTTTAGGTTTGGTAGTTGTTCTCCTTTTCATTGTGCTTTGTATCTTAGATTGATTTGAAGATTCTCAGGAACTTTGTAATGTTTTGGGGTTTATGTAATGTTTGTTATATTTGTTACAATATATGTACACCTCCAGCCAGAGTATCTTCACAACTCTTACATCACAAAATCATACTTCCATACCTTTAAATGCTGTCTACATAAACGACCAAGTTTTTATTTGTTACAAAGTAAATTGTCAACCAATCTAAATAACCATCAAAACACATAAAAATGGCACCTACAATCTCTGTTCACATGTAATCAGCATACACACCATCAATTTGTGTTCAGATTTCAAATTGTTCAGAAGTCAAATTGTTTCAGATGTCAAATTTTTGTTCCGATGTAATGAACATACACAAGGCTCAACATTGCACCGTGTACTTCCATAAGTAATCCGCAATTCGTTCCCGATACGCTAAAGCTGCTATTTCAGGATTGTCTACCTTTAATGACAAACCATTACCCAAGCGGTAAAGGTTTATACACACCCATATTCCGCAGTCACCATATCCACTGCATTGGGTGGGGACATCCTCTGCATGTTTCCAAGTTATTTCGTAGCCATCCACATCTATGCCTTTTGACTGCAACACCCCTTCTGCTTTAAGATACATAGCCAAATTTTTGCCAAATTCTGATGGCATGGTCTTTCGCCACCACTCTTTTCTTTTTGTCTATTTGGGCAGCGAATCATATATTGTTACAACACCTGTACGTATATGAAGCTCCGCTGTCGCCCAATGCTTGTCCGACTCATTAATTGGAAACAACACCTACATTTGAGCAACAACAGTTTATAACTTATAAACACAGTGGGTGAAAAAATAATATACAGCAACAGTTTATTGGGCATCACAACAGTTTAAACTAATATAAATACCTTCTCGACATCCGATCAAGCGACAGGATACTTCACACCATTTGACCAAAATGGTCGTATGCGATTGTCCATGACACAAAGGCTGAAAAATGAACCGGCCATAGCCCAATCTGCATCTGGTGGTCGGAATGTCCATAGCAAATCAACCCATACATCTATATGCTGTTTTTTGTTAATTAAAGATGCGCATAAGTTTGTGTTATGTTTCAGGCTACAATAGTCATAGACATACTAAGATTTAACATAAAAAAAGTAACCACTAATTTATAGGTACCTCATCCCTAAGCCATCCATCTCTTTGGTTACCTATACCCAATATACACATCCAGAAATGGCGATCAGCAACCGTGTCTGCGCTGCCCCATGGAAAAATAAACTTAGTTTCATCGCCTCTTGTAACAAACTTATGTATAGAAAGTGGCACAGTGACCACATGTTTCTTCGCCTTCGGGGCTCTTGACAGGTTCTGGAAAAAATAAATAAATAAATAAATTACTTAAATCCATAATCCATCTCGTATAAACTAATCTAACTATGTTGCAAGACATCAAGGCAAGTAAGTAACGGGAATACAAAGTTAAAGCTTTTACATACCTCAACAAATGGTTCCAATTGAAAAGTATTGTCAAAATCAGGACTTTTGGGAGGGGATATCTTTTCCTTATTGATTCTAGATGAACGCTTTCTCAAGAGTCTTGGACTAGTGTCTGGAAGATTGGTATAAGGAGAGCTGTTGAATTTGCTTGGTTTCCTCTTTCTTTTAAGTTCGCTAAAATGGTCCTTACATCCTCCCGTACAACGTTGATGTCAAGAGTGGAGATATATTGTCCCTAAACAAAAGTTAGGGTATCATCATGACATGATAAATTATATAAGATATACCATATACAAGTCTTTGGCTTATTCTACTTTGGCTTTTTAGACAAAAATAAAGGGTTGGGGGTACTAGCGGTCAGGAATATTGTGTCACTCAAGGTTAATTATTTACAATTATAAATCATTATTGCATATATGAATGAGTTTGTGGCTTGGGTTTTGCATATAACTTATTGGACAAAAATGTGCACTGTTTGCATGTGACTATGTGAGTGAATGCAATTTGACGACTCTTTAAGAGTTATTGCTATTTATAAGTGGGCAGAGGGTTCTTTATTCACATCTCAAAGATAAGTAAAAAATAATGGCAAATAATGTAAAGGTGGCTGAGCTTCAGGCAGCGGCAAATTCGCACCAGCGGCAAATTCGCACCAGTGCTAAAGGGTAACATGCCCTTGTGATACATATGTTGTGGAATCTAGTTATGTTTCAATAATGGTTGTGCCATATGTGCCTCAACAATCTATGTTTTTGTTGTGTCAACTAATTGGGTTTTGCAAGTCAAGTATTGTAGGGTTCAATGATATTGATTTAAAAAAAAATAAAAAACCCTGAACATCTTCCGTCTGGACCTCCACATCAATGCAAATAACTTCAACTCCCTTTTCAACTCCATTACCCCCGTCCCCAGCCGATTTATCGTTTGTTTCAATCCCCTCCCGATCCGGTTGTTGCTGTAACTGGCTTCCACCCACCTCCTCAGTTTCCTTATTATCGACATCCATATCGATCAAATCCTAAAAAAACAAAACAGCCATATATTTAATTGTGTCAATACACGTAAAAAAAGTAAAATAATAATTTTATATTATATAAATGGAGTAATACTGTAAATATATACATACATCATGAGGAGGAAGCTCAATCCCATCATCACAATATTCGGAGAATGCTGAATTCAAATTCGGTAAGGACGAACAGTCAAACCTACTGTTGTCGTCCACTTGCATAAACTCCGTACAAGGATCAGATGGTGAGGGGAAGGCCGCTTTGATAAGTTGTGTCATGGGGCCTTGAAACCCTTGTGTGTCCGTGTAAAACAACTTATGCTCATCATCATCAACAACAGTGGCCTTCACAGGTGTTTCGGACGGAACTTCTGGGCAAACATTCTGCAATTGAAACAGAAATACAAATTGGTTTATGCTTACAGAAATAAAAGGAATTGAAAACAATATGCAAATGTTGTTGAAACCTATTCATACCTTTGGTGCAAACCTAACTCCTAAGACTTCCTCAATCACCCTGATCCTTTTCTTAACAACATCTAGCTCATTTAACAGTTTTGAGACATCAACGTCTCCAACCCGTGCTTCAATCCATCCGACTGTTGACTTAATACAATTAAGCTCACCTTGAATCTGATCTCTAGCCAACACTTCAGACTCGTCGGAAACATTTTCATCACCAACAACTCCAGGTCCTTCTCCACCATCGCCACAAACTCCAGCTCCTTCTACACCAACACCACAAACTCCATCAACACCAACACCAACACCGGCACCAACACCAGCTCCTTGTACACCAATACCAACTCCTGCTCCACCATCAACAACAACTACAGTTCCTTCTCCACCATCAACACCAACACCAACACTAACTCCTTGTACAACAACACCAGCTCCTTTTCCAACATCAACACCAACTCCAATTCCTTTTCCACCAATACCATCATCATCAACTCCAGGTCCTTCTACACCAACTCCAGCTCCTTGTCCACCATCACCACCAACATGAACACCATCACCGCCATCATCACCAACATGCTGACTTGCTCCACCATGACCACCAACATCATCACCGACAACCTCTCCAAAATCTTGGTCTTCTACAACAGCGATTGGCTCAACATCATGACCATCATCACCAACTGCCACTTGCAGCTGTAGTCCTCTGATATAATCCATGCTACGAATGTAGCATGGATGGACTACCACAGCATTTGTTGGAACCCGTTTGTATATTGGTTTAAAATCCTACAAGAAAAACAAACCAACCAAAATAATATGATAGAACACAATATAAACAAACTATACATAAGAAATTTTCATGTATATACGGGGTATACTTACATGATCAAATAACATGGAGTAATGTTTTTTTTTCAAATGTTTTCAATTTCGACCAGGCTACACCACGTGGGATCTTTGTAGCGTCTTTGGTCCACCACTGCATACTGTTCGGGAAGGTTTCCAAAATCCATATCTGCAAAAAGGAAAAAACTTAGTCACGGAACCTCTGTAATTACATACTTCCTAACAACTAACTATAAATAAACAAAGCAAGCTGAAGGTAATTAAGACCTAAAGTCAGGTTAACAGAAATTAACAACAAAAATGGAGAGAACAATTTCTTCAATTCAATTGTAAGCATTTAGACATATGAAACTCTTAAAGGGAGTTTAACAGAAATTAACAACAAAAATTTCTGAGCACTGAATCAGATTCATAAAAACATCAGTTATTTCCAGGGTATACATATTAAGCATAAATCTATGGGTATACTGATTCAGTGCGCATAAAACTTACATTAGCAGTAATTGTAGCATAAATCTATGGGTATACATATTAAGCCTAGTAATTATAACAGAAATCTATGGGTATACTGATTCAGTGCGCATGTGACAAGTAAATTATTACCTTGAGGGCATATACAAAGCCATACAGATTGTATGTTTGATCTTTCTTTGGGGATTTTTTGACAGCCTTCTTTGCTTCACCGTCATTATGCTTCTTTACAACATTTACCGTTCTTTTGTACAAATGTACCCACAAATACTCACCCCATGGATACGAATTCCAAACAGACAAATCCTCAATCATTGTCAACATGTGGTCTGGAATGTAGAACCTTCCTTCACGACCCATGAATACACATGTTGCAATGATCAACAAACAAACCCTAACAGCATCCGCATCCGATAAAGCATCCCACGCTGGACCAGGCTTCATCAGTGCAAAGAGCTCATCACCCTTTACTTTCTTAGTCCTAAGGGTTTGGAAATGAGGAAACATACGATCATAGAATGGACTATGTTTTAGCCCACGAACAGTACGACCTACGTAAGTTTCTTCTTTCGCAACAGACCCAAAAACAAAACCGGTTATCAGACAAAATTCTTCACGACCAAAATCAACCACATTATCACCTATTTTAAACCTAAGGGAAGGGCAATCATCACTTTCATCCACATTAACCTGATTTTGATAAAAATGATTTAACAAATGGGTATCTGCAGAAAAGGGGGGGATGTCTAACCATGGCCCAAATACAGTTGTCCTAAACAAGGTGGTTCTATTACTATTCAACATACCTCTGATAGTTGTAATATGTTCTAATCTAGATCTAACTGTTACCTTTGCGTCAGACATTGTGATCGTTGTAATATGTAGCAGGGATGGCGAAATATTCTGATAGCCCTACCCTTAGGTTTAAAATGGGTCAGAATATGATACAGGATAGGCGAAATAGTGTGAGTGGGTAGAAGAAGAAGAAGAAGAAGAAGTAAAATATGGCGAAATGTGTTTAGGGTTTCAGGAATGCGAGGGGTTGTGTGATGGGGAAGAAGAATATTATTTCTGGGATTGTGTGAGTGGGAAGAAGAAGAAGTGTGGGTTTGTGTGTTTTGAATTTTAATTCAATTAGTATTTTAGTGTATTTTGTATTAAAATTATTAGTATAAAGTGTATTTTGTATTTTAATTCAATTAGTATTTAGTGTATTTTAGTGTATAAAGTATTGGACACAAGTTTCAATACAATAAAGTAATATAAAAGTGTACCCTCTACCTAACAAGTCGCCCAAGAATAAAGAATAGTGGGACCCAGTCGCCCAAGACGTATGTACTATTATATAATAAAATAAGACTATACTTTTTAATAAAAAGACAAAAAAACCCAAGTCGCCCAAGAAATATGGGACCCAGTCGCCCAAGAAAGTACATTATGCAAGTGGTACAACTTAGTACTTGGTGGGGACATATATAGGGACACATGTCACTATTTTATGAGATCCGCCCAAGATATTTGGGCGACCCTCTCCCATGGGGTATTTGGGGAAAAAAAAAATTTTGGGCATTTAGGGTGAAGACATGCACCATATATACACAGCATCATGCTTTCCTTATACAGTAACATCTTAACAAGACTGCATAACTGAGTCTTTCGAGAGACATCTTCAAGCATGTCAGAATTCAAACATAAAGAGTGAGTAGCATATGGCACCATTCAAACATCTTGTATTATATATGTTGATTCTAAATTATCAAAAACTACTATGCATATAAAGACATCTAACACCATTTGAAAGAATACCAACTTCCCAATAGATGCACCTATACACACATGCGTCCTACTAAACAAGAACTCCAAATCATACTTCAGAAATGAAGTCACAGGTGAGGCCAATCACGCTCCTCTGCGACTCCAAATTTCATTGGATTTGACTAACAAGCTATTCATGTAAAGACATCCAAGAGACCAAGACCACTGTAATAATGGAAGTCTACCAACTTCCCAATTGATACATTTCCCCAGTTTGCTACATTTAGTTTTTGTAATCGTTACATGAGAATATGATTTTGGACAATAGTGTTTTGTTCAACCCAATCTATTTTGATAAGTACCTTACTTACCCGTTTTGACCCATTCACATTTGATTCATTGATTTTGAAAACTGACCTCAAAGTACCAATTCTATCTGCCTCGTCATTCAAAATGAATATAAAGCACATAACGTGTGCTTGCCCAATCCTATCCCATAATCCCAACACACAACAAAACTCACCAGTACTCTACTAAACTTTTTTTGATCTTTTAAAAATCCTCATGAACTGTATAGGTTGACTTTTAGGAGCTAAATTCTGTAACTTACAACCGACCTTCGATGCTATCGCTTTGGAAAGCTGAGATTCATTAACACTTCCCAAAAAGGGAGGAACACACCAGAACTACAGCAGAGGCAGACGAGATAAACAACGCAGACCCTTACAAAAGAACAACACCAAAGACGACCTTTGACTCTTAATTTGTTGTTTCTATAAGAAGCCCTGTTCAAGTATATGGTATGCATATTCTTCGAGTCTTCGGTTCTACAGGAATCATTAATCAAAAGTTGGGCCTTCATTAACATTTTGTTAGTCCTACAAGTGAAATAAAGGCTAGCAGGTTACAGGCAAACCCATATGAATATGAGATCACACGAACACGGTTACAAAGCTATGGAAAGTGAATAAACATAAGGTATATGTTAGCCTAAGTCCATGGCCACACTAGCGCATATTATGATCTGAAAAACATGAAAAATAAGGTATGTACCATCCTTATTGAGCCAAAAGTCAAGCTAGATATAAGAGAACAAGCTATTGTCGTGCTATACTATTCTTCTGCAATAAGTTCTGTGTGAGTCAAGTTTCTTACAGACATGAACGATCCTTTGCAAACTTGTTTCCTCACCGTCCAAACAATATTATGCGCTATCCCTTATCTTCTACAATTTCCATCTCCAAATAACACAAAATCCTTATATGTTGCTCAATTCTCATAGTTTTCATAAAGTTGAGACTGACGCCAGGAGAGAACATAGCATAAACACAAAAAGTAAAAACTGATGGTGAAAAGATTAGGTTACCTTGATCATGTAATACTCTCGGTGGACATAAGCGTCTGTTGCACAGATGCGAGAACCAAGTTAGTTACAGGGGAACCTCATCTGTTGGCTATCTATACAAAGCAAGTAATGTACCTGACTACCTTAGTTCTTAAAACAAGCAATTGACCAATGCATTTGTATATATCAGCTTCTATGCAGTAGGTAAGTTGAAGCGACTTTGCATTTGGACATATCAACTACTCAATCATACACACAACTTATATCATTACGTCGATGATTCGATTCATGTCAAATGCAGTTACATTGAACAATATAGAACTCAAGCAATGTAAAATACGCCACATACATAGAGAATACTAATTAGTTCATTCATTCAATGAACATTCGCAAACCAAAAATGTATTAACTCAAACACTACTACCGAGTATGTGATAATGCCTAATCTTTGACAACATCCATTAACACCAATTATGTGATAATGCCTAATCTTTGTGCGAGTTTATACTTGATGTTACTTTTAAACATCTTATGTTTGTATAACAATACATCTTTAATTTGCAAAAAGACATGTAAAAGACATGAATCGGTTGAATTAGTACAACATATAACACGGTATGCATTGCTTCAACATCTTCAATGCTTCAACAACTCTCTTTAAACATCTTTATTATCTTCTCACCAAACAATTCTTAAATATTTCATTATATCTCAAATCCAACGGTTTAAACGTAGCCACACTAGCAATCCGAATTTTGCCCTCATACATTTAAAAAATATTACCACTATATACAAACACCCCAAATTTACACATACCATAGTGGCCTTGTAAATTCATACGCCAGACCAACAAAAAGAGTCTAGAAGGCATAATGGGCCTTGTAAATTACAGTTACCTCCCTCTAGCTGGTTATGTGCTTGTTTGTGCCGGTGGCGGCGGCGTGGTAATGGAGGCTTTCAACGAGGACAATGCAAACGGATGTGTTATCATGTGAATTGTCATGCTTCTCCTCAGTTAATTTTTCAGTAAATTTCCACATATGTTAAGTTTTGTTGTTGTAGTTGATTTTGGATCATGTGATGAGGATATATGGTTTTAATTACTAGTAGTGTGATGTTATACAGTTACGAATCGCTCCGATGTTTGCGAATTATTGATGATGAGTTTAATGCTTATGAATATAAACCTGATTGTTTTTTGCGAAAGCTGTTCTTGTTATCGATTGTTAGATATTAGGCTGTCTGAGTTGTATTTGTTGAGTTTTCGGATTACGAGGCCAAGTATATGTCACTTACTTAGGCAAGTTGAGTCGAATCTACCAAAATAATCGGTTTGGTCAAAACTCGATGTAGTGACATAGACTCGGCTCAACTTAGGCCTCGTAAAGCACTACATCAAGTTTTGACCGAACCGATTATTTTGGCAGATTCGGCTCAACTTGCCTAGGTAAGTGACATAGACTCGGCCTCGTAATCCGAAAAATCTAATACCAAATCTATACCTAAAGCATAAAATGAATACAACTCAAGCAGCCTAATAGCTAACAATCGATAAGAAGAACATGAGTCGCAAAAAACAATTAAGTTTATATTCACAAGCATTATACAGCGGAGCGATTCGTAACTATATAACATCATACTACTAGTAATTAAAACCATATATCCTCATCACATGATCCAAAATCAACTACAACAACAAAACTTAAGAAATTTACTGAAAAATTAACTAAGGAGAAGCATGACAATTCACATAATAACACATCCGTTTGCATTGTCCTCGTTGAAAGCCTCCATTACCACGCCGCCGCCACCGGCAGGAACAAGCACATAACCAGCTGGAGGGAGGTAATTGTAATTAGCAGAAGCACGCGCACGCAATGAGATGTGTTATGCAACTCCATTCCCTCTTTTGCACCATCGATCCTCCTCCTTGTTGAAATTTTGGCGGTGGTGGTGCCGCTACATCTTGTCATCGCCGGTTTTGTGGTGGCATTTGTTGGCGTTGTGGTGGTAGTAGCTGGTTTTGTGGTTGTGGCTGGTTTTTTGTGGTGGTATTGGCTGGTTTTGTGGTGGATTGACGGCAATTTGATTTTTTTTTTTTTTTTTGACGGGAAGGTTTAAGGAATAACAAATTGATGTGAACTTGTGAAGTAAAGAAAGTGTGTTTTGTGTGTGCGCCTCGTACCTCTTTTTATGCTTGTACCCCACGACACCCATGTGGGATAAGGATTTCCATTTTTACCCCGCTACTAGAACCTTCCCATGTTACCTACTAGGGATGAGCATTTCGAATCGAATCCCGAAACCAAACCGAAACTGTACCAAAATGGTACCGATTCCCGATATACAGTACAGTACCGGTACTACGAAATAAGGAGAAAAAAAATTCGGGACCACTAATTCAGTACGGGACCGGTACCAAATCGGGAAATCCCGATTTCCAGGGTACCGGTATCCGAATCCCATTCGGTACGGTACCGGTACCACTAATTTATGCTCGGGAAAAAATCGGTACCACTAATTCGGTACGGGATCGGTACGAGACCGGTACCGTGCTCATCCCTATTACCTACTACTCCCTCCGTTCCAAAATTATTATCCCCTACAAAACAAAATACACAGTTTAAAAAAACATAATCATTATTGTATTATCTCTCTTATTTTTTTGTAAAATGTCACTTTTACCCTTATGAAATTAATTAAATCTTTGAATGATGTTTGTAATTTTTAGTAACATTAGGTGCAATATGGTAAATTTGCTACATTCTTCACAACGATATTTGAAAGTGGACAATAATTTTGGGACAACCCAAAATGGAAATAGTGACAATTAATTTGGGACGGATGGAGTAGTTACTAAT
Source organism: Artemisia tridentata subsp. tridentata (assembly GCA_021014915.2). Classification (NCBI taxonomy): domain Eukaryota; kingdom Viridiplantae; phylum Streptophyta; class Magnoliopsida; order Asterales; family Asteraceae; genus Artemisia; species Artemisia tridentata. The sequence continues at coordinate 415,995,976 of CP139506.1, forward strand.
TCCCCAAACAAATTCGTTCCTAGGGGTGTTCCGAGAAACCGACGATCCGAGCTGAACATATCGGTTAAACTCAATTAAACGTCTCAAATCGTGACCTGAACCGCGGGTAACCGCTCACTTCGGGTACCTTCCTGGTATGGTTACCCGCCTAGTACGGTTCCACTTCCGGTTGTAAAATTAATTACCCGTCCCGCGTTGGATAGTTTAAATCTTCCAACTAACCGAACAAAAAAAATTTAAGTGTTTGAAGATTTGATATACACAAGGCTGCGTTTCGAACTCACCCGGAACATTACGAGTTTACAGTTATGCCCTTTGGTTTAAACTAATGCATGCTCCTACCTCATTTATGATGGATTATATAAGGATATTTGTACTCATTTTTCTCGATGACATCTTGATTTACACCGACTTCCTCGATTAATTGTCACTTGCAACACTTTCTCATATATAGTGCTTGAAACTTTAAACACTACACGAGTTGCTTGTGAAGAAATCCAAATGCTTTCCCGGCCCCCTCATGCAAGGTTAGAGTATTTCGAACATGTGGTGAGCACTCAATGGGTATCAGCAGATTAAAGTAGGACTGACAGCATGTCGTTGAGCTCACTACAACCCAACTATTTTCAAGGGGTTGAGAGGCTTTCTAGGTTTAAGTTATTCGAATCTGTTTAGTTTGTTTTTATGTTCATGGCATTGAAGTCCAAACAGGGCTAATTAATGTTTTGTGATAGTCCTTAACGCTGCGTTCCCGAGTTTTATTTTTGAAAGAAGAGAAAAAAAGTGGGAAGAAATCAAAATAAATTCATGTTCCCGAGTTTTTCCAGGAGAGAAGAGAAAAGAGATGGAGAGGAAATTTGGTTAATTTTCTCTCCAAAATCTTCTTCCCAAAAGTGGGATGATTTGGATAGAAATTAAATAAGGAAACTTTTAATTAGTATAAATGACTTAAATGCCCTAAACATATAACATAATGTTGTATAAAATAAAGGGTATACTTGTAAAATCATAATTTTTCTTCTTCTTCTATTCTTTTCTTTCTAACTCGGGAACACGAACTAAAAAATTAAATTTCATTTCTCTTCTCTTCTCTTCTGCCCATTTTTGTCACTTCTCTTCTTTTCTTCTATTTCAAAACTCGGAAACAGAGTGTAAGAGTTTATAATTTATTGTTGGTATTTGTGCTACTTCAGTTGTGGAATGGATCCATTATATTAAACGTTAAGAAATTGTATCAAAATTCTTACAGAAAGATATACCTAGGCTATAATTGCTGGTATTAAAAATACAGCTAGGCCTCATTACACTCTACCAATGTCACAGTATTCATTTCTAAAAATATCAACAAAGATTTCAAATGGTTTAGAGGAGATTCGAACAACAATAATGGAATTTGAATACCCATATTAGTAAACAAACCTCCTACCAATTTCACCTATCAAGCAAACGTCATGCAACATTATTATACAATACCAATTTTTATCTTTTATGTCGTTTATTCTTTTATTTATGTAAGTATATTTATAGAATTTGGATCTATCAAATAAGTAAACGTTTCTTTAAAAAAAAGAGCTAAAAAGTGAGAATGGGTTTCTTCTAAAAAAATAAATACTTAAAAGCTGGTTAAAAGTAAGAATGCAAGGTATGGAAAGACGAATAACACATTATTCGTCTTCCCTTCAATGCCACCTCATCCTCCTCTCAATAACACATCAACAACTAAACCCTCTCCCAAACAAAAAAACCAATAACACATATTGGGTCCCACAAAAAATACCCACCTACTCACAAAACAAAAAAGAAAAGAAACCAAATAGCATCAACCATTGCAATAGCTAAATGCCCAATGGCGAGCGAATGGCAGAATCCCCGGTGTGGTAATAACGGCGCCATTGGTACATAGTGGGACGAATGGCGTGTTAAAGGAGCCCCATACCGAGTGCTCTAAGTAAAGTGCAGGGTTCGAATTTGTTTACTTCGTAAAAAAATGCAATAGTAGTAGGGGTGGTAAAAAGTCTGATCCGAAACGAACCTGAACCCGACTAAAACTATTCAGGTCGGGTTACTCGGGTCAATAACCTTATTCGGGTTATTCGGGTCAACCTGAATAACACGAATGCTAAATAGAGTCGGGTATTAGGTTAAATATTTTTTGCTAACTCGTGTTCGAGTCGACCTGTTTGTATCATGCTCTGAAATTAACCCAATCAGGAGCCTTGCAAGAGAGGAGAAGAGATACTGAATCATCACAGAACAAGCGAAAAAGCAAATCAAAACGCAAACCTAAGCACAGCTGCTGATTACACGAAACACAAAGACTTGCAATATGCCATGGACATAGTGATTAAAACACGAAAATTGTAAATTTAGAAATAAACAACATTGTATTCCACTAGTTGAGCAAATAACATACCATGTCGAAATAATTGCAACATCTTAACTGATTCACAAAATTAGTAGTATATATAGGACATCAAAACGTGTTCATAAATTAGACCAATACAGCAGCTCGCAACATCAAAGCCTATGCATACAGGCAAGATGCTTTGGCTTTGTAGCAAGTAACTGCACCGCCACTAGGCAACCATTTGGTTGAACAGCGTTAGCTCCAGCTGTTTAAAGCATTAATGGTACAAAATGTTAGCATCCTCTTTAGTAAGCTTATTCTTAACAATGCATTTTTTTTTCTTCCCAAAAATGCATTTTCTCTCAATGGAACAACACAGACCACGGCCATAAAGTGTCTAACTGCCAGAATGGAATAACCGCAATACAATTATCTTAACGGATTCTATGTGAAGGGGTCAAGCAATTAAGGTGATAACCAAAATAAGAAACAACGTATTTTACCAGGGTGAAAAATCCCTTTTACCAAAAAAAAAAGAAAAAGAAACAACACACAACATGTACAAATGCAAAAACCGAAATACAAACATAGGCACAGTGTGAATATAACATCAAAATACCACTTATATAAACAAACTTACTGTCTCCATAACTAACAATCTCCAAAATTATATTTTGGGTTACACCTTAACTGATTAGAAAATGTATTAACATGCAGTGGCGAAGCTTGAAAATTTTCAGTGGGGGGTCGGGATCTATATACCCCCTACATCACAATTAAAATGGGGGGTCGAAACCGAATATACCGAAATTTTTCTACACGAAAACTATATACCCCTACATCGCAAAAAAAATTTCGGGGGGTCGGGCGCCCCCTCCCGCCCTATATAAGCTGCGCCACTGTTAACATGTGAGACATTGATAGGGTTTTCTACCTTCGGTAGAACCGGAAGCAGCCTCTCTACCTTAGGTAGGGGTAAGACTGTCTACGTCTCAACCTCCCTCATACACCGTGGAAGACGGTATTGGGACCCATAACCCGTGGAAGACGGTATTGGGAGTTACTTTACTTTACTTTTTTTACATTGAGAGGGTTTTCATCCTAAAACGCATTGAAAATAGTTGGTTCGCTAGCCGAGACTTAATTGTAGTGATAGTAGTGGTGATGGTGCGTGATTTGAAGCTTTTTCTTCTTATTATCCTGGTTATCCTGGTTCTTCTTGGTCTTGTCTTTCTGTTTTTTATTATCCTGATCGTCGTGCTTTTTGTTAACACAGCCTGACCAAGCAGATTCAGATTTAGTTTATAGAGATTATTGAATTCTTGATTGCACATGCAAAGTTGCAGAATCAAACGTTGATATAATGACAGAAACACAAACTCGGTCAAGTCTAGCTTATTAAATATTCGAAAAAACAAATAATGTCATTTTTCTAAGCTTATCACCTTGGCCTTATAAATTTAAATAAGCCATAAGTTTAAGTCGATAAGCTCATAAGTCCAAAAAATTGAACTTAGGGGGTGTTTGTTTAATCTTATTTTTGGGCTTATGAGTTCATGTGGTTTGGGCTTTTCTTTGATAAGCCTATAAATAAGCCATAAGTTTAAGTCAATAAGCTCACAAGTCCGAAAATTTGAACATAGGGGTGTTTAAGCTGATTTTTGGGCTTTTGAGTTCACATGGTTTCGGCTTATGTTTGATAAGCCTATGTTTTCCGCTTATTTTGAAACTTATGAGTTTACTATATCATAATAAACTTATATAAGCCCACAAGTCTCAAAATAAGCAAAAAAATTAGGGCTTATGAAATGTAAGCCGAAAAACAAATAAACTCGTAAGCCACATATAAGCTTAAACAAACACCCCTTAAGCTCACGAGTTTCAAAATAAGCACAGAAAAATAAGTTTTTGAAACCACATACACTCATAAGCCCAAAAATAAGCTTAAACAAACACCCCCTAAGCTCATGAGTTTCAAAATAAGCACCAAAAAATAAGTTTACGAAACCACATACACTCATAAGCTCAAAAATAAGCTTAAACAAACACCCCCGCCCCTTATTCACTTCTAAAAATTTCAATAAATATAATAAACACCCCTTAAGAGAGTAAACAAATTTCAATAAATACAATGAGATGTGAAATATGTGATACTTTTTTTTAAAGGTAACTCATTCACACAGTTATATAATAATAATAATAATAATAATAATAATAATAATAATAATAATAATAATAATAATAATAATTTGTAGTAAGATTAGCTTTGCAATGGCTAGAGGAGTGGGGACCCAGTTAGTATCTCGTCTCCCATCTAATTTCTTGTGGATTCTATGAGTTTCTAATGAAGTGATGTTTTATTAAAAAAATAATAATAATAAAATAAAATAATAATAATAATAATAATAATAATAATAATAATAATAATAATAATAATAATAATAATAATAATAATAATAATAATAAGAGATAATGCCCAAAATAGGCCAAAAACATTCAAGCATTTCAAGAGGAAGCCAAACACAACACCTTTTTCCCAAAATAGGCCAATTATTCCACGCTCGACTGCTCGACTGCTCGACCCCATAAACTTGCTGACACGTGTCATTCCTTTATTGACACGTGTCATTCCTTTATTTTTTTATTAATAAATATTTGGCCCACAATTGACCAATAAATTTGGCAACATTAGCCACTTAACCAAATAAGTTTTTTCGAATTTTTATAAGTTTTTTCGAATTTTTAAAAGTTTTTTCGAATTATTAAAAAAAATTCGAATTTTTAAAACTTTTTCGAATTTTTAAAATTTTTTCGAATTTTTATAAATTTTTTCTAATTTTTAAAAAAATTTTGAATTTTTATAAAATTTTTGAATTTTTATAAGTTTTTTCGAATTTTTATAAGTTTTTTCGAATTCTTAAATCTTTTTCGATTTTTTATAAATTTTTTCAAAACTTTTTGAAATTTTATAATTTTTTTCGAATTTTTATAAGTTTTTTTCGATTTTTTATAAAATTTTTTGAATTTTTTTTAATAATAATAATAATCACAAGGACCAAAAATGAAAAATAAAACGTCCGTTGGTTAAAGGACTAACTTTGCAAACGCTTGTTTGGTTAATGGACTAAAATAAAACGGCCGTTAGTAAAAGGACTAACTTTGCAAACGCTTGTTTGGTTAATGGACTAAAATAAAATGGTCGTTAGTAAAAGGACTAACTTTGCAAACACTTATTTGGTTAAGTGGCTAATGTTGCCAAATTTATTGGTCAATTGTGGGCCAAATATTTATTAATAAAAAAATAAAGGAATGACACGTGTCAATAAAGGAATGACACGTGTCGTCAAGTTTATGGGGTCGAGCAGTCGAGCGTGGAATAATTGGCCTATTTTAGGAAAGAGGTGTTGTTTTTGGCTTCCTCTTGAAATGCTTGAATGTTTTTGGCCTATTTTGGGCATTATCTCTAATAATAATAAGTTTGACTGATGATGAAATTGTGTGTGTACTGTCTTGCTTTTATGAATTGTGTTTATATAAAAAGTTTGACTGGTTGAGGGACTAAAGGTAAGGTATAAAAGTTTTGTCTTTCATTTATTGTGCGGGGCTGTTTTTGTAACATTGGAAGTATAACTGCTATAGATCAAGGTTGCAAAAATCGCTAGGCTTTAGCTGGGCGGCCGGCGCTCAGGTACCACCTAGCGATTAATCGGTTAGGTTGGGATTTAATTGGATTGAATTTTTTATATATCAAATTATAAAATTTTGAAACTTTATGCCCGATTATGCCTAATTTGGTCGATTTTATCCGTAACCGAGTTGGCCGATTTATCCGATTTTTGTCCAATTTGCCCGATTTGGCTGATTTTTATCTGATTAATTGTTGAACGATTTTTTACCAAACCGATTAATAAGGCCGATTAGAGAAATCGGGGCGGTTAATTCTCACCTAGCGGTTAATCGTCCGCATAGGCCGATTTTTGCAACACTGCTACAGATACGAGTATAAAAGATTTTAGCGAGTGCTTGGTTCGTTTTAGGTAATGAAAATGGGAATAATAATAGGAATACTAAGAAATATAATGAGTATTTTCATTATAATTGATTGTGCTTGGTTTATAATGTGCAAAAACTAACCATCTTTACTAGCAGGGTACCCGCGCGATGCGGCGGCGGGTACCCTGTGACTATATTTTGTGGTAATGTGATGTTATGCGACCATATTTTTTTAACGGCAGCGGTATCTATTTTTCGACAATAGTTTGACGGCAAATAATTTCTTTTCAACAAACTGTATTTGTAGCGTTAAGGAATTGTTTACGAAGAAAATGTTCTAGTTTTCAACAAAATTTTGGCGGCGAACCTTATTCTTTCGAAGAAGTGTGTAATCTTTTGGCATGGTTGCATAACGGCGTGTATTGTAAGGTACCGGTGACATCGGTGTATGCTTTTTGTTAATTCTTATTGCATCATTATTTATGCCGATTAATTTAAATCTGAGAGCGATTCATCAACCCTCCAGCTAATATATGATTTTTATGAGTTTTGTTTAATTTGCCAGTTAATATAATATTTTTAAATGCGTTATTGGGTCTAAAGTATAACATTTAGTTTCCAAGACAATAGCATTGCAAAACAATTTTAGTTTAAGTGCTTTAACATTGTATTTATACTATTTATGTTTTGGATATTAATTTATACTAATGAGGTAAGATTGAACCCCAACCCTTGTCGTGTATAACACTTATACGAATCACACAAACCCAAAACCTCCAACGAATCGAACCACCACATCAAACTTTGTACGAATAACTTGAATCAAAACCAAGTACGATCACCACTTTTCTTCAACCTTTGTCGTGCCTCTTTTCTTGGAAAATTTAGAGCTGTCGATTATTTTTAGTTTTAGCTTTTATCAAAGTGTTTGAGTGGAGAAAGGAGTATGCATTTAATAAAAAAAGACAAAATATGAAACCGTGAATTATGGGATGACTGTTAAGTGGACAAACATGTATGCCCCCTTTTTTTTCTTTTTATAAAGGTAAAGACAAAATACTTTATTTCAAAGTTACTGTTTGGTGTGATATATGTTGTCTAGGATACATAAAATATGTTGACCACCGATTTGTATAGTTTTGTATCTCAAGTTTTCAAAATTAAATGTGTACCGATTAAATAACTTTTGGTCTCATATAACTTGACATGTTGTGTGATAGGCTTTTAGGACAATATAATGTGTCGATATCAAGTTTTCTTACGTTAAAGAAATTTGTTTTTGCAAATTTTAAATCATAGCATATAGTTTAGCCGTTAGGTTAAATTCGCATCGTACTTTTAAAAGTTATCTCGAATTTTAGGTCGTTATAATTATTTCCCCGATAAAAAGAAAATTTAGCAAAGATTACTGTCAAGGTATTTAAAAGATTTCAAAATATTTCAAACTTAGTTCATAGTACTTTTCCAAATTTCAAACTTTCAATTTTACAATTTCAAAAAGTTCAAAAGAAGAAAACGTCAAGGTATTTAAATGAAAGAATAAGAAGAAAACGTAATACACGTTGGAGACGTGTGTTTTCTCATTTGACTTGTTTTTAATTCATGGTCATCATCATTATTCACATTAAATTTAAATAAATTCATTTAACAAAAATAAAGAATAAGGTGTGTTAAGTTTAGGTCCGCCAACTGGTTGTTGCTACAATCCCATTTTTTCAATCAATCTTTTATTATTTTTCTTCTCCTCCTTCCATTATTCTTTCTTGAAGTTCATTTGACCCCTCAACATGTCAGGAGCATCAACAACAAGAGCCTGCGAATCAAAAAAGAATATTTATATAACATCAGACATTGTCGGTTATATATTAGTACATAAACTTATCGCATTCTGCATGTTTATGGATTCAGTAAAGGTAAACAGAAAATACCAATAACATTAGATCTACAAAAAAAACATTAGATATACCAAAAAAAAACATGTAGATCTATAAATAAAATCAATAAAAACTATATATAACGAAAAATACCTCAAAACTTTTCGGCTAATCTAAAAAAAAACAATTCCGGCGACCAAAAAATTTTCCGGTGACGGTAACCTTTTCCGGCTAATCTATAAATATAATCAATAAAAACTATATATAATGACAAATATTATAGATCTATAAAAATACCTCAAATTTTTCCGGTGGCGGTAACCTTTTCCGGCGACCAAAAACATCATAGAAAGAACCACCAAACCTGTAAGATCATGTTACATTCGGTCGGATCTAAGAAAAGAGCCACACCAAAAATGGAAACCGGTCAGATTTGGTAAAAAAAACATATAAAAAATCTCAAAACACAACTGTAACCACCAAACATGCCGATTACTACCAATAAACTAAAACCACCCAAGTCACCGAAACCATGAATAGATGGTGGCAGCAGGAGTGGCGGAGCGAGGCAGATATCGGCGGTGGAGAGTTATGGTTGTGTTTTATTTGAGAGAGAGAGAGAGAATGCATTTGTGGTGTGCTAGTTTTGTGTGTGTTTTATTTTAGTATGTGTTTGTGCTAGTTTTGTGGTGTGATGAAGAATGTATTGAAAGGGTTAAAGGTTTTATGGGGGAAGTGATGTATGGCTGTAAAGGTTTTTTGAGGTCGAATGGGAGGGAGAGGCATGCGTCTTGAATTTATTGATGATACAGTTTTCAAAGAGAATTTTGGTGTGCCCAATAGTGTTCGAACCAAGAAAGGAATGTATTGATGTTGCAGGTGTGTATAGAGATTTAAAATAATCTTTAAAGTCTGATGATACAGTTTTCAAAGGGAAACAATATTATTATTAGTATTTTTATTAAAGAAGTGAAGGGCAATTTCGGAATTATTAAAGAAGTGAAGGGTATTTTTGATATTTCGCATATCTTAAAATGTCTAACTTTCAACATGTAGGTGCATAATTTTTATAAGGGAGTATAGATAAATAAACTACTTTGGGATGAATAAAATAACTTAATCAAAGATCGTGCAATTGATTTGAGTCAATATCATGAACACCTTCTAATCTATAAACCAATTTTTAAGTGTTAACATTCAAAGAAGAAAATTATTTGTATGAATAATATCGTATATAGATGACCACAAATGTTATTGTTGCAACGAATCATCAAACACAAAAGTCTTTATCAAAACAAATCAAAGTTAAATTTTTCATAAGTAGAAACCAGCGTTACTTTTGTCATGTCAAAAAATAATTAGATTAGAAGTTTTAAGAATTAAAACGTGGGTATAGATATGGGGAGAAAATGAAGGAAAAAAGAAAAATATGGACAAAAAGTATACTATTTGGTTCATTACCCTCAAATTATACAGAAATACTGTAATGGATTACCTTATAAGGGTAATGACTCATTGCATTATGGCAAACCAGCCGACATTAATTATTACCATTGTCATTCTTTACCTCTTAATACCTTCAACCAAGCACACGTTATCCCCCCACTACATAAGATCTCCATCAGACGCGAAGGTCTAACTTTTGCACTGGTTAGACGGTCCGCATAACCGAACCAATTAACTTTTTTATTTTTCTATTTTTTGGTTATGTTTGTATAAAGTGTAATATTTTTATATGTTTGGTTTAGTGGTGACAATTACACCTGTTTAGTGGTGAGTTTAATAATGTGTTTAATAGTAATGTAGTCTTGATGTGGAAGTCATGGGTTTGATAACAATTACACTTAGCTTTAGAGTCATGTTCTTCGAACATATAGGTATTATTGTCCTCTTAGGACTTGGCACGGCTCGTTTCACCCATGTGTTTATGCATGACTAATTGTTTAAAGAGAAAGGGTAAATTTGAAGTGGTATTAACTATTAAGTATTATCTTTTGTCCAGTGAAGTTTGACAAAACTTTATTCACGTATATGCTACATTGAATCTTGTGTTTTCTTATTACTACTACAACGTTACATAATAATTTTTGAAAATTTGTATGGCAAATATATGATGTCATGGTCAAACCTATAATTTCATGCTTTTCAATTACTCCATCTTTTTACTTTATCTATGTAAAGATTTTAACAAAAATAGGTCTTTTTTCCCAAATTGCAAAATGGGTGCAAGGTCACACAATTGACCTTTTTCAGCTTTGCTTTTAATTTACACGTAACACCCTTTACTTTTTTTTTTTTTTTTTTTTTTTTTTTTTTTTTTTTGGTAAAGGGATTCACCATGGTAAAATACATCTATACTATCTATAAAGAGAAAACGGTCAAAGTGAAAAAGTGAAAAACTTAATCTTGGTCAAACTTAAAAATTCAGTCATATATTTAAGGAAACTTACATTATTTTCAGAAAAACATAAAAATTCAGTCATCTATCTAAGGAAACTTACATTATTTTCAGAAAGCATATGCAAAGCTGGAAACTATTAACACACTATTAATACACATCGAAAACTGGGTTGACCCAGGTCGCTTCAAACCGGGTGGGTTGACTCGTTTAATTTGACCCTTTTTTTACCCAATCCGGCGAGTTGACCGGTTTAATTTGACCCGTTTTTTCGACCGGAACGGTTTCAACCGGTTGAACCGTCCAGGTCGAAACGGGTTTTAAAACATTATGTTTAATCCCCAAATCCTCTAACTTTTATTATTTTGAGTTTATAACCCGCAAACTTTTTTTTTATCAATGAAATTATATGCCGCTATAAAATTCCGTTGCTATGCACGAGTACTCGTCTAGTTACACACAAAAACATTGAAGTACAATGGATGAGGGTGACATCCCTCATCTCAGTCCCTCAGCAACCACTACATAAGAATGACAGGTCAGGTCATTCTTATAAGGGTGGGGGGAGTGGTCACCGATTGCCAAAGTTTACCAAATTCGTCACGTCATCATCTACCAATCAAACCTTCCAACTCAAAGTTTACAAAAGTTTACCAAAATGGTAGCGGCGGTCACCAAAGTTTACCAAATCATTTTTAATTCACATGAAACAAATAAAAAGATGACACGTATGGTTTTGCCAAGCTTTGTTCCACAATTCCATTCGGCAACTCTAGCCGAAAATCCCACAATCCTAGCCTTTGCCGAGATTTGCCGAATGCCGGCAATGGTTTTGCCAAGCTTTGCCGATCAATGCCGACCTTTTGCCGACACCACTCCCTCCTCTCTAACTTACATAATAAATTTACAACCTATAACGACTATATGACTCTCATATTCTGAATATCTTTTACATTTGAGGGAGTAATAATGCTCACATTTTGAACATGTATGAAATTTTCACTTAATTCACATCTATGTTTGCTTGATATATATATATATATATATATATATATATATATATATATATATATATATATATATATATATATATATATATATATATATATATATATATATATATATATATTATTTTTTTTTATTATTTTTTTTTTTTGAACTAAGTTTGCTTGATACTTTGATGCAAACAAATTTAGTGATTTATTGTAAACATATATTGGGTTACTCTAGACTTTGTCATGCACAAAATGAGAGACATTAGTAGTCCAATGTACAAATTAATGACCGTATACTTTTGCAAAGTTTTTTTTTTTTTTTTTTTTTTTTTTTTTTTTTTTTTAAATTAAAAAATTATGTACAAATGATAAATGAGTCACATTTAAGTAATAAGGATCAAGAGTATGTAAAGTGTCATCATGTTGAATAGGTCGAAGGCTAGTGTTATCTTAGCGAAGTTTTACATTATAGATAACAGGCTCGTTAGGTTCACATTTTTTTAACGGCAAAATTTTACAATTTACATCGCATATCTCACAAATACTATCTTAGAAATGTCTCCAACGAGACTTTAACCGACAATCTCTTTATTGACGATTAAAAATTGATACAACCGTCGACCCACTATCCTACGCTATGAACAGTAACAAGGCTAACATAGGCAAAGTATATTTAAATACTTGAAATGGTAAATAAGTTACAAAAGTAACAGCAGTATAGGTGGTAAAAGATTGTGGCGAATGTATCACTTGGTCTTGGTGGCAATTTCGATTCTCACAAAGTGCTTTTACTTTTTAAAATGTTACTGTCCAAGTAGTGGCCCATGTTTGGCCCAAAACAAAGAGGTCTTAAACTTTTATTGATCTTTTTTTACGTTATTACAAAATGAAAAATACTTTGGAACAAAATACCTCCTTTTATTAACTTCACAATTTTATAATAAATTAATGCATTATTTGAATGTTTTGTAGCTTTTTCGTATTTCATATGAAAGTTGTATAATCTGAAAGAAATCAAAAGCTCATTTGCTAGGATAATGTAAAAGTTAAAATTACTTAGATCAACACTTGGCTTTTCAAAAATCCAAGTTAAAACTCCAGCACGATAATGTCACAAAAAATAAAATTAAAACGGGATTGGATTAATTGTTCAATAGTATGATTTAAGAAGAAGAAATAAAAACCTTTTACATGTAAGGTTATCAAACTTTTTTTAGTGTAAATCTAACCTAGATGTAACAAAGATTGGTAAGCAAATAAAATGAGATCACGTAAACCTTTGGGTTTTGGTATTTTATGCAATCGACAAATAAAGAAATAGACCCGCAACGAAGTGCGGAGATATTACACTCGTTCGTAATACATTCACTTATTTATTTAGAAATCGGGAAAGACAACAAAGTATAATGAATCTCATGTTTGCCAAAATCATTTCCAACATGATACTTTTAACTTAAACACTATGTTTTAAGCTAAATTAAAAGCAAATGGAAAACAATACTTGGTCAACTTGAAGATTATACTGAATGCACCAATCAAAATGGTGATGGTTTTATTTGCATGGGTAGACCTGAGTGCACAATTTTAATATGTTTGATATGTATTAAAGAATATGGATTTATTCGATAATAATAGATTAAATTTAACAGAACAATAACTAGAAAATATTATGAATAGAAAACTAATACTAGAAAAAATAAACAGAAACTTATCTATAAATTTTTCTTAAAAAAAAAAGGGTATTGACAGAGACGATGACTCGAACTAGAGACATTCCATTTGAAAGTGATGAGTCTTAGCCATCAAACCACCAATACACCTATGTTATATATTTAAATTCAATTATTTATTGTGAAACAAATTCAGAGGAGACAAAATTATGAAAATCTTTATGGTTCCCAAATGTTACCAGAATAATTCACCACCTATTGATTATTTATCAGTTGAATTCTACCTTTAAAATACGATTATATAAGAATATATAAATATACTGTAACATTTTTCATGTACCAATAAAAAATGGTGATTGTTTTAGTGCTATATTTTTGCATTGATAGACCTGAGTGCACTATTTTAATATGTTTGATGTTTGATATGCATTAAAGAATATGGATTTATTCGATAATACTCCCTCCGTCCCATATTAAGTGTCCACTTTTAAATTGCACAAATTTTAGAAAATTCCACTAATTACACTTTCCACCAATCAAATATCATTTTTAACCACTAAAGTCTCATTTCATTGTTGGAGTTTATCTGCCGAGTCACGTTTACCAAACGTCTCGCAATCCCAGACCTTTAAATAAGACAAGTTAGGAGTTTTTCCAAACCATAACTCATAAGGTGTCTTATCAACCTTCTTAGTTGGAACCATATTCAGAATGCGAATAGTATATTCCAAGGCATAATCCCAAAAGGATAAAAGAAGACTTGTAAGATTAGACATTGATCGCACCATGTCCAACAATGTACGATTTCTTCTCTCAGATACCCCATTTTGTTGTGGAGTATATGGAGATGTGAGATGCTGGAGAATTCCAATCTCAGCTAAATAATCTTTAAACTCTTGACTCAGGTATTCACCACCTCTGTTGGATTGAAGATCTTTAATCTTCTTTCCAAGTTGCAGTTCTACTTCTGCTTTGAAAACCTTAAAATTTTCAAATACCTCATGTTTATGTTTAAGTAAACAAACATATCTATAACGGCTGAAATCATCAGTGAAGGTTAAGAAGTAGATAGCACCTCTCTTTGACACATGTCTAAGTGGTCCACACACATCAGTATGTATCAAACCAAGTAGATCAAAAGCCCTTTCCATACGATTATCGAAAGGTTTCTTTGTTATCTTCCCAAATATACATGATTCGCATTTATCAAATGATTAATTATTGATATCTTGTAAAAGGCCATCACGTTGCAGCTTTTCCATGCGAGTCCTGCCTATATGTGCAAGTCGACAATGCCAAAGATAAAATGAATCCAAAACATTCTTAATTCTTTTATTATTGATGCTATACATTGAATTATAATTCTTGGGTTCATTCATATCAATTTCAAATACACCATTCACAGCAACAACATTAAAACAAAAAACATCATTTAAATAAACTGAAATTCCATTGCTCGTAATAGTATGTTTAAAACCAATATCCAATAAACACGAAAAGGAAACAACACCTCTAACAATAGTAGGTGCATAATGACAATTATTTAAAAACTGTATTAAGCCCGAAGGCAAAACTAATTTAAATACGCCTATAGCTTCAACAGCTGCATGTGCTTCGTTACCCACATGCAGATATTGTTCTCCATAGGCCAGTTTCCTTTCAACTCTAAACCCCTGCAGTGTATTGCAAATATGAATACCACATCCAATATCGTATACCCAGGAATTTATTTTATGAGTTAATGAAAATAATTCAATCATGAAAAAGTTACCGGAAGTGCCGAGTTTACCAACCTCAACCTTCATCTTTTTCACACGCAACTCCTCGAGATAGAGTGGGCAGTTCTGCTTCCAATGTCCTATCTCATGGCAGTGGTGGCAAGCCTGATCCTTCTTGTTAGGATTCACCTTGTTCTTCTTAGGTTTGTTCTTCTTGGGCATAGGTTGATAGGCCATAACTTGTTTACCCTTGTCAACTTTACCCTTACCATTCTTATTCGCCTGCGGTTTTGGCTTTTGGATCCCACCTCATTGTATAGCTAATACCTGAGAAGTAGGTGCCTTGTTTGGTAAACCATTCTCATAGTCCACAAGCATTGCGAGCAATTCTGTGACTGTCTTCCCCGAGCAATGCATGTTATAGTTTTGAACAAAACCTTTAAAATTCTTGTTCAAGGATCTGTTGATTAGGTTCACACACACATTCTCTCGGTAGTCGTAGTTGATCTGATGTAGTTGGTCCATGTAACTCTTCATTTCCAATACATGATCACCAACAGGTTTACCTTCCCCTTGTTTGCAGCTATGTAATGCATCGATCAAATCATACAATTCAACTGCAGGTGGCTTCTCATAAGTCTTTTGGAGTTCTTGAAGCATATCATAAGGAAAATAGTTCTCAAACTGCTTTTACAATTTGGGCGCCATACTTCCAAGCATCAAGCACGCAACTTCATTGTGCTTTTTGTAATCCGATTTCCAGGCTTCTCTGACATCCTCGGATTCAGTAGCATCTGGTTCAAGAGGACAAGGCTTATTCAATTACTCCAGTTTGTCGGAAATTCTCAAGACAATCCTGAGTGACCTGTACCAGTCATTGAAATTTGGGCCAGTCAATTTTTCCCTTTCAAAGTGATTTTTGAAAGCAGAACTTAGTACAGCATTATCGGGTTGAGCCATTTCTTCAGAAAAAGTTCAAATATTAGTATTCTAATAATACAACTTTTCAAGAAAAGAAAATACCCAGGAAATATTCATATAACCATTTAATCTTCTTGAAAACTAGGATCCAAATTTTCATAGTTTCACTACATCAGTTAATCTGCTAGTAGTGAAAGTACAAAATATGGTAATCTGTCGTACAATAATCGGCAAACAATTTCCGACTCCTAGATAATTATGGGATTTACATTTGCCAAATAAAATTTGCAAAGTAAGCATGTTTCATCCCATCTCATGCCTTAAGTTTCTAGGTCTCACTAACAACTTAATTAAGTCGTCTAATTTAGAAACTGCAAATTCTCCATTACTGGTCTCACGAATAATGGAAATTTACCTTGTCATTAAAATCTAAGTAAGGTCTCACTTACGCTAAATAATAACTTCAAGTGTTTCTTATAATTAGATGGCATTGACTTAAATTTTAGGGTATTAATTTTGATGTGTCAATCAAAATATGTACGAAGAAGCATGCACACATCTTCGTATCATAAGTTTTCAAAACGTTTTTATTTACCAATTTAGGCTAAGATTTAAATCAACAAAGTTTTAATTGAGGTATTGGGTTCACCAATCAAGGAATTACCTACAATTATCGCCCACTATATCCTATAGCTGCATAAGTCAAAATACCAAAGTTATTCGGATAATTACCACAAAATGGTACGTGGAATTGAGGTCAATTCATCCTTAAGATGATTTTGTACATTAATAGCTTACTTGGTAGCTCCAATTAGACGCACAAAGGAGCGGAGAGACAAACGTCAGCACTAAATGCCAATTAAAAACGCGTCGCTTTCGGTTTGACAATTTAATGTCAATCCTCCTTATACCCCTCTTATAGTTTGTCAAAACTGGGTGAGTCGTTCACACTATTGGTACAAAACTCATCACTCAATTAAAAGTCTATGATTTTAAGTCTTAAAAAACATGTAATAAACTATGATCTTGCTAGTCTCGCCTTCGAGCAAATTACCATGCGAAGCGAACCACTATCGACACATAAGACTTTGCAAGATCTATAATTTATTACAACAAGTTTCATAGTTATCTAGTATATTTATTTTCTATTCCAAAAATTACCCTTTTTTGATTACAACGTGTCATACAATTAAAACAAAAAACAAGTAATTTATAAAAATAAACAACTAAATAAACACACATAATCTTAACAATTAATTTATGTATCAAGTAGCCACATGCAAACTTGTTGATAAAACCTACTAATAATCTTTCTATGTTTCATTATGCATATATTTAACTAAGACTATCACCTACAATAGTAGGTGAGCCACATGCATCGACGAATCGATTGCGTTATTCTTAGCAAACATATATCAAATAGCACATAATAGATTCATTAATATAATTAATTGAGGTTTTCCCCAATTTTAGATCTATCATAATTACATGTGACAATTCAACTTAACAAATAATCAAACCATAATCCATGATAAACATGCATGTTTCATCATGGATTAATACAAGTCACAAGATACGCACTTAATCACATAAACATGTTATAAATTTTAGGGTTTCAAAATTACAAAACTATTTTTTTTAATTGTAAAGGGCATCGCCCCCCCCCCCTAAAAATTAGGGTTTCGATTTTTTAAACCCTAAAAAATCGAGTAACATAAAACCTAATCCAAGATTCGTTTTTTATGTGTTTCGGTAATTTAATTACATGTTAAAACGGCTCGTGATGCCACTGTTAGAATTTAATAATCATGACTAGTTCATATATATTAATCAAGTAATCATATTACATATGCGGAAGCGTAGGATCTAATTTTAACATATAAAAGATTAACCGAAAAATAAAGTAACGTACCTTTTGATTCTAGCAAGAACCAGAATCAAACTTCAAATCTTCTTCTTTAATATCAAGAGTGAATTAACGAGATACCCATTAACTTTTTGTATCTCAATCCAAGAATATTAACTATAGTTACCACAATCTTGTACACACGTACTATAACCGAATAAATGAGATTGCTAGATCTTGAAAACACAAAATAAACCAAACAAATTTTGTTTATAAAACATCAAAGTCGATCAACCCTTAGGGTTATATGTTCGATCGGCCTAGACACAAAGAAGAAGAGAAAAAGACTTTAGGGTTATAGCAAGAGTGCAAGAGTAAAGAATGAATAACCCTAGCCTTGTATTTATAGAGTGAATATCTTGGAGAATAAGTTGGCAAATGAATGGGCTACCCTAACCCATTGCCGATCGGTTCATGCTTCCCCAAGGGATTCCGGAACCTTCTTGTTCCTCTAATTTCATCTATAGCCCTTCTCTTATTCCCTAACGGTCGTTAGTCAATTCCCGTTAACTACTTAACGTTCGTTAGTCATTATTTTTGTGTTTTAATAATTAAATACATAACGGTTTATATATTAATTATTATACATTAATTCCTTATACGTAATGTGTGCAATCCCGTGGTCCCGAGTTCGATTCTAGACATACGCATTTAATATTTGTCCACAAAACTTAACAAAAACTAGTTGATGTTGTTTGAATCTTGAGTACTTGAGTATTATGTTGGCTAATGGATATGTAACTACTTGTGATTGTTGTTCATTGAATGAACGTTTTAGTGTCGGTTCAGGTCAACATGAGTAAAAACATAGTCAATACATGAAAGTGGTTGATGAGAAGAAAAGATTCCCAAGAGTTCGCCTAAGGTGAAGAAGGGTGATAGCGTGAAAGTGGATGACGAGAAGAAGTACAAGATGTGTTTGGCTTGAGCTTAATGCAAAAAACTAGTCAATGTTTTATAGTAATAAGCTACACAAAAACTAAAGCTAGACAAATGATTTAGGATGAAAAAAATGAATCATTAACTATTACTGTACTATAATGATTTCACACATCTCAAAAAAACTACACATATTAGAACTTTAAAAAACTTCTTAACCTCGTCCGATAAATTAGGTATTATTAAGATCATTGTTGAGGACATCAAAATCCACTTGCATTATTGGATTTGTATTAGGCATAGAAAATTAATCCGAATTGGATTGACAGGATGTTGCATCCCATTAAGAAATATACTCAAAACTGTGTAATTGTTGTTAAGAAAAAAACTAGTCGCCCATCATCACTTTATTTTATTTCCCATTGTTTGTTTTGAGCTTGATATTATTTTTGTTAGACAATAAAACCTCGTGGGAGATACGTTTTAAAAGCTCATTTGTTAAGATAGTGTAAAAGTTAAAATAACTTTGATCAACACTTGATTATCCATTTTTTTTAAGAGTAAATCTAACCTAGATGTAACAAAGATTGGTAAGCAAACAAAATGAGATCACGTAAACCCTTGGGTTTTGGTATTTTATGCAATCGACAACAAAGAAATATACCGGCATCACAAAGTGCGGAGATATTACACTCGTTCGTAATACATTCACTTATTTATTTAGAAATCGGGAAAGACAACAAAGTATAGTGAATCTCATGTTTTGATTAGATTTGTTCCTATCAAGGTCAATGTGCATGCTTGGAAAGTAAAGATAGACTCTCTCCCGACAAGACTCAAGATTTCTCGCCGTGGTATAGATATTAATTCCATTGTGTGTCCTATTTGTTCTAATGGGGTAGAGACTTCTAGTCATCTGTTTTTCTCATGTAGCACGGCTAGAAATCTTACTTGTAGGATTCTTCAGTGGTGGGATATTCCTAATGAGGAGGTTACTTCATATGAGGATTGGTTTACTTGGATCGTGAACATACGTCTCCCGTCCAAACACAAGATGATGCTTGAAGGTATTTTTTATAGTATGTGGTGGCATCTTTGGTCGTTTCGCAATAAGCTCCTATTTGATAATAAGATTCCATCGAAGGCTGTGTTGTTTGATGATATAGTGTCTTAGATCTTTTTATTGGTGTCGTTTTCTTTGTAAAGCCTCGTTTAGTTGGAACGACTGGCTTAAAAACCCTAATCTTGTAATCTTGTAATTTCTAGCTTCTTGCTAGTTGTGGTTTCAATATATCAGCTGTTCAAAAAAAATAGTGAATCTCATGTTTGCCAAAATCATTTCCGACATGATACTTTTAACTTAAACACTTTGTTTTAAGTTAAATTAAAATCAAATGGAAAACAATACTTGGTGAACTTGAAGATTATACTGAATGCACCAATCAAAATGGTGATGGTTTTATTTGCATTGATAGACCTGAGTGCACAATTTTAATATGTTTGATATGCATTAAAGAATATGGATTTATTCGATAATAAATTAATAATAGATTAAATTCAACAGCAACAATAACTAGAAAATATTATGAATAGAAAACTAATACTAGAAAAAATAAACAACAACTTAGCTATAAATTTTTCTAAAAAAAAAAAAAAAAAAAAAAAAAAAAAAAAAAAAAAGTGATGAGAGAATTGATGACTCGAACTACAGACCTTCCATTTGAAAGTGACGAGTCTTAACCATCAAACCACCCATACACCTATGTTATATATTTAAATTCAATTATTTATTTTGAAACAAATTCAGAGAAGACAAAATTATGAAAATCTTTATGGTTCCCAAATGTTACCAGAATAATTCACCACCTATTGATTATTTATCAGTTGAATGTTACCTTTAAAATACGATTATATAAGAATACATAAATATACTGTAACATTTTTCATGTACCAATAAAAAATGGTGATTGTTTTAGTCCCATATTAAGTGTCCACTTTTAAAATGCACAAAGTTTTAGGAAATTTCACTAACTACACTCTCCACCAATCAAATATCATTTTTAACCACTAAAGTCTCATTTCATTGGTTGAAATACAATATGGACACTTAATTTGTGACATCCCAAGATTCTATTGTAGACACGTAATATGGGACGGAGTGAGTAATAGATTAAATTCAACAACAACAATAACTAGAAAATATTATGAATAGAAAACTAATACAGAGTACTAGAAAAAAACCAACAGCAGTTTATTGATAAAAAATAAAAATATAAAAGGTTGCATGCTGTTTCGATGACTCGAACTAGAGACATCTGTTTAAGAGTGATAAGTCCTAGCCAATGTTTTAAAAACCGGACCGGACCGGCCGGTTCGACCGGTGTCCGGCTGGTCGGCCGGTTTTTTAAACCCCGGTTTTTTAGAGGTCCCGTTCAATGGTTCGAATCGGCCGATTTTGGCCGGTTTTTTTCCGGTTCAACCGGTTTTGATTTTTTTTTTTTTTTTTTTTTTTTATAATTTTTATGATGATGTGTATACTTTAATGTTATTTTATTTTTTGTGAACATTAAAACACATTATTTCTTTAGATTATAACTATTTTGTATTATTTTTGAATGGGTTGTAACAAGTTTAGTAGCATTTAAAAAATAAAAAATAAAATAAATACCAAACGGTTCAACCGGCCGGTTCAACCGGTTCGACCGGTGTCCGGCCGAGTGACAGGTTCGATGAAAAATCCGGTTTTTAAAACATTGGTCCTAGCCATCAAACCAGCCATTGCACCTACGCTATTTATTTATATTCAATTATTTATTGGGAGTTAATTCAGAGGAGACAAAATTATGAAAATCTTATGGCTCCCAAATGTTAGCAGAGTAATTCCACTCAATAAAGAACTATTGATTATTATCGATCAGTTGAGTGTTACCTTTAAAGTATAGTTATTTAAGAATATTACTATATACTGTAACATTTTTCATGTAGAAATTTAGTTATATTTTACATCATCACTTATATTTTCTTGCTTTACACTGACGGATTATTTAGAAATTTAGTGGTCAATGTTGTCCTTAAACTTATTTTATTCAAATCCAAGAGTATTGATGATGAAGTACGGCCTTGATAGAGAAAATGTTACAGCAAATATCATAAAAAGCAACAAGCCCTCGAATTTGATATATCTGGATCGGGCCGTACATTACCTCATTTAGCCATAAAAGATCCAAACGGTCTAGAACAACATATTATCGTTCAAAACGATAACCAGAGCCGTCTCGTTGATTTTGGAGGCCCCGTGCAAAACTTTTTATGCAGGCCCCGATAAAAAAAAAATGTCCTCGCCAAAAGCCTCAGATTTTCGTCCATAAAAAGGCTGATTGGTGATGTGTAAAGCTAATTTGATTCTACATAATATATTATATAATTTCTTTAATAGCTACTTATCTTGTTTATAAACTTTCTGTAATATAAATTAGGGAAAATGGTCTAAAAAGGCATCAAACTTGCCACATTTTTCTTTTGTATTCTACATACTTTTTTTTTCTTCCTAAAGTAGGCACATACTTTCTTAATCTTCCTATTGTAACTACTAACGGGATTTCCGTTAGATTTATTTACATAAATCGTCCTTGTGGTTGCGACTAAATTGCAACGACAGTCCTTAACGGCCGTTAAGTTATTTGCATAAATCGTCCTTGTTGGTCAATGGTCAACGGGTCGGTCGGGTGCCACGTGTCACCACCTGAGTGGTGCCACGTGGCATCGGGTCGGGTCAACGGGTCGGGTCATCGGGTCAGGTCACCACGTGGACCAATGAGGTGGTGCCACGTGGCAACGGGGTATTAATAACCCATTTTGTCCCAAGCCAGATTCGAACTCGATACCTCCCGTTTGGGAGTGAAGCTACGCACCAGCTGTGCTAAGCATAGCTTCAATTATTATACACATTAATAATTCTTTTATTCTTCTTTCAATTGGCAGTTCATGTATTAGTATTAAAAATGATTTTGACCGGCTCATTTAAAGAGTTTTAGAAAGTTCAAATTATAGTTAAATGACATGTCAAATTAGAGTTAAATGGACCATGCCACAAATGAGGGTTATATATTAAATAGTGCGTAATATATAATGAAGGTATGCCCATCCCAGATGGGTATCACCTTCACTCTCACACGAGAGGTACCGGGTTCGAATCCCAGCTGAGCCCTGGAGTAGTATTAATACTCCATGCCACGTGGCACCATTTAATTGGTCCACGTGGCAACCCGACCCGGCTTGACCCGTTAGATGATTCGACCCGACCCGATGTCACGTGGCACCATTCAGGTGGTGACACGTGGCACCCGACCCGACCCGTTGACCCTTGACCAACAAGGACGATTTATGCAAATAACTTAACGGGCGTTAAGGACCGTCGTTGCAATTTAGTCGCAACCACAAGGACGATTTATGTAAATAAATCTAACATAAATCTCGTTAGTAGTTACAATAGGAAGATTAAGAAAGTATGTGCTCACTTTAGGGGGGAAAAAAATATGTAGCATACAAAAGAAAAAAGTGGCAAGTTGGATGACTTTTTAGACCATTTTCCCTATAAATTAAAGTATTTGAAAAAAAGTGGTCTTGATTTGGCCTTGCAACCTATAGGATTCTAAACTTGATATCGAGTATTTCTCGTTGGGGTTGAATTTATATTCTAAAAAAGTGATAGGAGCTAAATTGAAACTTACATAATATTAGGGTCATAAAGAAAAACAATATGGTGGTCCTTTATCCTTTTACAAAATAAGAAACAAATGGTTCATCTTATTAATACCCAAACAGAAGCTCTATTTTACAGTCTTTCTCGATAGCAACTTCATGAGCATTTCAAACGCATACTATCCATCAGAAATGCCAGTTATCTGAATAAAATCATCCAAAAAGGAGTGTATACTAATTTTGAACCCCGGAAAAGTCGCCCACCCCGCACATGCTCAAATCCGGCCCTGACGATAACATGCAAATGCTTGTTACTCACATATTATCGTTCAAAACGACATATTATCGTTCAAAACGATAACACCGGTATAGCATGGCGCGAATAGCGACGCAATTGAATACGAAAGTTGCCGCGTTGCGGTGACATTTAATAATCAGATATACCTTATAATTTAATATTAAAAAATCTGAATTTTTGGAGCTTACATTTTAACTCAAATATTTTCTATTTAAATCAGCATTTTAATAAATATATAGTAAAAAGTGAAAAAAAAATATAATCTAAAATCATATTCTTGCCGTTCTATAATAATTATTTTTGACAAGAGACACACAATTTAAAAAAACATAATTATTACTGCTTTCTTTCATTTACTTTTTACAGAATGATACTTTTGCCCTTAAATAATGTCGTTTATAAAAGTTTTTTATAATATTTTTTTAACAAGGTTAATATGGCAAACTTGATCAAACCATCATATATATTTTTAGTAAATAACAATAAAATTGAGAAATTTCGAAAAAGAAATGTGAACTACTAGTTTAGAACGGGGAGAGTACTGAACAACCAAACATTTTTCTATCTTTTATATATTTGTTCTATTATAACTTTATATCAATGTCAAAAATATTGCAATATTACACTCATTTTAATCATATATTAATTACGGTTAATTGGTAAATACCTTAATGAAACTTAGAAGACGAAGTTTGAAAATAACAGGATCCAAAATTATTTGGTTCAAAATGCTTTGTGAACCTTCATATGAACCATGTTTGGACCCGTTATATTGATTTGATCCTTGATTTGACCGTCTAATATGGCGTGACCTACCAAAAGAACTGTGACCGTTATAAAAGAACCCGAACCATGGCTTAAACCCCTTTGTGACCTGTCTACTTATTTTTGACCCTTTATGTAAAAGTGGGTTATATCCAAATCTACTACCTATGTGAACTATACCCGAATCCATAAGCGGGTTTGGCATGGGCGGCTCTAAGGGTAGCCGGGGAGGCCAACCGGCTAGGGCCCGTTTTCGTGAGGGGCCCATTTTTTATAAAAAAAATCCTATATATATATATATTATATGTATTTTTTAAAATAGGTATTAAATATTTAAACTTAGGCCCAATTAAATTACAATCTTATAACTAAATCTATAACCCATAATAAATTTATAAGCCCAATAAGGGGTCTAAGGGGCACATTTTTTAACGGCTCGGACAGGGCCCGTAAATCCTTGGAGACGCCCCTGGGGTTTGGGTAACGGTTTTGTAACCCGGGTTTTTCTTGTAACTATAATTCTTTTTGTTCGATGCGAAGTTCAACGTTTGAAATTTGAAATATAACATAAAAATTGTCTTATGTTTGATGTGACCATTTAATAAGAAAATAGTCCACAAAACAATAGTACATTTTGTTGGGTCAAGAATTTGACCCAAGTACCCTGACAAGATTTGAACATAAAATAGCCTAACTCACTCATAAATAAATCAGTGAATGTTGTAAAAAGCCCGTTGTTGAAGAAACACTTTACTTACTGATACGGTGTCAGTGAGTAAAGTATACGAGCTACAAACAACACCAGTATCACTGAGAACTGACAAATGTCTCAGTGACCCTGAAGATACTATCTCTACAAGCAGACTGAAAATATGGGCGGGAACTTCCAACAAGGAAGTCAGACAAAGTACAAGAGAGGACCACCAAGTGGATAACAACTCACACTTAGTGGATGACAATTCACCAACCCACTTGTCTTTGTTTTATTTTCCTGTATATATAGTTTGATTTGTAAGAGATATTGTATGGATTCCTAAACAAACAAAAATATACACATAGTGTATTAGTTGATAGGATCATCCTCTCACTGAATCACAAGCATAGCTTGGATCAGTGAGAGTTTATTTGTCACCCTAAGGGGATACCATACCGAAAGTATCCCCTTTAAGAAGTTGAAGATGTTATCATGTAATCTAATAGGTTTTGAGTAATCTTGTAACAATTTATTCACTATCAATAAATATGTTCTTGTTTTACTCAATTTCATGGACCAACAAGTGGTATCAGAGCGGGTGGATTATTCTTATGATCCAGATCCGTTCATCACTGATGATAACATTCTTCAAAAATTAAATGTGTTCTTCAAAAACTGCTACTGATTTAGCAATTTTTAAGGGGGAGAGACACATTTTGGTGACTGACAAACACCAAACATACCCAAAACCCCTCCCTGAAGCCCCACCCACTACACAAATCTTATCCACCACACACACACAAAAACTTTATCATCATCCAACTTTATCAAAAACACAATAACCCACAACTGATTAAACAAATCAGCAAAACAAATCCACTCACAAATCTTCCCATCATCAAATTACACTCCCATTCCTACACACACAAAAAACCCAGTTAACTCTTTATTACAAAAACAAAAAAACCCAGATAAGCTCATCATCAATCGATCGATCTATGATCTAAACAAAAAACCCACACACGCTAATTCTCAAATCCATCACTCACACGACACATATTCATCTAAAAATCACTCTCGATCTACACAAAACCAATCCAACCCGTATTCATCACTTCACCCCAAAACACCAAACCTGTAAGTCTTCAAATCCCAGTAGATGTTGCATCTTCGGTGATAACGCCGGTGAACAAACCGAAGGGGATAGGTTTGGGTTAATCGTGATTAAAGCTGTGATGAGCTTTAAGGTAAAAAAATGAGGGAGACGACTGAGATGGTTGATTGGTGTGAACCAGGTTCGTGGTTTTCTAATTGGTAAATGGAGTTGATTTGCTACGATGCTAAATCGTGATTTTTTTTATGAATATTGATCTGATGTCGATATCCGGTGTGGAGTGAAATGTTAAATAGAAAAAGGGTTATCAGTGATGAATGATATGGTTGTGATTTTTAATGGCTGGTACCTGAACTAGTTGATGTTCGCGACTCAGTGGGTTATGAGCTTGTATAACTGAATACACAATCTGTTGTGTGCCAGGAAAGAAGTACAAAGTACTTCGTGCCATATTTGTATCAGGAAGTATGATGATAAAACATCAGTGTTAGTTGTTTTTTTTTTTGGAACTGAGCTATTGCACGTCTGAGAGAGAATGAGTCTTTCAGGAGAGTAGAGTGCAACTCAGGAAGTGTGATTGTGTAGGTAGTATGGTGAAGATGAATGTTGTGTCAGTGAATGTTAATTGTTCAGGGTCTGACAGAGTGTGAAGGTGGGAGTAATGTTGTGGATGAATATAAGCTGTAATGCTTATCAGTGTACCTGAGAAAAAAACTTGTAACTCAGAATGTGTTATTTAGTTGAGCAGGTCACTGAGTCAAAGACTCAGGATGTGTTAAGATAGTTTTCAGACTGAGCTATTGCACTTCTGAAAGAGAATGTGTCTTTCAGGGAATGTTATTTGCTCAGTGTGTGACAATGATCAGGATGAGGAGAAAGTCAGGAAGTAATCAGTGGGTAAAACACATACCTGAACCCCCCCCTCAGTCAGTAAACTCCCAAACTGAACCCTCAGTAAGGTCACTGAACCTTAACCTAAACTCACTACCTATGAACCCAGGTCACTGTAAGACAAACCCCCAATTCATGCCTGGTCCCTGAACCCCAGTCCCTGAACCCCCCTCAGTGACAGACCCTCCTGAACCATCAGTTACTGAACCCATCAAGAACCTGAACCCTCACCTAAACCCTCAGTAAACTGAACCCTCACCTGAACCCCCTCAGGAACCTGAACCATCAGGTTACTGAACCTGAACCCCTCTCAGGAAATAAAACCAAATCTCCTGAACCCTTGAACCTGAACCTCAGGAACTAAACCCAAGTCCCTGAACACTTCTTGAAACTCAGGAACTAAACCCAAGTCCCTGAACAAGCATGTTTGAACCCAGGCTATTTGTATATTCAAATAGGGGGAGATTGTTGGGTCAAGAATTTGACCCAAGTACCCTGACAAGATTTGAACATAAAATAGCCTAACTTACTGATAAATAAATCAGTGAATGTTGTAAAAAGCCCGTTGTTGAAGAAACAATTTACCTACTGATACGGTGTCAGTGAGTAAAGTATACAAGCTACAAACAACACCAGTATCACTGAGAACTGAAAAATGTCTCAGTGACCCTAAAGATACTATCTCTACAAGCAGACTGAAAATATGGGCGGTAACTGTAACACCCCCAATTTCGGATAGCAACAGCGGAAGACTTAATTGGGTGTTACGTAGAGGATCTTTCGTCATAATCATAGAAAACGACTTTAGAAAGACGTTTTAAGTTTATCATTCAAAATACAAGTATTTAAAATACAAAGATGTTTTATAGTTAACACATTTATTTAGATTTGAATGATAAAACATTTATTTAAACCACCCGTACAGGGTTTAATGCCCACTCCGTGCCTTGAGTTCCAGCCTTTAGTTACCTGAGATAACATGCTAAAAGTCAACAAAAGTTGAGTGATATTCATAGGTTTAAGTTTAACAGTTTGAACACAAGTATAGGTGTTAATTGCATCGATTACAATTAAACAAGTTAAAATCAAGTTATTATTGCATTAAGCTCATGACACGCAACGCTTAACGGGCATCAAATATGATGTAAAGTATATAGGCCCTCGGGATGGGTATTTGCCAATAACCCATAAGTTTGTTCAAATAAAGTGCGCCTGGGTGGCTCATCCTAGCAGACCCAAACGGGGATTGTCAGTCCCTAATAGATCTATTCACAATTATTTACGTTCACTCGCAAGTGATTAAGGTTCATGATGGAGGGACTTTCGGCAATAGCTACTTAAGCAATAATAATAACAGTCATAGCATACAAAAAAAAGTTTGTGTTCAGGTTTTGTAGCATGTATCTCCCCACAAAAGATTTAAAGTTTAAGTGTGGGCTATGAACTCACCTTGTAGTACAGTAGTGGCAGTAGTATCGTTATTCAAACGATGAAAGAAAATGGCTTCAACACACGACCTAAATAATATATGGCAAGTTTTAGTGGTTTGATAATCTAAGTTTGGTTTATCGCGAATCATAACGTTTAGGGTTTTCTTGATTTGATGATTAATTCGTAACATTTAAAACATATGTGTTTAAATGTTTAAAGTTCAAAACTAAAGTTATATATATATATATATATATATATATATATATATATATATATATATATATATATATATATATATATATATATATATATATATATATATATATATATATATATATAACTCTTGAGTAAGCTTTCGTTTGTCGGGAGTATATAAGATCGATGAGGAAAATCGTCGTTGATAAATCAAAGTTTGGTTAAGTTACGTTATATGTTTAACGTTTTGTTAAGCGGTTATGTTTATATATATATATGTATATATTTATAAATATATATACATATATAATTATAGTGAAAATAACGTTGTTAACGTCGATTGACGAGTTTATAAAATGGTTATATAAACTTATAATTATTTCTGAAATAACCTTTAAGTTTCATAAATCTACACTTTATACCCTAACGGCCAAAATGTTTGCACCGTTAGTCCTCGGTTATGTTTTGTTACAATTTAGGTCCAAAACTTTTAATATTTACCTTTTATACTCAATAGTTTCTAGATTTATAGTTTTTATCACAATATTATCAAAATGACAGTTTTTACCTTAAGTTTCCAACTTTGACAGTTTTAGTCCCTTCGGTTAGTACTTTTTGCAAAACAAGTCCAAAATTTATAAAAATCAAACTTCATTATTTTTATTTTATAACTAAGTTTAAAATAGCTTTTATAACTTATGGAAACTGCTTATGTTGGCCAGCAGCTTATTTTTAAGCTTATGGGCTTTTAACGAGTCTATTTATGGCCCGTTAAGGTTTTTAGTTCCGTTGGGCTTAAGAGAGTATTGGGCTTTGTTACGAGCTTGTTTAAAGGTTTCAAAAATATAACGAGAGGGCTTATGTGATCAGCTTATTCGAAAAGCTTATAACGAGCTTAGTGGGCTTATAAGCCTACTCGTAAGTTTTATAAATTTTATAAAACTGTGGTGAGTGCGATTTACTTTGGGGTTCGATAAAGTTCAAAATGAGTTTTCTAAGTTGAAAGAAATATTTGACTTGTTAGTTTGGTAGCTCGACTATTAGGTCGAGCTATAAAACTTAGGTGTTGTGTGTCTCGTTTAACATATACGAGGTCAATGTTATCGTGACTTGGCTATGTGAAAAATAGTTTTGAAACCCAAAATAATTCTAAGTGTTTCAATAAAACGTGAAAGTGACCAAAGTGACATATAGTCGTGTGATAATAGGCATTCAAACGTTTATATTTGTTTCTAGTATTTGTGAATGTAGTAGATGGTAGTAGGGAGATTTAATATGTCGACTTTTATATATAGGTTGTTAACCGATTCACGAAAATAATTACGTGACAAAAGAGTGTGTTCGAACAATGTAGAAAATGAAATGAAAAGAGTTAAACGCGTGCTTACTTCACCAAATTGGTGGGGGAAAACCGAGTCGTAAGGACTTGTGAGGACTAGGGAATGATGTGGCGTGATTCTTTACACAACAAGGATGCGAGAGAAGCTAAGCAATCACCTTTGGCTTGATTCGAACTCCTCCAAGACTGGACAAAGCTAGTCGACTCCAGTGGGTTTAAAAGACTTAGTGTATATTTGCGTGTGATATGTTTTTGGTGTGCATGAGTTAGGCCGGTGGCATGCATGTATATATAGGAGGATTTGAAGCGTATACATGCAAACATAGTTGGTTCAAAGTAATGAAATGATGAGTCAATGAAGTGTCAAATTGGTGAAAATGATGATGTCTCATATTTACATTATTCTTGTGCATGTTTCCAAATGACAAAAGACAAGAATTCTAAGTTTTTACGTTGAGTGTAAATTGGTATATTGAGAAAGTCAACTTCTTTTAAGCACATGGCCAGAACTATCTTCATGATTATTGTTAAGTTGCTAGTGATGAATAGAAGAGTAGTTGCATGAATCGTCCTTGTGGAGTTTGATCCGAAAAGAAAGAAACAAAAGGAATCATGTTTTTGTAACTTGGCTTCTTTGTGAGTATATGAAAGTCAATAGGGAGGTGTAAGAAGAGGTAATGATGGTTGCTTGTGGTTGTGTTGATCAGCGTTAGCAACCAAGAAGAAAAAGACGAAACGAATTTAAGGGTGGTTTGTATTGGGTTCGTTAGGGCCGTCAAGGGGTCAAGAAACATAGCAACGTGACCAAAACCTTGTGTGGTTCGTTTGAGGTCATTTGTGAGTCGAATGGAGTGGTCTAGAGTCGAATGTAGTCATGTTTATATAAAAAAAATGAGTTTGAGCTTTGGTTGATTTATGAAACGTAGGCCGAGCTTTGATGGATTTTAAACAAGCAAATGGTCGATTTAGTTTGTGAGGTTTGTCACGTTTGATTCTCAGCTGGTGTGAGAATGGAGTGGTGAAAAAATATGATGTCTTTGTTAAGCTAGATTGCGCGTAATTTAGCCAAAGTGTTCGATCCTTGTGGCGTTTAATAGTTGTGATTATATATATATATATATATATATATATATATATATATATATATATATATATATATATATATATATATATATATATATATATATATATATATATATATATATATTATTGGGTTGAATTGGGTTTGCGTTTTGGGCTCGTCTGGTGGGCTGGGCTTAACGAAAAGAAACAAAATATATTAAGGGTCCGTTTGAATGCGTTTGGTTTGTAGGAATATTGGGTCGAAGCCCAATGGTCTAACAGCCCATTTGGATTTTGGGTCGAGGTCCAATAGAGTTACTGAGTATTTGGGATAATTTTCGGGAGTTCTGGAATGTATTTGATCACGTTCGGTTAATTAACGAAACGTATAAACGTTAAGTATGAAACGTTAATTGTTTTAAGTAATTCGCGATTTTTAGACTATCAAGGCTCGTGTGTAAGCATCGTTTCTAGGTAATCGGTAATCACAAATATCGTTGTGATTTAAATAGTGTAGCATAAATAACAAAAAAAATTTGTTACTAGTAGAAATGTTTATTAAATAACGTAATGATTTATAAATCATTTATTAGCATTTACTATTCATAGGGGAAAACTACGAGAGGTTACAGTACCTACCACTTACACTGAATTCCGTCCCGGAATTCTAGTCTAAGATAGGTAATAGAAGTGTCTACGAGAATAGATGTGGGTATTTGGCTCGAATTTGGTCTTCGCGTTCCCAAGTATATTCCGGTCCTCGTTTAGAGTTCCATCGGACTTTGACAATGGGAATGCGATTCTGTTTTAGTTGTTTGACCTCTCTGTCCATGATCTCCACGGGTTCTTCTGTAAAGACGAGTTTGTCGTCGAGTCGAATCTCTTTTACAGGAATTACAAGAGATTCATCTGACAAACATTTCTTAAGATTTGATACGTGGAATGTGTCGTGAACTCGATTAAGTTCTTCTGGTAGTTCGAGTTTGTAAGCCACTGGTCCTATCCTCTCTAGGATTTTGAATGGACCAATGTATCTCGGGTTAAGTTTTCCACGCTTTCCGAAACGTACCATTCCCTTCCAGGGAGATACTTTCAACATGACCTTGTCTCCAATCTAGAATTCTATAGGTTTTCTCCTTACGTCGGCATAGCTCTTCTGCCTATCTCTTGCCGCTTGCAGTCGTTGCTTAATCTTAACTATCTTTTCTGTTGTCTCATGAATGAGATCGGGTCCGGTGAGTTGTATATCTCCAACTTCGGTCCAACAAATAGGCGATCTGCACTTTCGACCGTAGAGTGCTTCGAATGGTGCTGCCTTAATGCTGGCGTGATAACTGTTGTTGTAGGAGAACTCGGCTAGAGGTAAGTGTTTGTCCCAACCTTTTCCGAAGTCAATAACACATGCTCGAAGCATATCTTCTAAGGTTTGGATTGTCCTCTCGCTTTGTCCATCGGTTTGTGGATGATATGCAGTGCTCATATCCAATTTGGTTCCCAAGGCTTTTTGCAAAGACTTCCAAAAATGAGATGTGAAACGACTGTCACGATCCGAGATGATTGAGATCGGCACTCCATGTCGCGAAACTATTTCTTTTAGATATAGCGTTGCGAGTGTGTCCATCTCGTCAGTTTCTTTGATTGCTAAGAAGTGAGCGGATTTTGTGAGACGATCAACGATAACCCAGATGGTGTCAAGTCCAGTTGATGTCTTAGGAAGCTTAGTGATAAAGTCCATTGTAATACGTTCCCATTTCCATACAGGAATTTCGGGTTGTATGAGTAATCCTGACGGCTTTTGATATTCCGCTTTTACTCTTGAACAAGTCAAACATTTTCCAACATACTCGGCTATGTCGGCCTTCATGTTTGGCCACCAGTAAAGTTTCTTGAGATCTTGGTACATTTTGTCAGAACCTGGATGAATGGAGTACTTGGATTTATGAGACTCATTCATAATGAGATCACGTATACCTCCGTATAGAGGAATCCAACTTCTTTCTTTGAAACAGAGCATCCCGTCTGCTTCTGCACAAAGCCATTCCTATTTTCTGGCATACCGTGAATCTTTTCACTAGGTCGGTTCTCTTTCTTAAGAGCTTCGGATTGAGCGGTGAGTATTTGTGAGGGCAGGGGTGAACGAATGGTTATTCCTAACGATTTGACTCTAAGAGGTTTCAGTCGTTCCTTCCGACTTAATGCATCTGCCACAACGTTGGCTTTTCCTGGGTGATAACGGATTTCACAATCATAATCGCTAAGTAACTCTAACCAGCGACGTTGTCTCATGTTTAGTTCTTTCTGATCTAAGATGTGCTGAAGACTTTTGTGGTTGGTGAATACTGTGCACTTAGTACCATACAAGTAGTGTCTCCATAACTTAAGGGCGAATACTACTGCTCCTAACTCCAAATCATGAGTTGTGTAATTTGCTTCATGCGGTTTGAGTTGTCATGAAGCATAAGCTATCACTTTGTTTCGTTGCATCAGCACAGCTCCCAAACCATGATATGAGGCATCACAATACACTACGAAGTCTTCACTTCCTTCGGGTAGTGCTAATATTGGTGCTTCACAGAGCTTTTTCTTTAATAGCTGAAAAGCTGATTCTTCCTCTTTTCCCCAGATAAACTTCTTGTTCTTCTGAGTTAATTCGGTCAAAGGCTTTGAGATTTTTGAAAATCCTTCAATAAATCTTCTGTAGTAACCTGCTAGACCCAAAAATTGGCGTATCTCTGTGGGGTTTGTAGGAGATGTCCAACCTTTTACGGCCTCAATCTTTGCAGGATCTACGTGAATGCCTTGACTATTGATAACATGCCCAAGGAATTGTACAGTTCGAATCCAAAAGTCGCATTTGGAGAACTTGGCATACAACTGTTCCTTTTTGAGTAACTCTAAGATAATCTTTAGATTTTTGGCATGTTCCTGTTCGTTGCGGGAGTAGATTAGGATATCGTCTATGAATACAATCACGAACTTATCCAGATATGGTTTGCACACTCGGTTCATTAGGTCCATGAACACTGCAGGTGCATTGGTTAAACCAAATGGCATTACTTGGAATTCGCAATGTCCGTAACGCGTCCTAAAAGCTGTTTTGGGAATATCCTCTTCTCGAACTCTTAACTGATGGTACCCTGACCTTAGGTCGATCTTCGAGTATACACTCGATCCTTGTAATTGATCAAACAAGTTGTCGATCCTAGGTAGTGGGTAACGATTCTTTACAGTGAGTTTGTTCAATTCCCGGTAATCAATACACATTCGGAAAAATCCGTCCTTCTTCTTAACGAATAGAACCGGAGCTCCCCAAGGTGATGAGCTGGGTCGGATAAAACCTTTATCAGACAATTCTTTCAATTGTTCTGACAATTCCTTCATTTCAGAAGGTGCTAACCTATAAGGTGCTTTCGCCACAGGTGCCGCTCCAGGCACTAGTTCAATCTGAAATTCTACTTGACGGGGTGGTGGAAGACCGGGTAGATCTTCGGGAAATACTTCTGGGAACTCTTTAACGATCGGAACGTCTTCAACTCGTTTATCTTTTGATTTGTTTTCCGTTACATGAACCATGAATGCTTGGCATCCTTCGTTCATATATTTCACAAATCTGATATATGAGATGATACCGTATCGCGCTTTATTCTTGTCACCATGGACAATAAGAGTTTCACCATTACATGGAATATGCACGGCTTTCTCGTCATAGAGTATTCTAGCGCGGTGTTTGGATAACCAATCCATACCAATGACTACGTCAAAACTACCGAGCTGAATAGGCATGAGGTCGATGGGAAAAGGGTTGTCTTGTAGGATTATGGTACAACCACGAATTACGGAGTCGGTGCCAATTAGGTTTTCGTCCGCCATTTCAATTTCAAAAGTGGTGTTTAGTTTGGAAGGGGTAATGTTAAGCAAAGAAGCAAACGTAGTTGACACAAAACTTCTATCTGCTCCAGAATCAAATAATACTCTAGCATTATGTTGATTGAGTAAGAACGTACCCGTGACGACGTCAGAGTTCAGTGGGGCATCTTCCTCTTTTAACACATATGCTCTTCCTCGAGCGTTATTTGGCTGACTGTTTCCTTTTGGACAGTGGCTCTTGAAGTGACCCACTTCTCCGCATGAGTAGCAAGTCGGAGTTACAGGCTGTAAGTTGCTACCAGTAGCAGGATTCCTGCAATCCTTTGTCTGATGGCCCACTTTCTGGCATTTCAGACATTTGATTGTGCAAGGTCCACTGTGGTGTAGTTTGCATCTGTTACACTGGGATTTCTGACCTTGGTATCCCTTGCCTTCAGTAGCAGCATAGGCCTTGGCGGTTTCTTGTCTTTGGTTTTGATGATGGTGACGATTGTTTCGGTTTTGATGGTACAGGTTATTGTTTCTATGGTTGTTGTTATTGAAGTTGTTGTTGCGGTGGTTATTGTTACTGTGGTGGTGAGTGGTTCTTTTGTCATCGAGCTTTCTCTTGAGCTCATTGTTGTACTTGACCTCTCGGTCCAGTAGTTTTTGAGCAAGTTCGATGGCTGCCTCTAGAGTTGGTGGGTTTGATGAAGTGACATTTCCCTCAATACTACGGGGAAGTCCTTCGATATACTTTTCCAGTTCTTTTTCGAAAGTTGGTACAACAGTAGGGCATAGTATTTTAAGCTCTTGAAATCTCCTGTTGTATGTTTTAAGATCAATTCCTTTTACTACTAGTAGATGGAATTCATCTTCCAATTTTCTTAGTTCAGAACGGGGACAGTATTTCTTTAGCATCTTGGTCTTAAACTCAGTCCAAGTGAGCTGATAGGCTGCTGTCATTCCCATGGCTTTGACTGTAGCATTCCACCATGACAAAGCATCTTGCATGAGAGTTCCAGTAGCGAAAATGACCTTGTTGTCCTCGGTACAACCGCTTCTCTGAAAAACAGTTTCAGATCATTCGAACCAGTGAGCAAGTTCAGTTATTCCTTCAGTACCTTTGTAGAAAGTTGGTTGACAACTCATGAAATCTTTGTAGGTACATTTGCGGTTTGCAGCAGTTACACTTTCTCTTGTCGGTAGACTAGTGCCACTGTTGCGAGCATTTGCTGCCGCCTGTTCTGTCAAGACTGCATTTACACCGTCAGCGATTGCTTTTCGGATAGCTTCTGGAGTCATAGTAGGCGTAGCAGTTGAAGTTTCATGATTTGCGGCGGAGGTTGCTTTCCTTGTACGTACCATAGTTCTATCAATATTGCAAAAGCATATTTTTAGAAATCTCATAATGATCACGTTAGGTTAGAATTACTTTGGAAGGTAAATTGAATATGGATTATAATAATATAATTTTAACCATAACAATTGAGTTTAATAATTCTGGTTTATCTCTGTAGGTACAGCAAATATCATATCATAAATTCATTCATAATATGTCTGAATCAATTCACAACACACATGAGAACATAAATGATTGAATGGCACTGTATGAACCAAAATTTTTCGCGAGACAATATATGGCAAATCATAACGCATATGCAAGAAACAACCATGGAATACATAAATCAACATCAATATAATACATCCACACAACATAGGATTAATAACTTGTTCGATTTGTTTTACAAAACATAAAGATACAAGATTATTTATTAATACAACATTGGTAGACTAAGACATCTCTTAGTTATACTGACACGTCTCTGATCTATGGTCCTCCTGGTGCACCATCTAAGCGGCGCTGAAGATCTGCAATCGCTGCCATCAAGGTCTTCACTGTCTGGTCTCGAGCTCTTTCCCTAGCCTGGGAATCCTCAACCATAAGTCTAAGAATCAGAACCTGAGAGCTAACTTGGTCAAGCTCAGAGTCTAATGTCTCAATCACTATCTGCATCGAAGTAGTGGCCTCTCCTAGTATATAAATAGTCTCAATGGCTTCTTCTAAACTAGTACCTACTTGATCGAAGACTGTCTCCATCGCCAACTGACCAATCACAAGATTTTCCACTTCTTCCCCAAGTGTGTCAATCTGCTCTAGTGGTAAGTCGTCAAGAATCTCTGCAATGTCATCCAGACGATCCTCATGTCGGACTAATCTGGCTGCCAGTAGAGGTATGGTGTGATGGATGGGTTCTCCGGTAACCGAAAGAATCTTCGAAGTAGCTGTAGCCGAACTCTCTCCTAGTTTCATGGCTCTCGGTGCTCCTTTCTGGGATCTCCAGTGACGGATGATAGGTAGCAAGTAAGACCATCGGTGTAACACCCCACCCGGCAAGGGTAGAAGTATCACACAAATGGCTCCATATCAGATCAAACAAAGCATACAATCAAAAGTAATACAATGGTTCTCAAAGGTTACAAAAGAAATCTTGCAATACAAAGGGTTACAAAGGGAAATAAAAGCTGCCTATCAAATCCATAAGTACATCTCTTCTAATGGCTTCTACTCAAAGTCTTCTAGGTCCAAAGTCTCTTCACTCTTACCCAGCTTCCAACTAAAACCTGCCGCTGGAAAAGAAACGCGGCTGAGCTACTAGAGCTCAGTGAACAGATATAACGTAACAAGCCGTAGTATAATGTATAATTTACATGAGTAAAAGAGTGTGGAAGCATGAATACATGGTATCAAGATGAAAGGTAAGAGTACATGGTATCATAAGGAAAGGTAAAAGGGTACATGGTAAAGGAAGTCAGAAATCCACTACGAGCCCATAACATAACATGAATCATAATCATAATCATAATCGTAAACATGCAGAGGGGAGACCTCTTAGTATCCTGTAAATATGAGGGGTGTCCTCAATCATGGGTATCCTGTAAATATGAGGGGTGTCCTCAATCATGGGTTGGAGTAGCTAGCTCCCAGAGTGTGAAAGACGTGTATCGCACACACCATCAGTCACCATGAATAACATAACATAACATGAACATGAACAAATCTAGGATGCATCCATACGCCCCCGGTGGCCATAATCTGCCTCTACATAAACATGAATCATAAACATAAACGTGCAGGGACGGGACAGGTCATCACTCTCCTGCCCTAGAGTCATGCCATCGGTGCATCGACTGACATGGACATGAAACCCTCATGCCTAGTGAGTGGCTCGTAGTATCAAACTGAGGGTAAAGGTCAAGTATCATGAATCATGTTTTTAGTTTACTTGCATAGGTCAATAACTTGTTTCATAAGTTCATAATCATAGGTTCATAATCATGGTTCATAAGCAAAGGTTCATAAGCAAGGTCAAAGTCAATCAGAATAAGAGTTCATGAGAACGAAGGCACCTTATTAAAAAGGGCAGAATATCTGTACCTTAGACCGCAAGTGCAAACATAACAGAAAACATAAGGATTGGAAGCAACTCCTTCTCCAGCGGATCTACACGAATTCATGACCGTCTTAATAATAATTCATTTTAAATCAGATTACTCATTTTAGTCGGCTTTCCATTTTTAATAACTTTCCTTTTATAGTAACTTCTCATTATGTAGTAAGTTTTCCCGAAATAGTAATTTAATACTTTAAGGTTATAATTGACAATTAAATAATATTAAGGTTAGAATGAAAATTATAATAGTTTAGGGTTAATTATGTCAATTTAGTAAAGTTTTAGGGTCAAAATGTAAATAATCAAAATTAAATATTGAAAATGTCAAGTAAGTTTATTTTATGATAATTTAGACCCGTCATTCATAATTTATTTAAACGCACTCTCGACATTAGTTTAGACCCCGGCGACCAAAAATACACGACACAACTCATTCAATTATACAAGGTTTCACATGAAATAACAATTTATGAACCTTAGCCTTTATCATGTACATATATTATTATATTAACTATAGCAAAATTATGCATATAAAGTCAACATGATTTCACCCATTAAAATATTTAGTATATCTGTTCTTTCAATCTCCTTAAAGTCCATGCACCCTCTAAAGTCCATGCACCCATTAAATACTTAGTATGCTGTACATGATTTCAATCTATTTAAAAATCACATGCTTTGAACCGTGACTCAAACCGAAAGACCCACCCATTTATCGCCACTAGTGTAGTGTATAATTCTGACAACCATGACTCCCTATTCGCATACAGTATTAAAGGACAGAGCAACAATGCAAAAGACTTGTGTGACAGTTTATTGATTCACTTTTATAACCAAAATTTAAGACGTAAACATCGAACAGACACAAACAGTCCATGCTTGACACTAATAAACTCAACGCACACAACAGCCAATAAACCCTTATTAAACATAACCTGATCTTGACCCCCTTAGTTTAGGTTGTAACCTGTTTTAAACCGCAACTTATTCGACCCTTATTAAGTTTTTCATATATAACCAGTACTTTTGATAGTCATTCGACCCAAAACATCAGTTTCTTATATCACTTATATGTTGATTTAACAAGCTTGTCGTATAGAGTTTTCATTATTTCATGCGATATGGAGTGACGGATTACCTCTAGTCGAACAATGGATCGAGGCTGGAACAAGAATATGAGTGCGACACCACTTTAATACGCGAACACAGAATCAGCGAGAACAGGTCGAAACCAAAACCCATGCGAGCACAACCATGACAGATACAATCACGAACCAAACCAACTAACCCCGAGCTAGATCATGCGAAGATAAGTCTTGGAGTTCCTTCGTACAAAACTTGAATACCAAATAGCCATCGACCCTCGTTAGTTATTTATGTGGCGTTATAATATTTTACGTAACAAGACACATGCTAACAGGAAGGAGAAGCATCAACAAATGACTATGTTGGAGTTACCTTAGGGCTGATCGAAGGAACAAAAACAAAGAGGAATTGTGAGGATTAGGCTGCTGTACACTCTCTAAACGATCACAAGGGAAGCTGCTAATACTCGACTTCTTTGGTCATGGAATGGAGGGAGACAAAACTGAATTTAGAACTTTGTTTGTGACTGTCTCAGTGTGTGAAAGGATGAAAAAAAAAATACCGAATGTTTTAGGGTTGGGAATACATATGAAAAGGCAAAGAAAGAAATATAGTTTGTTTATAATAAACAAGTGGTGGCGTTCAATTTGTAGTCAATTGTTAAAGTGAAAGTGATTGAGAGAAAATCATGCCGAGAATCAAGTGGGGTGATTATTATATTCAAAGTTTCCATATTCTACTTCAATGTGACTAGTCGTGTGAGTTGGAGTAAATCAAGGAGATCATGGAGAATCTTCTAACTTTTAAATGAGTTTGATATGATCTTTATCTCTTATATCTCTTAATTTAACAAAACGTGTGAAGTGAAAAAAAAGAAAGAAAAAAACAAGATGTGGCAATATTTGGGTTTATCTCTTCTATTTTATTTAACTAGGCCGATTTTTGTGATAAGGTAGCATATAATTTCGTATTCTATTACTCATTTAGGGATAATATATGTTTTAATTTAGTTTATATAATGTATAGTTTGATTTAGTTAGTTTAGGTAATTTAGGCATTAATATACTTTAGTTTATATTCATTTCACATTGTTTTGTATTATCCTTGCAGTAATCTTGTGTTCTCTTGAAATTTTCGGTTAGGGGTATTTCAGGTATTTCATATTATTGAAGAATGAGGGTTTTACAACTCTTCCCCTCTAAAAAAAAAATTTTCGTCCTCGAAAATTGGAGTCGCAAAGTTAAACGAAGTTGTAGCAAGTCGCAAAAGATCATCACAAACATTCTCACACCCAGGGAGTTTCTTTCAAAAAGATCTTCAGACCAAAAGTTTCTCATGACTCAGATCAAAACGTGGTGGGTTCAAATTTTTCAGGAGAAGGCAAATTAGGTTGATTGAGAACAAAAGGTCCATGCAACATAAACTGGACGATAGGTGAATCTTCAGAAAGCTCATATGGAATACGAATAAGATTTCAAATCGAATTAATTTCACCAACGGTAGGAAGTTCTAAAAGGAGTTCAAGACTTATAACTGAGGTCAACAGAATTCAAATCGAGAGTTCAAACCCAATCAGATATCTAATGAATGAAAGCAGAGTATACGGATAGATAGGATGAACCTAAGGTCTCACTATTCGTGGAAAATCCAACGGAGTTCAAATTCTTAACTTCTTAGGTACTCCCCAAGATATCCTATGCCCACAACAAGTGCACGGTATATGATGTAAGTATTATCACGTTGGCCAGACGTCATAATACTGGCATCATATAATTATGCCCTCATGATGGTCATACTTTATCTCGAGTCATAATCAAAACCACCTATCTTAATTCGCCTAGTAATTCTACAGTCTCAGAGGTCAACAAAATCAAATGCCATATCTTATTCGACTGATCACTCAACAAATTCCTTGTCAGAATAAAATCGAAGTTTACTATCCAAAGAAAGATGGTTCGCAAATCAAAGCTTTATCATTCAAAAGTGAGGGGGAAAACATTCTTATACTCATGGTTACACACCACGAGATTTCTCATAGGGACAGAGATGGTTAAAACGAAATCAAATAGTGTCGGAAGATTCATAGATACTTATCAAAAGCAAAAGACAATCAAAACATATCCAGTACGTTATCGCCATGCAGGTTCTCAGAGTGCCCGAAGAGGCGTCAAAGTGATTAACAAAAGAATCAGAGTGCAACGTGGGTCTTTATCAAAATGATTAACAAAAGAAAATAGGAGGATAAGGATCAAATAGTGTCAGGCAATTATTATGAAATTTCTGAATGCCTTCCAAATTTAATCAGGTTCGAATCTTAGGTGGTGCAAAACATAAGCTTTCGCTTTCCAAAGTGATATCAGCAGGATCTAACCAAAAGTAAGGCACGAATCAGAGTGATGCGGAAGTAAAGATACTTAAACAAATGCCTTATAGTCTACCCATTCCTCACCGGTCAAAACTTAGGTTCCTATGGGAAATCCTAAAGCAATTTTCAAAGGTTGTCTTACGAGCGCCTACAGGGAAAACTTAGTGGTCCTAACTTACACAGGCCAAGGGTAAATGTATTACGAATCGCAGCCTGTCTCTGACACCATAATTGTAACACCCCACCCGGCAAGGGTAGAAGTATCACACAAATGGCTCCATATCAGATCAAACAAAGCATACAATCAAAAGTAATACAATGGTTCTCAAAGGTTACAAATGAAATCTTGCAATACAAAGGGTTACAAAGGGAAATAAAAGCTGCCTATCAAATCCATAAGTACATCTCTTCTAATGGCTTCTACTCAAAGTCTTCTAGGTCCAAAGTCTCTTCACTCTTACCCAGCTTCCAACTAAAACCTGCCGCGGGAAAAGAAACGCGGCTGAGCTACTAGAGCTCAGTGAACAGATATAACGTAACAAGCCGTAGTATAATGTATAATTTACATGAGTAAAAGAGTGTGGAAGCATGAATACATGGTATCAAGATGAAAGGTAAGAGTACATGGTATCATAAGGAAAGGTAAAAGGGTACATGGTAAAGGAAGTCAGAAATCCACTACGAGCCCATAACATAACATGAATCATAATCATAATCATAATCGTAAACATGCAGAGGGGAGAACCTCTTAGTATCCTGTAAATATGAGGGGTGTCCTCAATCATGGGTATCCTGTAAATATGAGGGGTGTCCTCAATCATGGGTTGGAGTAGCTAGCTCCCAGAGTGTGAAAGACGTGTATCGCACACACCATCAGTCACCATGAATAACATAACATAACATGAACATGAACAAATCTAGGATGCATCCATACGCCCCCGGTGGCCATAATCTGCCTCTACATAAACATGAATCATAAACATAAACGTGCAGGGATGGGACAGGTCATCACTCTCCTGCCCTAGAGTCATGCCATCGGTGCATCGACTGACATGGACATGAAACCCTCATGCCTAGTGAGTGGCTCGTAGTATCAAACTGAGGGTAAAGGTCAAGTATCATGAATCATGTTTTTAGTTTACTTGCATAGGTCAATAACTTGTTTCATAAGTTCATAATCATAGGTTCATAATCATGGTTCATAAGCAAAGGTTCATAAGCAAGGTCAAAGTCAATCAGAATAAGAGTTCATGAGAACGAAGGCACCTTATTAAAAAGGGCAGAATATCTGTACCTTAGACCGCAAGTGCAAACATAACAGAAAACATAAGGATTGGAAGCAACTCCTTCTCCAGCGGATCTACACGAATTCATGACCGTCTTAATAATAATTCATTTTAAAT
This sequence comes from Artemisia tridentata subsp. tridentata, assembly GCA_021014915.2. Lineage (NCBI taxonomy): Eukaryota > Viridiplantae > Streptophyta > Magnoliopsida > Asterales > Asteraceae > Artemisia > Artemisia tridentata. The sequence continues at coordinate 416,039,322 of CP139506.1, forward strand.
CAGATTACTCATTTTAGTCGGCTTTCCATTTTTAATAACTTTCCTTTTATAGTAACTTCTCATTATGTAGTAAGTTTTCCCGAAATAGTAATTTAATACTTTAAGGTTATAATTGACAATTAAATAATATTAAGGTTAGAATGAAAATTATAATAGTTTAGGGTTAATTATGTCAATTTAGTAAAGTTTTAGGGTCAAAATGTAAATAATCAAAATTAAATATTGAAAATGTCAAGTAAGTTTATTTTATGATAATTTAGACCCGTCATTCATAATTTATTTAAACGCACTCTCGACATTAGTTTAGACCGCGGCGACCAAAAATACACGACACAACTCATTCAATTATACAAGGTTTCACATGAAATAACAATTTATGAACCTTAGCCTTTATCATGTACATATATTATTATATTAACTATAGCAAAATTATGCATATAAAGTCAACATGATTTCACCCATTAAAATATTTAGTATATCTGTTCTTTCAATCTCCTTAAAGTCCATGCACCCTCTAAAGTCCATGCACCCATTAAATACTTAGTATGCTGTACATGATTTCAATCTATTTAAAAATCACATGCTTTGAACCGTGACTCAAACCGAAAGACCCACCCATTTATCGCCACTAGTGTAGTGTATAATTCTGACAACCATGACTCCCTATTCGCATACAGTATTAAAGGACAGAGCAACAATGCAAAAGACTTGTGTGACAGTTTATTGATTCACTTTTATAACCAAAATTTAAGACGTAAACATCGAACAGACACAAACAGTCCATGCTTGACACTAATAAACTCAACGCACACAACAGCCAATAAACCCTTATTAAACATAACCTGATCTTGACCCCCTTAGTTTAGGTTGTAACCTGTTTTAAACCGCAACTTATTCGACCCTTATTAAGTTTTTCATATATAACCAGTACTTTTGATAGTCATTCGACCCAAAACATCAGTTTCTTATATCACTTATATGTTGATTTAACAAGCTTGTCGTATAGAGTTTTCATTATTTCATGCGATATGAAGTGACGGATTACCTCTAGTCGAACAATGGATCGAGGCTGGAACAAGAATATGAGTGCGACACCACTTTAATACGCGAACACAGAATCAGCGAGAACAGGTCGAAACCAAAACCCATGCGAGCACAACCATGACAGATACAATCACGAACCAAACCAACTAACCCCGAGCTAGATCATGCGAAGATAAGTCTTGGAGTTCCTTCGTACAAAACTTGAATACCAAATAGCCATCGACCCTCGTTAGTTATTTATGTGGCGTTATAATATTTTACGTAACAAGACACATGCTAACAGGAAGGAGAAGCATCAACAAATGACTATGTTGGAGTTACCTTAGGGCTGATCGAAGGAACAAAAACAAAGAGGAATTGTGAGGATTAGGCTGCTGTACACTCTCTAAACGATCACAAGGGAAGCTGCTAATACTCGACTTCTTTGGTCATGGAATGGAGGGAGACAAAACTGAATTTAGAACTTTGTTTGTGACTGTCTCAGTGTGTGAAAGGATGAAAAAAAAAATACCGAATGTTTTAGGGTTGGGAATACATATGAAAAGGCAAAGAAAGAAATATAGTTTTGTTTATAATAAACAAGTGGTGGCGTTCAATTTGTAGTCAATTGTTAAAGTGAAAGTGATTGAGAGAAAATCATGCCGAGAATCAAGTGGGGTGATTATTATATTCAAAGTTTCCATATTCTACTTCAATGTGACTAGTCGTGTGAGTTGGAGTAAATCAAGGAGATCATGGAGAATCTTCTAACTTTTAAATGAGTTTGATATGATCTTTATCTCTTATATCTCTTAATTTAACAAAACGTGTGAAGTGAAAAAAAAGAAAGAAAAGAAACAAGATGTGGCAATATTTGGGTTTATCTCTTCTATTTTATTTAACTAGGCCGATTTTTGTGATAAGGTAGCATATAATTTCGTATTCTATTACTCATTTAGGGATAATATATGTTTTAATTTAGTTTATATAATGTATAGTTTGATTTAGTTAGTTTAGGTAATTTAGGCATTAATATACTTTAGTTTATATTCATTTCACATTGTTTTGTATTATCCTTGCAGTAATCTTGTGTTCTCTTGAAATTTTCGGTTAGGGGTATTTCAGGTATTTCATATTATTGAAGAATGAGGGTTTAACATGTAAAATGACCAAATGCCCCTGAGAATTTAAAATCTAAATAAAACATATGTAAAGCACCAAATAAATTTCAAACATCTAACAATGAACAAGATATGATCCCAATTATTTTTAACAACTTCATTTAACATTTATTCAAGCCATGAAAATTACCAAAATGCCCTTGGGCGCCTAAAATAATTTAAATTCAAATTCATGATTTAATTAAAAGTTATTTAATGGAAATTAAAAGAAATTAAGGGAGATAATCAAAGCCATTAATTGCCTAATCAATGATACCGAAATTATGGCCCATTTACCCTCCCCCATTGACCGGTCCTCCTTTTTAAAAATCAATCACACACTAATTCCTCTACAAACCCTAAATTGCCGAAACACACACACACACAAACAATTCGTGTAGCCTCATATTCGACATCCTAAAATTCTAAACACATTTTGATGTGATCAAGCAACATCTAAAGAGCCCTAGAAAAATTATTGTGGAGGTGTTCTTCGTTCGTATCATCCTTGGTGAATTTTCTTTATCGCGACAAGAATAACAAGGTATTATTCGTGGAGTGGCTGTGGTGATCGTGGTGAAATTCTTGGTGTCGAGCGCTATATTCGATAGGTCCAAATATAATACGCCTAATCTACACGTTCAACATTCGATTTGGTGTGAAGAGGGAGTAGTCCTGTGCTCTTGATCATCTTATTCAGTATTTTCCTTTGTCAGCAATAAGGTACAGATATTCTGCCCTTCTTTAATAAGGTGCCTTCGTCTCATTTCTGATTTCTGATTCACTGCCATGTTCTTTGATTCTGTGAACCTTTCTGGTTCCTTTCATGATATTATGAACCTTTGACATGACCTTCTGTTATGAACCTTTCACTCACGAACCTTTGCTTATGAACCTTTGCTCATGAACCTTTGCTTATGAACCTTGCTTATGAACCATGCTTATGAACCTATGATTATGAACTTATGAAACAAGATATTGACCTATGCAAGTAAACTAAAAACATGATTCATGATACTTGACCTTGACCCACAGTTTGATACTACGAGCCACTCACTAGGCATGAGGGTTTCATGTCCATGTCAGTCGATGCACCGATGGCATGACTCTAGGGCAGGAGAGTGATGACCTGTCCCGTCCCTTTTCTGTATTTTATTTGGTGTGTTGGGAGTTATGGCCACCAGGGGCGTATGGATGCATCCTAGATTTGTTCATGTACAAGTTATGTCAAGTTATGTTATGTTATTCATGGTGACTGATGGTGTGTGCGATACACGTCTTTCACACTCTGGGAGCTAGCTACTCCATTCATGATTTCTGGGATTAGTGAGAGGAACATCTCTCTGCATGGCGATATGATTATGATTTCATGTTCATGTTTCTGGGCTCGTAGAGGATTTCTGTATCACTAGACCTCAGGGACTTCTGACCCTTACCCTCATGACACCCATGACATGTTTCTGGACTTATTTCTGTATGGACATGGTATGTTGGGCCTCATGGGATTCTGGACTGGGCTTGGGCATGTTGGGTTTTATGGAACCTTGGACTTATTCTGTACTGGGTTGGTTATGTTGGGCTAGTTGGGACTTTTATTCTACTCATCAGTATTCGTGGTACAACTCTATACTCTTGATATCTCTGCATGCTCTTTCCTACTTCATTATTATTCATGTACTTTTCTATACCTTCTAATATCTCTGTATGACCTTCCTATCTTTTCTTACCTGCTACTATGTCACGCTTTGTTTCTTTCATTTATTTTTTTACTTCATCATTATATCATGATCTGTTCTTCCTTTATTTAGCTCATCATTATATTACGTATGGCTTCTTTCGTGTTTCCCTATTACATGATTATTATTTGTTACCGTTATATCTGTTCACTGAGCTCGTGTAGCTCAGCCGCGTTTCTTTTCCCGCGGCAGGTATTAAGCTAGCAGCTGGGTTATGGATTTTGGGAAGAGTGTTCACGAGTGAAAGCCTTGTTTTTGTTGGGATTACTCTTCATTTGTATTATGTTTTGTATTTCATGTATTTTCTGTCTCATGTTACATTGTATTTCCGCTGTTTATCTATGGATGTTATGTATGATCTGATGTGAAACCATGTACTTGTGACATCTTTACCCTTGTCGGGTCGGGGTGTTACAATTTATGGCGTGCATCGACCCTCCTGTGGGTCCCGGTGCGAACTGTAGTCTCATCTCTAACCTGGGTATTGGGGTCCGATAAAGATGGAATCAAGCGGTATGTCCTCTTGCAAGGTGGCAGAGGCTCGCTAAGAGTAGCTAAGGGTGGAGAAGCAAGGGGTGAAATAGAAGATGGTAATGGAACAGTGGTGGTCTGATGATAGAAGATAGTAGGTGGTGGAGCTGAAGATAGTGGTGTAAGCGGTGGTGTCCTGGAATGCTCAGGAGCTGGGGGTGGTGACGTTACGGGAGTCGAAGTTGGTATGAGTGGGGCTGGTGGTGGTACGATCAGTGCTGGTGGTGTACGTACTCATTTTCGGGGAGTGTGTTTGCGAACATAACTTTCTCCGGGGTGTCGGTAAAGTTGGTCAAAGGGTTCGGGTTCATATGGCTGGAGTTGTCGTACTCGTCCATGCCGGCGAATCGGGTCAGGTGATGGTATGGGTGATGCTGGATGGGAAATCTCCAGGTCGGATGCCGGTAGAAATTGCTGGCTTTCCATGTACCGGTCAGTAGCAGGTGACATCGGTATAGCTGCCGTAGCAAAGTCTGAAGTAAATGGCATAGGATCCTCATTCTCTGAATCAGATGATACAGCGATGGGATGGGGTTTCGAAGACATAGTACTGTAATAATCCCGAATAGTAAATGTAAGCTATTAACATAATCGTAAATATGTTAAACTTTGTTAAGAACTCGTATAGTAAGCAACATCTAAAAATGTTGGAAGTGTGTAGGCATGGAGGGCATAAGGTGGTTTTTCTTTACAATGGTTCGTTTTTAAAAATGTAGTTATAGTCCAATGTTTAAAATACATCTGGTTCTCTATAACCATGAGCTCTGATGCCAATCTGTAACACCCCCAATTTCGGATAGCAACAGCGGAAGACTTAATTGGGTGTTACGTAGAGGATCTTTCGTCATAATCATAGAAAACGACTTTAGAAAGACGTTTTAAGTTTATCATTCAAAATACAAGTATTTAAAATACAAAGATGTTTTATAGTTAACACATTTATTTAGATTTGAATGATAAAACATTTATTTAAACCACCCGTACAGGGTTTAATGCCCACTCCGTGCCTTGAGTTCCAGCCTTTAGTTACCTGAGATAACATGCTAAAAGTCAACAAAAGTTGAGTGATATTCATAGGTTTAAGTTTAACAGTTTGAACACAAGTATAGGTGTTAATTGCATCGATTACAATTAAACAAGTTAAAATCAAGTTATTATTGCATTAAGCTCATGACACGCAACGCTTAACGGGCATCAATTATGATGTAAAGTATATAGGCCCTCGGGATGGGTATTTGCCAATAACCCATAAGTTTGTTCAAATAAAGTGCGCCTGGGTGGCTCATCCTAGCAGACCCAAACGGGGATTGTCAGTCCCTAATAGATCTATTCACAATTATTTACGTTCACTCGCAAGTGATTAAGGTTCATGATGGAGGGACTTTCGGCAATAGCTACTTAAGCAATAATAATAACAGTCATAGCATACAAAAAAAAGTTTGTGTTCAGGTTTTGTAGCATGTATCTCCCCACAAAAGATTTAAAGTTTAAGTGTGGGCTATGAACTCACCTTGTAGTACAGTAGTGGCAGTAGTATCGTTATTCAAACGATGAAAGAAAACGGCTTCAACACACGACCTAAATAATATATGGCAAGTTTTAGTGGTTTGATAGTCTAAGTTTGGTTTATCGCGAATCATAACGTTTAGGGCTTTCTTGATTTGATGATTAATTCGTAACATTTAAAACATATGTGTTTAAATGTTTAAAGTTCAAAACTAAAGTTATATATATATATATATATATATATATATATATATATATATATATATATATATATATAACTCTTGAGTAAGTTTTCGTTTGTCGGGAGTATATAAGATCGATGAGGAAATCGTCGTTGATAAATCAAAGTTTGGTTAAGTTACGTTATATGTTTAACGTTTTGTTAAGCGGTTATGTTTATATATATATATGTATATATTTATAAATATATATACGTATATAATTATAGTGAAAATAACGTTGTTAACGTCGATTGACGAGTTTATAAAATGGTTATATAAACTTATAATTATTTCTGAAATAACCTTTAAGTTTCATAAAGTTACACTTTATACCCTAACGGCCAAAACGTTTGCACCGTTAGTCCTCGGTTATGTTTTGTTACAATTTAGGTCCAAAACTTTTAGTATTTACCTTTTATACTCAATAGTTTCTAGATTTATAGTTTTTATCACAATATTATCAAAATGACAATTTTTACCTTAAGTTTCCAACTTTGACAGTTTTAGTCCCTTCGGTTAGTACTTGTTGCAAAACAAGTCCAAAATTTATAAAAATCAAACTTCATTATTTTTATTTTATAACTAAGTTTAAAATAGCTTTTATAACTTATGGAAACTGCTTATGTTGGCCAGCAGCTTATTTTTAAGCTTATGGGCTTTTAAACGAGTCCATTTATGGCCCGTTAAGGTTTTTAGTTCCGTTGGGCTTAAGATAGTATTGGGCTTTGTTACGAGCTTGTTTAAAGGTTACAAAAATATAACGAGAGGGCTTATGTGATCAGCTTATTCGAAAAGCTTATAACGAGCTTAGTGGGCTTATAAGCCTACTCGTAAGTTTTATAAATTTTATAAAACTGTGGTGAGTGCGATTTACTTTGGGGTTCGATAAAGTTCAAAATGAGTTTTCTAAGTCAAAAGAAATATTTGACTTGTTAGTTTGGTAGCTCGACTATTAGGTCGAGCTATAAAACTTAGGTGTTGTGTGTCTCGTTTAACATATACGAGGTCAATGTTATCGTGACTTGGCTATGTGAAAAATAGTTTTGAAACCCAAAATAATTCTAAGTGTTTCAATAAAACGTGAAAGTGACCAAAGTGACATATAGTCGTGTGATAATAGGCATTCAAACGTTTATATTTATTTCTAGTATTTGTGAATGTAGTAGATGGTAGTATGGAGATTTAATATGTCGACTTTTATATATAGGTTGTTAACCGATTCACGAAAATAATTACGTGACAAAAGAGTGTGTTCGAACAATGTAGAAAATGAAATGAAAAGAGTTAAATGCGTGCTTACTTTACCAAATTGGTGGGGGAAAAACCGAGTCGTAAGGACTTGTGAGGACTAGGAATGATGTGGCGTGATTCTTTACACAACAAGGATGCGAGAGAAGCTAAGCAATCACCTTTGGCTTGATTCGAACTCCTCCAAGACTGGACAAAGCTAGTCGACTCCAGTGGGTTTAAAAGACTTAGTGTATATTTGCGTGTGATATGTTTTTGGTGTGCATGAGTTAGGCCGGTGGCATGCATGTATATATAGGAGGATTTGAAGCGTATACATGCAAACATAGTTGGTTCAAAGTAATGAAATGATGAGTCAATGAAGTGTTAAATTGGTGAAAATGATGATGTCTCATATTTACATTATTCTTGTGCATGTTTCCAAATGACAAAAGACGAGAATTCTAAGTTTTTACGTTGAGTGTAAATTGGTATATTGAGAAAGTCAACTTCTTTTAAGCACATGGCCAGAACTATCTTCATGATTATTGTTAAGTTGCTAGTGATGAATAGAAGAGTAGTTGCATGAATCGTCCTTGTGGAGTTTGATCCGAAAAGAAAGAAACAAAAGGAATCATGTTTTTGTAACTTGGCTTCTTTGTGAGTATATGAAAGTCAATAGGGAGGTGTAAGAAGAGGTAATGATGGTTGCTTGTGGTTGTGTTGATCAGCGTTAGCAACCAAGAAGAAAAAGACGAAACGAATTTAAGGGTGGTTTGTATTGGGTTTGTTAGGGCCGTCAAGGGGTCAAGCAACATAGCAACGTGACCAAAACCTTGTGTGGTTCGTTTGAGGTCATTTGTGAGTCGAATGGAGTGGTCTAGAGTCGAATGTAGTCATGTTTATATATAAAAAATGAGTTTGAGCTTTGGTTGATTTATGAAACGTAGGCCGAGCTTTGATGGATTTTAAACAAGCAAATGGTCGATTTAGTTTGTGAGGTTTTTCACGTTTGATTCTCAGCTGGTGTGAGAATGGAGTGGTGAAAAAATATGATGTCTTTGTTAAGCTAGATTGCGCGTAATTTAGCCAAAGTGTTCGATCCTTGTGGCGTTTAATAGTTGTGATTATATATATATATATATATATATATATATATATATATATATATATATATATATATATATATATATATATATATATATATATATATATATATATATATATATATTAGGTTGAATTGGGTTTGCGTTTTGGGCTCGTCTGGTGGGTTGGGCTTAACGAAATGAAAAATATATTAAGGGTCCGTTTGAATGCGTTTGGTTTGTAGGAATATTGGGTCGAAGCCCAATGGTTTGATAGCCCATTTGGATTTTGGGTCGGGGTCCAATAGAGTTACTGAGTATTCGGGATAATTTTCGGGAGTTCTGGAATGTATTTGATCACGTTCGGTTAATTAACGAAACGTATAAACGTTAAGTATGAAACGTTAATTGTTTTAAGTAATTCGCGATTTTTAGACTATCAAGGCTCGTGTGTAAGCATCGTTTCTAGGTAATCGGTAATCACAAATATCGTTGTGATTTAAATAGCGTAGCATAAATAACAAAAAAAATTTGTTACTAGTAGAAATGTTTATTAAGTAACGTAATGATTTATTAATCATTTATTAGCATTTACTATTCATAGGGGAAAACTACGAGAGGTTACAGTAACTTCCAACAAGGAACTCAGACAACGTACAAGAAAGGACCACCAAGTGGATGACAAATCATACTTAGTGAATGACAACTCACCAACCCACTTGTCTTTGTTTTATTTTCCTGTATATATAGTTTGATTTGTAAGAGATATTGTATGGATTCCTAAACAAACAAAAATATACACATAGTGTATTAGTTGATAAGATCATCCTCTCACTGAATCACAAGCATAGCTTGGATCAGTGAGAGTTTATTTGTCACCCTAAGGGGATACCATACCGAAAGTATCCCCTTAAAGAAGTTGAAGATGTTATCATGTAATCTAATAGGTTTTGAGTAATCTTGTAACAATTTATTCACTATTAATAAATATGTTCTTGTTTTACTCAATTTCATGGACCAACACATTTCAAGCATACCATGCTTTTAATTTAACGCCTACATCACAATACTGATACAACATGTTGACATGTTCACCCTTGTAGAGTCATGGGCCAACTCTTTAAACAAGAAACATTCATCCTTTTTTAGCTCAATTTTTTTGCAGCACACTATTCTCACCGTATCACCTATAGGCTATAACACTACCCATGGTATTCACCGAAAAATATACTCACTCACCTTCCACCTTAGCCTTCTCTCTCTGTTTATCTCTTCAGTTTTTCACCCACATTTGTCACATTATCCTCACCTTTCAATAAAATACCCACTTTATACAAATATACCCGACATACACTCACAGACCAAATAAATAATATAAACATTGCACGGTTACCAAGTGGTGAGAAACTCACCATTGTGAGCTGATTTTGGCCTATGCAGGGACGAAACCTGGGGGGTCGAGTGACACCCATTAATTTTTGTCTCGTAGTGTTAATGTTGTTAAAAAAAACCCTTATTTTTTTATTATAAATGCACCGGTCCCAAAAAATTATGCATGTACTGCAGTCTTGTTTGATTTCACATAAATACACTTGGTGACTTTGTCTTCTGGTTCCGTCCCTGGGCCTATGTCACGCGTCACACACACAACCCACATTAAGGCTCACTCGTGAGTGAGGGTCTCACCTTCACTCGTTACTACTAAGGGTAATCTAACACATTCAATGTTTTTTTTTTTTTGTTTTTTTGTTTTTTTTTTTTTTTTTTTTTTTTTGTGGAAGTCTATTACTCCTTTTCCTAAAATCCTACTCCAGAGTATCCAGAGTTTAAAACGCTTCAAGTTATTGCACCCGCATATGAACATAATGAAGTCTAGATATATTATCCGTTTTTGGCAGAATTGCGTATATATCCATCCCAAAGTGAATAATTGCATATATATCATTTGTACAAGTTTTTGATGCACATAATACAATGGTTTTTATGAATGCTTTGAATATATATATGCAATTATGCATTTTAAGAAGGATATATATATGCAAAAGCCCTCAAAAGAGTGAGATAAAATAAATATTTAAGTATGCTAGATTAGATCGTTAAGGCTGCAGTTGCATTTCATTGAGGAGGACACGAGTTCGATGCATTACAAAAGACACATGTTAAGTACAGTACGAAAGACACTCGTACATGTACATGTTAAGTACAGTACAAAAGACACAAACTTCGTGTCCACTTGAACCATATATATTGTTCTTGTTTTGCAACTTTATTACATGAAAATTAACTAATCTCTGGTCATTATTTTAGCAACATCTCTAACATTAATAATGAGCTGTTTTTAGTCTAACCCATAAAAACGAATGTAGACAAAGTTTCATACAATTCAATTGGATCTTAAGTGGTAAAAAAAAATTCATGCTCATTCAAAATAATTGCTAACCGATAAAAAGCATGCTGTTTAAAAAAACCACGGTCACTACTATATTATCTTTTTTACGTTTTGCAAACTAACAGTCTTATTTTTTAACTAAGAGGAGATCAATTACATATCAAAAGATTTTTGCATAAAAATGAACAAATTGCTGTCACTCGTTTATGAATTGAGAAAAAAATGGGAAGATTAATTAACATATTAATAAAAAATTCAATTATACCATTTTTTATAATTTAAATGGGAATGGTTCTGGTAGGTGAGGGTAAAAAAGAAATCCAGGGTACAAGTAATAAAAGAGGTACGAAGAGTGAGGTGCACACACCAAACACACTCTCCTCACTTCACAAACCTACTCAAATTGTTAGTTTTTTCCTTAAGCTACCTCATTTTCCAGACGAAAACAAAACAAAATTCAAATTCAATGGCAGATCAAACACAACAACAACCAATACCACCTCCACAACAACAAAACCACCGGCTAATAGCACCACAACGCCAACAAATGGTACCACCATCGGCAGAATTTCAACAAGGAGGTGGAGGATTGATGCGTTTCTTTTGTAGTGTCTTTTATTTTTCCGAAGGAAAAGGCAACGTATGCGTTTTCCCCGGGTCGTTTCCCAACGAAGGTCGAATATCGAGTCTTTGTTCCGGTGTCGAATACGTGTAGTGAATGTGTGAAAAAGAGTGATTGATTTTTGATTTTATGCTACGAACAATGAAATTATAAAAGAAATTAATTAATTAATCTAATGCAACAATTAAACTAAGCATGTAAATCTAAAAGAGAAAATTCAAATTTTAAAAAAAACGTTACGCGACGAATTATAAAACGTAAATAAAAATGATTTTGTGAAATTTAAAAACTAAAAATATCAAAATAATTTTCCTAGATTAAAAATGATAAAAGAAAATTTTTGGAAAGAGAAAAATATTTTTTTTTTTGACTTTTTAATAATTTTTTTTTTATGAATTAAAACTATTTAAAACTAAAATAGGTGATTTATGAAAATGTAATTTAGAAAAAACTATTTTATAAAAGAAAATTAAGAAATAGTTTATAAAAAAAAACTAAAGGTACTGAAAATGTATTTTAGAAAAACTACTATATAAAAGAAATGTAAGAAAATTAAAGGTTTATAAAAGCTAGGGACTAAAGTTGCTAAAACTGAAACTTAATTAAATACAAGACAAGGACTAAATTTGCCAAATACCAAACTGTTTTATTGCTAAAAATTACCAGTCCCTACTTAAACTTAGACAGAAATTACAAGGACCAAAAATGACAAACTCAGAAAGTTGTTTTATTTTCTATATCAGTTAACCAATGACAAGCTAATTTCAAAAGCTTATAAAAAGCTCAAAGTTTAACCAATTTTAAAAATGAAACCTGATTTGGAAAGCTTAACCAGCAGAGATTACCAAAATCAAAAGAAAACTATCACAAACACTTTAATGCTAGCTCAAATTGAAGCAAAAACAGACAACCAAACCTTAAACTTGCACAAACTAAGAAACAGCACTATAATAAGCTAAAACTCAGATCATCAAAGTAGTGTGCTACTAATCTATATTCCACTACTATAGGCTACTGATGCAAAAATTTGGACTACCTCAGAATAGCAACAAAGCACAACACTGATTATCAGAACCGCAAATGCATAGATTCTAACTTAAACTATAGACTATGACTAAACAAGCTAAAAAAAATGAATCAGCACTCACAAGCAGGACCTGCTGAAATTTTGGCGATCTCAGAAATTCAACCCAAACCTACCCAGGCTTAGGCCACTAACAATAACCCATATCCAGCTCTATCAGTATTCCATAGCTTATCACCAACATCTCATCAGCTTCGGATTTTTTTTTTTTTTTTTTTTTTTTTTTTTTTACTGAAGTAACAATCAGATACAAACAATACTGAGTAAAATTTTTAGATTCAAGAACAATAAACTACCAAAAAACAAAATTGATTTAAACTTTAATTCGGAATCAAATAAACTTGGTTTAAACTAGAACATCAACCTTTAATTCGGATACAAATAAAAGCGACTTAAAATTTAAACAATTACAATAAAATCAAAACATTAAGAAAAATTACCGATTACAAGAATTCTGATAAAACCAAAATTAAAGTTCGACTGAAAAAATTAAAGTAACAATAAAATGATTAAAATTAAATCTAATCTATCTAAAAAAAAAACTAAAAACTAACTACTAAAAAAAAACTAGCCTTCGATCGGAAATAATCCCCGCTATTTATAGGACTTGGCCGATCCTTCTGGAGAGTCCACGTTGGCGATCCGCGTGAGTCCACAGCCATCTATCACCCTTGGATCTTTCCTTCATCTTCAAGCTTCAATTTCCTCCGTACGATCAAAAGTGGTGCGTGTCTTGGCCAATCACATGCTGCCACGCGTCATTCTTATCGTCAGTAGCATCCTCGAAGTCCGTGCAATGACCATCTTACCCTTAATTGTGGTAAATTCGTTTGGTAAAATTTAGGGTTCATCCGGTTGGTGAAAATGGGAAAGAGGGGCGCGTGTTATAGTGAAAGAGATAAGAGTGAGGTGAGTGTTTTATTTTGTTTGTTCTTTTGACCGAATGGTAGTTTGACCGAGTTTTTATCTAGCAAAAAACTTTTGATCGGGTTAGTGTTGGGGCAAAGGTTGGGCTTTGGGGAATGGTGGGCTTTGGTTATTTAGATTGGATGGGTAAGGGTGTTAATATTGTGGATTGGGTTTATTTTGGATCCGGTTTTAAGGTAGTGAGAGGATTTAAGGTTTTTAAAGTTAGGACAAATAATCAAGGACTTATTTTGTAATTTCAGAAATCTCAAGGACCATTGTTGCCACTTATCCAAAATAGATCCAAGTGATGAAATTGACAATCTCTGAAAATATGAAGGACCTCGGGTTGACTTTGACTATAATTTCTCCTCGGCATCGGCTATAAACAACACTTCCATATCTCGTGCTCGGTTTCCCGGTTCTTGGCTTGATTTTGTCATTTTCTTTGATATCCGTGCCTGCATACGTAAAAACACAAAAACACAATATATTTGGCATTTTGGTCGGGTTTTTGGTCTTTTTGGGTCCGGTTTTGGTCTAGAAATGGTATGTGTTTAAGCACATACCAAAATTCCCCCAGACTAAGCTATTGCAATGTCCTCATGCAATGTTATAAAAACTCCCTGATTTTCCTTTTTATTCTATTTTTTTGTATTTTATATTTTTCTCATTATTCATGTGACGGCTTTTGTTGACAATCATTATCTAACGATAACTTTTAGGATCACGGAGCAGGAAACACGACACAAGAGGAAGTGACCATACGGATAAAATTCGTCGTCCCTGATTTTTCACAAGTCCCCAAACTAAGCTTAAAAACGAAATCATTGTCATCTACAAGTTAGACTGCCAACACTACTCAAAAAGCTAATTGTGGACTTCTCGTTCCCAAATTCCTATTTTCCTCTATTTATTTTATTTTTGGTGAGAAATGAATTTCTTCAAATTCTCGTTTCGATAATTTTTATTCCGATAAAGATACCTAGTTTAGACGCTAAGTAGTTTCCAAACCTTCCCTTGAAAACCGTTGCATACAAAAATGAGGTCCACATCAAGGTCTCTGATTTAACACGATTTTGAGAATATCCCTTTTATTTGCGACCGAAACAACTCATCTACGAGTCCAGAGACAGAAGCCTTTATTAGGATACCTCGGAGTCGAAATTTGGCATTTTTAACATTATTAAGCACATATTATTAATCCTTGGCCCTTTATAACAATCACAACATCGGCTGCGAACCGGCAAGATGTGATAGTCTATTATGACCTTGGAATTTTCCTCTGCCTTTATTAGAAGTCTACAACATCGGCTGCGAACCGGCAAGATGCAGAAAACTTTTTATGGCTTTGGATTTTTATTATTATTTATTATTCATTATATATTTTGCCAAATCCCGAGTCCTACGGCTTTTATAACAATCCCAACATCGGTTGTGAGCCGGCAAGATGGAATAGTCTATTACACCGTAACACTGACAGTACCTTGATGTGTACCCAACTCTTATAAGCAAGGATTCTCTAAGGAAGAAATAAAAACTAAATTTCGCCAAAACCAAAATAGCTTTAATTATTTATAGAGTATTATTTTTGGTGAAACAAGCTGATGGGAACAAAAAGCCACAAATAACTTCGATGAGCTCTAAAGAGATCCAACTACTCCACGTTTAGCAATCTGACTTATAAACAACTCTATCATTTCTCGTTCTTCGCAAATTTAAAATCTTAATTAATAAGATCCGCGAATGCTTAGCCTTATAATCAAGCCATGCATATATAAAGTCAAATACGGGAACTTGCAAATTCTTAAAAAGAATTCGCGTTTTCTAGCTCCTTGTGTAAAAGACTAGCACAAGCTTATAGATTATAAATGGTTAAGGGGACAAGCTAGGGCTCAACACGCCCGATCAAGTCAGAATTTTATTCCTACTCTCTCCAGCGGAAAATCAACAAAAATGTCAAAAATTATTATATTTTTGCACAAAAATTTTTAAATTTTTCTCATTTTTTTGGAATTTTTTTTTTTTTTTTCAATTTTTGAGGAAAAACGGGATTGCATGAGACAATAGCAAAAATGCAAGGCAAAAAATCAAATCGAAAGATTACCCCCCCCCCCCAGACTAAAACGAGACATTGTCCTCAATGTCTTAAAGGTAAGGGTTCTCCTACAAAAATCTAAGGCCGTTTATTAATTATGCCAAAGATAAATGTAAACGATAAGATTTAGGATATCGGATAAGCAGCGGATGATGAAACTCGAGTAGCGTGAAGGAAACTACGAGCACGAGAGTCTTCATCATCAGCATTCCTGGACACATCACAGAAAACACGAAACACAAGATACGGAAGAGGTAGCCCTCCTCACTCACTTTATTAGAAAATAGATAAGAAGATAGATGGATAAGCATGGGGTGCCTCCCACGAAGCGCTTGTTTATTTATCGAGTCGTATAGCTTAGACTCGCCCCGAATTTACTTAATCTTGGGGGAGCAAATGGAACGGACACCCGGCACGAAGAACGGAGATGCCGGGGTCGAAGACGGTATCCTCACTCTCGGAGGAGTGGAAAGATGGAGAAATGATGGGATAAGTGAAGAATGGGTGAAACACACGGATGGTGTAAGCATAAACATCATTGGAATCACGGGTGGGTTGGGTGGGTAAAATATCAAGCACTGGAACATCATGTTCAGAAATCTCGTCCACCACTCCATCAATCACTTCATTCACACCGGATCCAAGATCTACATCCGGTGGTTTCGCGGGTGGACGAGAAGACGGTAAATCAAAGATAAATGAATCAGCCTCAGAAAGTAAATCATCATCATTAATTTCTTCAATAATACCATTCTCGTCATTCTCAATACCCGATGGTATCGAGTCATCCGAAGCAAGAAATCGATCGACATCCTCTACAAGAGGGTCACGTGACGGATTATCGGAAATATTGCTCAAAATAAGTTCGGAGACGATTTTAAAATCAAAACGCTCATAATCCGGAAGAGAAATATCAGCATGAATAGTAGGATTGCCACTACTCGTCTCTTCAAATCGAAAAATTTCAAGCTCGGGTAAGAAATCTCTATCCATATCGGGGATAGGAAATGAAGAGGTGATCACGGCATTAGTAGACGAAGTCGGATTATTTAAAGCTTCGATCTTTGAAATGAGAAGATTGATATTAGATAATTTTTCACGAAGTAAATCATCTTCGATCTCATCTTCATCTAGGTCAAAATCCTTTATCTCCTCTAAACTAATGAACTCATAATCGGAACGTGATTCCTCAACATCATCGATATCTCCACAAGAGTCTTCAATACTCGGAGTATACTCATTGTGAGAATCGGCATAACTTTCAACGTCATCATCCGCAGCGTGATCAAACGGCATCTCATCCGTATCAACGGTTTCAAAAAGAGGGTTCGAATAAATAATGATATTTTCGTTTGGAACATCCTCATCTGGAAGCGTATCATCATCGGTCTCATTACTCGTATCAACGAGATTATCAAAACGATCATTTTCAACAAAATCACAATCACCGTTAGAATTTTCCCCGGACTCACTTTGGATTGGGACGAGGTTCTCAACACTAGACTTTTGGAATTCGTCCGATTCCGTTGCCGGAATAGTGTTTAGATGCTCGTCCCCCATTATTAGAGATTCTTCGGGTTCTACGGGAGGAAAGATAGGTGAAATTGCAGGGAAAACGTTTAAAGAAACAAGTATCTCCTCGTCAGCACATTGCTGTAAGGCCTTCCGAAAATTAGCCTCTTTTTCCTCGGCAAGTAGTTCTTCTATAGACTTCTTATGAGGATCGGGAGTAGAAGTATAGTGTTTAATCACCAATCTCTTGACTTCTTGGAAGTCTTCCCAAAGTCTTTCAATTTCGCGCATTCTATCTTGATTTGGATAATTGCCGGGATTTTGTGGGGGTTGGTTAAAACCATGAGAATCGTAACACGAATTTGGCTCAAAATAAGAATTATCAAACGATCCCCCACAATTTTCAAAATTTGACGAACTTCGAAATGAATCACCATTATAATACGGTACTTGCTCATACGAGTTTTGAAAAGGAAGATTGAAATTGTTTTGAGGATAATTATCAAAACTCGTATCACAAGCATAAGACGTTTCAGCACTCGGGACGTAACACATACAATAGGTGTATCCACATTGATTACAAAAACACTGTCCACAAGGTACTCCTTCTTCGGAGGGATTTCCACAATTAAAACAAGTGAACGAAGGTGGTGGTGGTGGTGTCGGATAATAATCGGGAACGTTTGAAAAATTGTTGAACGAATTTTGAACATACGTGTGAGAATTACAAAACCAACAAACTCCATCACGAATATTACTACCACATTGCTCGCACGTACACCAAACACACAACCCTCCGAAGAAAGGTTCACCACACTTAACACAAGTCGGATCCATAAGAATTAAACATAAGAGGGTGAAGAGAAAGAATTATTGGTTTAGAGGATTTAGAAGTTAAGAATTAAACATATAAGAGAAGACGAAGATTATTTTTGGGATTTTCATAAAATCAATTTGAAAAAGAAAATATTTTTGGGTTTTTATTTTTATAAGAAAAATTAGATTTATTTTCTTTTTGGTGATCGTTAATCAACCGTACTCGTTTCTTTCAAAACTACGCGCAGCGTGGCGGGAGAGAAGAATGGATCTCTCTTCGGTCTGCAATTTAATGTCAAGACCTCCTTAAACCCCGTAATTAGGTTGTAGTAAAGAAATAATCCAAGAAACGTTTAATTTTCCGATCTCTTTTGTTGTTATTTGGAATGGTTTACAACCGCCCTCCTTCAACGGAAGACCGAGGATTTATTATTAATGGTGAAAACACTTTAGGAAAAGTGTTTTTTTTTTTTTTTTAATTATTATATATATATATTTTTTTTATATTTTTTTATTTTTTTATTTTTCAAAAACGATTAACTTCCGAGGAAGGTTCTTCAAAACACAATTCTTATGGCGAAACTCCAACTCTTTTCAAGCCTTCCCCGGCAGCGGCGCCATTTTTTTTGATGCGTTTCTTTTGTAGTGTCTTTTATTTTTCCGAAGGAAAAGGCAACGTATGCGTTTTCCCCGGGTCGTTTCCCAACGAAGGTCGAATATCGAGTCTTTGTTCCGGTGTCGAATACGTGTAGTGAATGTGTGAAAAAGAGTGATTGATTTTTGATTTTATGCTACGAACAATGAAATTATAAAAGAAATTAATTAATTAATCTAATGCAACAATTAAACTAAGCATGTAAATCTAAAAGAGAAAATTCAAATTTAAAAAAAAACGTTACGCGACGAATTATAAAACGTAAATAAAAATGATTTTGTGAAATTTAAAAACTAAAAATATCAAAATAATTTTCCTAGATTAAAAATGATAAAAGAAAATTTTTGGAAAAAGAAAAATATTTTTTTTTTTTGACTTTTTAATAATTTTTTTTTATGAATTAAAACTATTTAAAACTAAAATAGGTGATTTATGAAAATGTAATTTAGAAAAAACTATTTTATAAAAGAAAATTAAGAAATAGTTTATAAAAAAAAAACTAAAGGTACTGAAAATGTATTTTAGAAAAACTACTATATAAAAGAAATGTAAGAAAATTAAAGGTTTATAAAAGCTAGGGACTAAAGTTGCTAAAACTGAAACTTAATTAAATACAAGACAAGGACTAAATTTGCCAAATACCAAACTGTTTTATTGCTAAAAATTACCAGTCCCTACTTAAACTTAGACAGAAATTACAAGGACCAAAAATGACAAACTCAGAAAGTTGTTTTATTTTCTATATCAGTTAACCAATGACAAGCTAATTTCAAAAGCTTATAAAAAGCTCAAAGTTTAACCAATTTTAAAAATGAAACCTGATTTGGAAAGCTTAACCAGCAGAGATTACCAAAATCAAAAGAAAACTATCACAAACACTTTAATGCTAGCTCAAATTGAAGCAAAAACAGACAACCAAACCTTAAACTTGCACAAACTAAGAAACAGCACTATAATAAGCTAAAACTCAGATCATCAAAGTAGTGTGCTACTAATCTATATTCCACTACTATAGGCTACTGATGCAAAAATTTGGACTACCTCAGAATAGCAACAAAGCACAACACTGATTATCAGAACCGCAAATGCATAGATTCTAACTTAAACTATAGACTATGACTAAACAAGCTAAAAAAAATGAATCAGCACTCACAAGCAGGACCTGCTGAAATTTTGGCGATCTCAGAAATTCAACCCAAACCTACCCAGGCTTAGGCCACTAACAATAACCCATATCCAGCTCTATCAGTATTCCATAGCTTATCACCAACATCTCATCAGCTTCGGATTTTTTTTTTTTTTTTTTTTTTTTACTGAAGTAACAATCAGATACAAACAATACTGAGTAAAATTTTTAGATTCAAGAACAATAAACTACCAAAAAACAAAATTGATTTAAACTTTAATTCGGAATCAAATAAACTTGGTTTAAACTAGAACATCAACCTTTAATTCGGATACAAATAAAAGCGACTTAAAATTTAAACAATTACAATAAAATCAAAACATTAAGAAAAATTACCGATTACAAGAATTCTGATAAAACCAAAATTAAAGTTCGACTGAAAAAATTAAAGTAACAATAAAATGATTAAAATTAAATCTAATCTATCTAAAAAAAAAACTAAAAACTAACTACTAAAAAAAAACTAGCCTTCGATCGGAAATAATCCCCGCTATTTATAGGACTTGGCCGATCCTTCTGGAGAATCCACGTTGGCGATCCGCGTGAGTCCACAGCCTCTATCACCCTTGGATCTTTCCTTCATCTTCAAGCTTCAATTTCCTCCGTACGATCAAAAGTGGTGCGTGTCTTGGCCAATCACATGCTGCCACGCGTCATTCTTATCGTCAGTAGCATCCTCGAAGTCCGTGCAATGACCATCTTACCCTTAATTGTGGTAAATTCGTTTGGTAAAATTTAGGGTTCATCCGGTTGGTGAAAATGGGAAAGAGGGGCGCGTGTTATAATGAAAGAGATAAGAGTGAGGTGAGTGTTTTATTTTGTTTGTTCTTTTGACCGAATGGTAGTTTGACCGAGTTTTTATCTAGCAAAAAACTTTTGATCGGGTTAGTGTTGGGGCAAAGGTTGGGCTTTGGGGAATGGTGGGCTTTGGTTATTTAGATTAGATGGGTTAGGGTGGTAATGATTGTGGATTGGGTTTATTTAGGATCCGGTTTTAAGGTAGTGAGAGGATTTAAGGTTTTTAAAGTTAGGACAAATAATCAAGGACTTATTTTGTAATTTCAGAAATCTCAAGGACCATTGTTGCCACTTATCCAAAATAGATCCAAGTGATGAAATTGACAATCTCTAAAAATATGAAGGACCTCGGGTTGACTTTGACTATAATTTCTCCTCGGCATCGGCTACAAATAACACTTCCATATCTCGTGCTCGGTTTCCCGGTTCTTGGCTTGATTTTGTCATTTTCTTTGATATCCGTGCCTGCATACGTAAAAACACAAAAACACAATATATTTGGCATTTTGGTCGGGTTTTTGGTCATTTTGGGTCCGGTTTTGGTCTAGAAATGGTATGTGTTTAAGCACATACCAAGGATCGATGATGCAGAAGAGGGAGTGCAGTTGCATATCGGATCTGATTTCGTGCGCGTGCAACTGCGGTGGATTTGGGGGATGAAGGAGTCACAAATCACTGTGTTTGACTTTCGCGAAAATCGACCGCTTCAAGGAAGCAAAATCGAACGCGCAATTCGAAGAGGAGAAGCTAGGGAAGTTGTTGTTGCCTAGCTTCTCCTCTTCGAATTGCGCGTTCGATTTTCGCTTCCTTGAAGCGGTCGATTTTCGTGAAAGTCAAACACAGTGATTTCTGACTCCTTCATCCCCCAAATCCACCGCAATTGCACGCGCACGAAATCAGATCCGATATGCAACTGCACTCCCTCTTCTGCATCATCGATCCTCCACCTCCTTGTTGAAATTCTGCTGGTTGTGGTACCATTTGTTGGCATTGTGGTGCTATGGAAAACTCGACTAAAGGCAAATGCCTATCCCAGCCGTTCCCGAAATCAATCACACAGGCTCTTAGCATGTCCTCTAACGTCTGGATGGTCCTCTCACTCTGACCATCAGTCTGAGGATGATAAGCTGCACTCATGTCAAGGTCGGTTCCTGACGCATCCTGAAGCGACCTCTAAAAATTTGACGTGAATCGACTGTCACGATCAGAAATGATAGAAACAGGCACACCATGCCTTGCGAAAATTTCCTTAACATACAGTCGCGCGAGTTTCTCCATGTTGGCATTTTCCTTTATAGGAAGGAAATGCGCTGATTTAGTGAGTCGGTCAACGATTACCCAAATCGTGTCATAACCACTCGACGTCTTAGGCAACTTAGTGATAAAATCCATAGTGATACGCTCCCATTTCCATTCTGGGATCTCAGGTTGAACAAGCAGACCGGACGGTCTCTGTTGTTCAGCCTTGACCTTCGAGCACGTTAAACACATACTGACGTACTCAGCTATGTCTGCCTTCATGCATGGCCACCAATAAACTTTTCAAATCTAAGAACATCTTTTGTAGTTGAGCCTCAACTAAAATCTAACTTAACTCCACAACTCATCAAACAAGAACTGTCATGAGATTAAGCTAAACTACAAGTTTAAGCTCAGTAACAGGATGTACATAGGTTTGACAAGATATACTTAGATTTGCGGGATTCGTGCATAACTAAATCACGAATTTCTCCATGTAACGGGATCCAACACCTGTTACCATAACACAAAACTCCATCAGGTCTTCTTACAAATCCGTTCTCTAATTCTGGCATTCTGTAAATCGGTAAATCCTTTCACGTGGTCGATTCTCATTCTTGAGTGCCTCACCCTGAGCCTCAAAAGTCTTTGCTGGAAGCGGCGAACTGATCGTCATCCCTAACGATCTGACCCTGAGGGGTTTGATCCGCTCCCTTCTGCTAAGGGCGTCGGCAACAACATTTGCCTTGCCTGGGTGATAACGGATCTCACAATCATAGTCACTAAGCAACTCTAACCATCGGCGCTGTCTCATGTTCAGCTCCTTCTGGTTCAATATATGCTGTAGACTCTTGTGGTCGGTATACACTACGCACTTAGTCCCATAAAGGTAGTGTCTCCAAATCCTCAGTGCAAACACGACTGATCCTAATTCTAGGTCATGGGTTGTGTAGTTTTTCTCATTTGTTTGTAGCTGCCGAGAAGTGTATGCTATCACCTTCTCTCTCTGCATCAATACGGCTCCCAAACCTTTGTGCGATGCGTCACAATACACAACAAAATCTTCGCTACCCTCGGGTAAAGCCAAAATAGGTGCACTACACAATCTTTCTTTAAGGAGTTGAAAAACTTCTTCCTCATCGTCCCCCCAGTCGTATTTCACATTCTTTTGAGTCAATTTCGTCAACGGTTTAGCTATCTTAGAGAAACCTTCTATAAACCTCCTGTAATAGCCGGTAAGTCCTAAAAATTATCAAATTTCCGTCGGCGTTGTGGGCGTTGCCCAATCCTTGATGGCCTCAATCTTAGCAGGATCTACGTGAATTCCTTGCTTATCTATCACATGACCAAGAAACTGCACAATCGATATCCAGAATTCACACTTCGAAAACTTAGCATATAGCTCTTCCTTTTTCAATAATTCCAAAATTAGCTTGAGATGTTCCTCATGCTCTTGCTCATTCTTGGAATATATCAGGATATTGTCAATGAACACTATCACGAATTTATCCAAATATGGCTTACACACGCGATTCATGAGATCCATGAATACCGCTGGTGCATTTGTCAAGCCAAATGGCATAACTTGAAATTCGTAATGGCCATATCGGGTTCGGAATGCGGTCTTCGGGATATCCTCTTCCCGAACTCGAAGCTGGTGATAACCCGATCTCAAGTCTATCTTATAATAAACCGATGAACCTTGCAACTGATCAAATAAATTGTCGGTCCTTGGGAGTGGGTATCTATTCTTAATGGTTAGCTTATTCAGTTCCCGATAGTCAATACACATCCTGAAGGATCTATCTTTCTTCTTAACAAACAAGACAGGAGCTTCCCAAGGCGAAGAACTCGGTTTGATAAAACCTTTTACAGATAGTTCGGCTAACTGGTCAGACAACTCCAGTAATTGTAGGTGCTAAATGATAGGGTGCTCGCGCTACAGGCGCGGCTCCTAGCACTAAATCGATTTGAAATTCGATTTGTCTGGCCGGTGGAAGTCCAGGTAAGTCTTATGGAAAGACTTCTGGAAAATCCCTTAGGATTGGCACATCTTCCAACCTTTTCTCTCCAGGTTCCTTTTCTTTCTTTTCCGTGACATGAGCTAAAAAGAGGTAGCATCCCTTCTCGATGTACTTCTGCACCTTCGTACACGAGATGATGCCCAATCTCGACGAATGCGCACGATCAGAGCGATCACCTTCAACAATCAGAACTTCGTTCCCATAGGGTACTCTGATGATCTTCTCATCACAGACGATGACGGCATGATATTTCGATAGCCAATCCATCCCTATGATGACGTCAAAACTACCCAATTCTACTGGCATCAGGTCGATGTTGAATGGACGGTTCAATAAGTTTAGAGTGCAACCCCTTAGAATGGTACCTACTCTTTCTAGGTTTCCGTTTGCTAATTGTACATCGAAGGCATTATCTAAGGTGGTTGGGGCTATATCAATTTGAGGACTAAAAGCGGTCGACACAAAACTTCTATCTGTTCCCGTATCGAAAAGTACTGAAGCATAACGATTATTTAAAAGAAACGTACCCGTCACCACATTCGGGTTGACCTGGGTTTCCCTTCTTCCCACCACATAAATTCTTTCACGGGCTCCTCCTCTATTGCCCTGGTCTCCATTGTTGACTACTACTAGCTGTTTGCCACGACCACTAGCATTTCTCTGATTTTAGGGTTTGTTGCACTCATTGCTTAATTCCATCTAGGGGTCCTCATTTTATTACTAAGATCCTATTACCATAAGCTATGTGGACTTGTTTCCCATCGTGGGTGGTTACAGCGTGGTATTTCGACATCCAGTATATACTGGGGATGACGTTATAGTCTCCAGGTTTTGTGGACCTAGGGTCACTGTTGGTTGGGGAGTTTGGCAGGTCTAGAGTATGACCTTGAGAGATGTTGTTGAGTGCTACTAGCAGTCATTTTGTTGGCTCAGTAAGGATTCGTTTGTTAGACAATGCAGTGTCTCGGAATCGGAAAAGTAGTGTACC
Organism: Artemisia tridentata subsp. tridentata; assembly: GCA_021014915.2. Lineage (NCBI taxonomy): Eukaryota > Viridiplantae > Streptophyta > Magnoliopsida > Asterales > Asteraceae > Artemisia > Artemisia tridentata. Next base: position 416,064,128 of record CP139506.1, read on the forward strand.
ATGAGACGTAAATCGGTGGAGTCATCTTATGTTGACTAGTAGTGTAAGTTACCCTTTCAGTTTTTGGACGTGGTACGAAGTAAGGCTAGTTCTAGGTGATATCTTGGTGCCAACTGCCAAGGTCTATTTGGCTGCGGTGTTTCCTAGTACGGATGCCCATGACTTGCACTACTTTTATGTGTTCATACACGCGAGTTTCTGATTTCTCGAAAAAGGAAATAATAGATTCGTCTTTCATAAAATTTTAGGCAACCATTCTTAGCATAGTATGGTCCTATCCGAATTATACAAAGGTGATCAGGCTTTGTATAATTGAGGTCCAACGATGCAATGCTGAGTTTAGTTACAAGAAAACATATCGGTCTTTCTGCTTGCGAGTTTGCAGCATAAACTACCTTTCAAAAGGTAAATAATTCGCCGAGCGGTGAAAGAATAGTTTGTAAAATGGTTTCCAAACAATTTATAGAGTAATAGGAAAACAAGTTATTGTTGGCAAAATGGTATTCACGTTATAGTTCAGCTTATAAATTGTTAGTAAAACATTTCGTAAAGCAATATGAGGAAAGTTCCTCGTTTCAAGAACAGTAGTGAGGTTAAAACCTTAATTCCAAAATTTGGTAATAAAACGATTTGTAATATGACTACGAGATAGTCTGTGAAATACTTGCAAAAGTTCGAGTGTTGGTAGCAATTTCATTTATTATTTTATGGAAAGATAATAAAGTGGACAACTGGTTTATAGTACGAGTTCAAATAGTTGAAAAACGATGGCAAGTGGTTTGTTAACTGATAGTAAAAATAAATAGTGCAACGAGCGGCATTTGGTACACCTAGTTGGCATAGGACCATTGATAATTAGAGTCAAATTACTTCTTATAATAAAAGTTCACTAAATCCATACCATACTACGCGGTTCACAGAAAATACTAATGAAGTCTTACAGAACGAACTTAAAAGAGTCTAAACTTAGGTCCTATTACATATGGTAGTCATTCTTATGTCATCACGTCTGAGTCCTAGTTTTCTCCTGCTCCAATTTTTCCTTGATTGTTCACTTCTTTTTGGTCCTTTGGTTCTTGACACTTGTTCTTGTAGTGCCCTTTCTTTCCACACCCAAAACAGATTACCTCAGCTCTCCGATTTATCCCTGATGTTGTCTGTGCTACTGCAACGGTTTTAGACCTACAATTTTTAGCTATATGTCCAACCTTCTGACATTTGTGGCACTTCACGGTGCAAGGTCCGTAGTGGTGTAGTTTGCAGCGACTACATATTGGTAACTTTCTAGTATAAGCCTTTCTGTTACTAGGTCCAGCAGTGAAAGTTTTGGCCAACTTTGCCTTTTTGAGGGGTTGTGGAACCCCTTTGTTTTCTAGGTTGTTATCTCATTTCCTCTTTTCATTAATGTTTTCAGCTCCTTGAACTGCCCCTTGGTTCATTAAGTCGCAACCCCGTGCGAATTCCTAACTCGTAGGCAGCAATAGTCTCTGCTACTCGTTGGGCTACGAGTTGTTCCATGGCTGTGGAATTTAGGTCTTGCCTCTCAGATGACATGGTCCTTCACAATGAGAAAAGAAGCGTGAGATCTAGCAAGGATGTGTCCTAAGAGTAGATGATTCTAGAAGATGCATTATAAGGCGGTAGGTTAGGATTGTGCTCACACAAGTTGGTGGGTTCCTTTACGATAGTAATATAAGTGTTTTGAAAGAATAATACGGTAGTTCAAACTTGGAGTCGAATAGAAAATGAATTCGTGTGGTATGTAGCGAGTATTCAACTCGAAGTGAAATGATGATGTTACGTAGGGAGACGGTCTGTGACAATTATGGTGCGACACGTGTAAGTATATAGAAAATACTTATATCATATATGCTTAGTAAAATACTCAAATAGCATATCATAACACTAAATCAAATAGAGTAAATAATGCTCAAATCATAGCAAGCTAAACTGGCAGGCATACAACGGTCATGATGGAAAGTTTTTCATAAATCGGTTATAGTTTAAGGTTTTTATAAACCACGTTCTCTATAACCTAGGCTCTGAATACCAATCTGTAACACCCCCAAATCATAATATTGCGGAAGCATACACTTTGGGTGCTACTTGATTGATAATCATAACATAAGATATAGCGAGCGGATTAAAAATCGGTTTTAAAATATTTTACATAAGTCAAGTCATGTAGCAATACATAAAAACCATTTCAGATGAAAATGAAGCCCATTTAAATTAAAAAGGTCCAATTGTCAGAGTAAACGCATTAAAAACATTTCCATCATTTATTGTGACCGACGCCATGCTCTGCACCCGGCTAAACGCACCTCAGTTTCCTGAGAAAAACATGCTAAAAGTCAGCTAACGCTGGTGAGTTCATAGGTTTAAATAAATAGCACATATGGACCAATAGCAATATCTCAAAAACAATTCAGCAGATACACACTATCCGTTATGCAAACACTAAGCCTCATCCTACCGATCTATGACATGCAGCACGACTAGCGTTAGCAAATAAATAAGGGTGCCCGCGAGTGTTAATCCCCAGACACTCGGACTATTATTCGATTTGGTATACGTTCGCCTTGGCTATGCCGAGCCAACCGAACGGGGACGTCACTCCCAATAGATCTATTTATAACAAACGGCTTTCTAGACATGAATTAACGGCAGATGATAGTGGGCACAAATTGAGATTCAGCAAACTTAGGTTTCTGCATACTAGTGTGCACTAAAAAAAACAAAATTCATTTATGGTCCATAAAAATAGTTTTGCATGTTTCTCACCCAAAGCTTATAAAGCAAAAATCGTACAAAATTTGGGGCTATAAACTCACCTTTCAATAACAGCAAATCAGCAAATAAATCAAAATAATGCAACCGCGCCGATCAGCACCCTAAATCAGTACGGTAAGTCTTAGCACAATATTCGTGTCTCAAGTGTCTTTATTTTATCTGAAAAGTTTCCGTTTGACCTGTGCTCGTATATTTCTTGCTTGCTGTGTGGTACATATATTTCGAAATGATTTATCGTTGTAACTCGTGGTGGTGGCTCATGGTGAAAGTGCATGGTGGGAATACGTAATGGAACATCCGTGCTAGTATTCGCGGCTGAAATGCGCAAGTGTTATATATATATATATATATATATATATATATATATATATATATATATATATATATATATATATATATATATATATATATATATATATATATATATATTAAGTTTATTACCTATGTATTTAATTTAATTAAGATCAAAATTAATTAAATAAGCTTTCGGAATAATATAACAGAGTTAGTGAAGAATTATTATATTAAAAATATCGTTTATTATTTCTAATGCAACCTTTATTATAAGAAAAATAAGTATTGTTAAGTAATTCCATAAAGTTTACTTAAGTTAAGTGTTTTCACGAAAATATTCTAAGTGTTGTATTTTTAGAAAATTTGGGCATGACCCATTCGTTTATACAACGTTTCCATTTTTCTCAAGTGTTGCAAATTCTCCTCAAATGTTTCACTAACTAGTTATAAGTGCAAAAATACTTTTGTGATATCTCTACATTATATATAACAGGAGGCGTTACACGTAGATAATGCCACATAAATGACACCTCAATGCCACATAATCATTAAAATGCCACATAATCAATACATGCCACCTAAGCATACTTTTGATGAGCATAAATTCGGATTTTACAGCTATTAAAAATCGGAATTAAAAAGTGGAGCTAGCAGGATTCGAACATGGGATGTCTCCAACCATAAACAAACATCTCAACCACTGGAGCAATCCTAAGGCATTAATTTGAAGCACAAAAATCCAATAATAATCCAACACATATTATCCATTTTTAATTTTACGTAAAAAAATCCTGTGTTCATTCATATAATAACTTTTTCTCAAAACCCTAATATCATGTTTCCTCTAATCCCTAAAACACGATCGACATAAATAAAATTCAAAACAAAAACCCCAAAAACCTAAATCCTTAATTCGACATTAAATCATATATCAAACATCATCACCAGAAAGCTTAATTGGATGATCAACAGGAGAAACGTATATGGAATCGAACAAATATGATACCAATTATGGATGACAAGGTAATGTTTTTATTAATTTTCAGACACAAGGCATATGATTTTATTAATTTGCTTTATTAATGCTTTGGTTTAATCTAATCTTTTGTATATTCACATTAGTATTTAGAATTGAACTTAAAGCTACTGTTTACAGCCATGAACGCCAGATACATGTTGATCATCTTGGAGTTGTAATACAACTTGAAGTGCTATCACAAAAGGTTGCATCATGATTTTTGTTTTTTACTAATTCTGGATCATAATACTGTTATAATTGTTTAATAATTTTTGTTTTTTTGTTATTTTCTGTAGGATTACATTAACATGATTCTGTATATACTCAAGTTCGGCTAACAAGGATTTGATGAGGAAGAAAAGAGTATTTTCATCACTACTTTTTATTCAGTGGTGTAAAGTGATGATTCAAAGTTTTTTTTATCCTAAATCATACCTCTTGGTTTAATGTAGAACTTGATACTTGCAGGATTGAAAATGTTTCCTAGCACGAAGAGGAAGGTGAATGAGGGCTCACATGTGTTTATAGCTTGAATAGGTTGGTTGAAGGAATGCTTGAAGGAGGGTGACGCGGATGGAGCTTTGTCGCATATTCAGTTTCTCCGATTCGATTGTGGCGTGGAGGAAGCTGATTATCGGTATGTCTGAAACTTTTAGTATTTTACTGCTGACTTTCCTGTTTATAGTTAAATTGACCAGTGGAAAGACAAAAATCACGAGTAAATTATTTTATCTATATGGGTGTCATTCTAATAATAGTTCACACATAACTGATTCTTCATGTTTAGATCTGATATGCCACACTAAGCACACTACTATTTATCAAACTGTTGTCAGAAAACATTCTATTGCCAACACTTTATTTGGCATGCTTGCTGATTAACTGTAGATTCCTACAGTTGAAGCACGCCTAACTACATTAGGTAAACTGATTTTCGACAAACTTTTCAGCCTTCTGTTGCTGCCCATTCTTCCGCGACAATTCCTGGTAGGTTTCACCATTATCGTGATGTTTGTTTGGATCTATTTTTTGTATTGCTAATATACATTGGCTACTGTCTGTTACAACGGTAACATTTCTGTTCTTATTTCTTACCCGCTTAGGAATAACTAAAGATGTTGATCGACTGTTACCAACACATGATTTGGGTACAAGCGGTGGCCCTAAAATTTTGGATTTCGTTGCTGGAACAATTTCCAAAGACAGCTTTGCTCTTCCGCTGTTGGTTCGTGTTACTATTACGAGAGAAAGTACCCAGGTGTTACTGTTCTTAATACCGAGGAAAGGATACAACGTCATAGTAAGTTACAGCTCATATATTTCACTGCAAATCCTTTTTATACTTTGCGTACAAAGAATATTGTTTATGAATCATGATATTTAGGAACGTGTGTATGTGTTATTCTTTGCGTACAAAGAATATTGTGTTATTTTTAGGAACGTGTGTATGTGTTATTAGGTTAAAAGAGCTTAAGTAGCTTCATTTTTCCCCCCAGCAACAGGTCCTATGGTATCAAGAGTTACAACGACTCAAATTAGAGAAGATAATGGTTATTGACACATATTCCTTACAAATTGTATTTCAAAATATGGTTTACTGTAACTATATCGACAGAATAAAGGCACCTACTGACTAAACTCTTGATTGTTCCTCAGTTATGATGACTTCTTCGACGCTACAACCAGCATGCACGCCTGCACGTCAACGTCGTCGTCGACATTCTGGTAATTTAAGCAGTGGCTGGTACTTTACATAAAGTTTATGCATACAATCAGCGTTACCCACAAACATTTGTTTTGAGATAAGTTTAATGTAACATAATTAATGTCATGTCCAATTGCATTATTGCAGGCACACCTACGGAGTACAAATATTTTGGTAAATGTGAACGCACATGTTCATATTGCCGTGCTATTTTTTGGCATGTAGAACGGGTTCGTGGCTCAGGTCGTGTTTCAGCAATCCAATACCACCGTAAGGCTTGGAAGAAGAGACTCTACAGGTTCTAACGCATCCTATTCCATTAGAATTTATATCGAAAAGCAATACTTGCAATAACAGATTACATAGGATGCATCCAAAAGGATTGACATATATTTCTTAATATTGCACATGCTTTCGTTGTAAGAATCAGGGTGCTGCAACTTTTATAAAAATTAGCTATACTTGAAGATATTAATAATCATCTGTTATAAATATTAGTAAATTTTTTCACAGTCAACGAGCTTCGGTACATAGTTATGAGATTTAATGGGTGTTTTACTCATTATAATATCTACAAGTACTAGAAATATCTTCCGTTTATATTTCATAATCGCTTTTTTCCGGCTTATTATCATTATTCAGTTAGGTTCTAGGCAGGGGAGTATGTTTTCAGTTAAAGGATAGTTTAGAATGTTTTAAATATTTAGGAAATTTCTCAGCTTATAATGATCCCTATTTATATTTAAGCTTATTGAACACTAATAAACATTTTAGACTTTGGAAACAAACGAGTAGAGATAGATGACATGATCCTGAAAAATGGGATATTGAAGAAAATTTTGTTTAAGTTCTGGGGTACGGATGTAATGATAAAGATCCTTGCAATTCTGTTGTAAGTATAAAGTATCCCTACCTTTACGAAACTTTACGATGACTAGAAGTGGCCAAATGGCCAAGTCTAGAAGGTTCGGTAACATGTCAATGTTGGTACCTATGGTACGGTTCACCTCGAGTTAGAGTCAACATTTTCTGTTTAGAATTTTGTGCTTTTAAATGTTTAGTGTGTCAGACATGATTATTAAATCACATCATCTCAATAGTTACATTGTTTTCTGTCTAAAAAGAATAAATAAAGCAATTCACAGAGATGATGTGGTCAAAGTCTTGCTACTCAGAACTTCGGACATTACCAGATGCCAATACGTTGTACCTGTTTCAGGGCCGGATTCCTTTTCGTTAAAATTGCCACCATTACGAGTTTAGTTAAGGTGTGTTTCCTTATCAGAAACCAGTAAAGAAATAATTTAATGCTTAATAAATGTCTTTGCTTTCGTGACAGTTAAATCCTTAGCAGAATATCAGATGTACTAATGTACTAATCATCACTGATTCAGATCTTAAGCATCTCATGGACAATTTGGATGCGATTGATGAAAACTGGGAGGAGGTCATTGTTAAAAGAAATAATTCCCTCTCTTACTCTGTCAAAGTGTTGCGAATCCAAGGTATACCTTATTATCACTGATCAGTACTTGGCAAGCATCCCTTCCTTGATTCTTATCAACACGGAAATTACTTGCTAAAAATAAACGGAAAACATAAAGAATAACTTGCTTGATACAAGGTTTCAAATTTGTTTCATTTACACATTGTCTCAAGGGGATATATATTGGGAAAAGTTAGTCGTTTTGTAAGTCTGTTTTCGTGTTATAAATCTTATTCAACTGCTCTTTCAAACATTCATGTGTGGAAAAATGGGTGGGTTGCATAACGGGTCATTATGGGTTTGTATTAAAAGAGAAAAGGTTATCTTTATTAGCATGCAATATATAATTTATTCAACAATCTAATTATGTTGTCAGGATGGTGGATTGGAAACCCTCACGCTCAATAGTTTGTATGATAAAGGAGCTTACACAGCTGCCCAGCAGCCCGTATACTGGACACCAGCACCAAACGCTTTTGAAACAAGTGACCCGTTTGTTGCTGGTCCTCAAATAGGAGTCGTGGTTCCACACGAGTCTAACCCTTTTGGTCCATTTGAATCATAGCCTAATCTCATCATGGCTCAACCGAAGACATGTATGTAGATAAAGCTTCCAGCCTCAAGGTAGCTATAGAAATTTCATTCCTGATGACTTTGGTGTTTAACGATTCTGTTGCAGGCTGAATTTGTTCCATTGGCTGTCGCTGAGGAAAGGTAAGGAGCAATTTATATATAGTATTAAAAAAAGCATTTGACATACATGAATCTGTTCCATTTTCCTTTCTAAAATATGTTATCTTTTATGTTTTAATGTTATTAAAAAAAGGCATTTGACATATCCTTAATTGATGTGGCCCAAACAAAGACTCGGTTAAAGAATGATGTCATTTTAAATTTTATGTGGAGTACACAATTGGTGCATATGAGATTATAAAGTTGGTCTTTGTTAATTTTATTCCATTTATTTCCCCAAATACACTGAAGGCCAAAGAAAATGTCAATATTAAGGGGCGGATGGTATCGAAAAGGCATTAAAGCCAACTATTATACAAATGCATGATATGTTGTGTACTTGAGGCCGAATTGTTATGCTTATAGAAAATATATAACTATGACTTATAGGGTATTATGTCCCATAGTTTTCAGTAAACAGCAGGAAAACTGAACCCACAGTTGCAATTCGAAGCATAAACTATGTAGTCTTCCTGTTGAATGCAAACATTACAGTTTGCTCTAAGCCTCCATGGGATTTTGATATCAATATATCCATTATTATACTATATATGATTTTGGATTTAAATTAAAAAAAAAAAAAAAAAAAAGAAAAAGAAAAAAAAAAGAAATCTATTCTTTTATTCATTGTACACAATTTGAGGAAATCAATAAGTAATACAAAAGTATATCTATATCACTTGGGCTTCAAAAAACCAACCATTTTATCTTTCTGGGATGAGTATCGGAAGTTCTTTCAAATTTACTGCTGCAAATCCCCTGTAAATCCACTGTAGGTACAATTTAAATTGATGTAGGTACAATTTAATACCTTATGATCATTATTATTTGAAAATAAGGTTGTGGTCTCATTTTCATCTTTTCTAGGCAGGCATGTGATGACTCGTTAGAAGAAAAGCCTGTTACTATAGTTGAGAGCTCATGTTGGGTATATGTAGGTACGTAAAACACATACACATGCACATGTAGTTGCACACCCTCACGCTTCTTTTTCCTGTTAACTTCACCTGGCTGCAAGGCTCCTAAACTATATGTGAGGAAGTAGCTTAAGTAATACGCATAATCTAGCGTCTTCTATTATATAAAATATTACTTTATTCTATTAGGTGTTCACCCTTTTTAACATAAATTTACTAAACTGTTACACCGTAGTAACGTAAGTAATATGCATAATTTAGCGTCTTATATTAGCATCGAAATATATACTCAACTTTATGATACATGAAAATGGTGTGACTATTGGATACGATTTATATGTGATTTAGCGGATGTGATCGATTTAGCTCATGGTCACAGTCTCACAGACTCACAATAGCTATTGTGGACAATATGTAGTAATTGATTTACGAAAAAAATTGTAGAGGATTGACGTTAGGATTTATGTTATTTAGCGGATGTGATCGAGTTACTAGGATGGAAATATTTTTTAATCTCATTACAACGTAGCGTAAAGACGTTAGGATAGGATTTATATGTGATTGAATTGATGCATTAGCTATTGTGGAGAATGTGTAGTGATTTAGTTACGATAAATGTAGCGTAATGATGTTAGGATACAATTTATAATTGATTGAATCAGCAGATATGCTCGAGTTATTGTAGTAGTTATGTAGAATATGCAGTAAATTAGGATAGAATTTCTAAGTATTTTAGGTGTTGAATTCTTGATGCATCAGGAAAGACCATGGTTACCTGTTGACAAGATCAGGTTGGGTCGGGAACAAGTTACAAAAATACAGGTGGTGAGCATGTAAGCACAAGCTGTATAATTGGTCAATTATTAATGACTTGTTGATGAAAGAAATATTGGAAATATCAGGTACCAATTATTCTATCAGATTACAAATACAACTACGAATGAACATGCCAGCCCAGGCAAATCACAAGGTCTTTATAAGCTATTTTGGATTATGTAGGGTATTCACAATGCAAGAAACACTTGTTTGAGGCTTTAGTTTGGATCGAATAGATATGAACTAGAGAGAGAAAGTGGGAACTTCTAGAGAGAGAAAACTATGTGTATATTAGCTTAGAATGAAGTGAAGTTCCAACCCTTCCCTTGCTAGGGAAGGGGTATTTATACTTACTACATATTATGCCCCTAGCGGGCTGTAGAGTGAGCTGACAGAGGGTAAAGACCCGACCCACTCCACAATACTAATAATAATAACTAAGCTACTAATAATATTACTGATAATCCTATGAGCTATGATATACTAATAATTACTCGGGGTGACCGAGTCTTCAACTGAATATTCATATTCCTAACCTATTTTAGATTAGCTACACAAAATTTTTTTACTTTTATCATCGTAATTTTTAGTTTTGGGGGGTGAGATGGCTGCATTTGAGTGCTGAAATGGTGGCTTAAGTGGGTTTGTGTGGTGGCTGAAATGGGTGGGTTTGTGTGATGAAATGGGACTGAAATGGGTGTGTTTCGGGACAGAAGTGGGGGCTAAAATGGGGGGCTGAAATGGATATGTTTGGGCAATGAAATGGGTCCTAATCTTCAATAAGTGAACATGAGCCAAATGGGGCTGAATTAGATGTACGCATTTTTGTATTGAACTGATGAATTTAAGGCCAGTTTGTTGTAGCATATGCGAATTCAAATAGTATTTCGTTAATTGTTGTTGATATACCTGATCCTTAGTATACGTTGTTTACAGCCCTTGATTAATTTTCATTATCTTTTTTAAGGATTTGGCTTCCATTACTAACGATGATGGGACACCTTCTAAAGCCTTAAAAAGTACCGCAATTAGCCCATCATGAAAATCTTCAAGAAAGAAACGTGAAGATGAAGCTTTACCCGTTATTGGAGAGTCGAGCACAAAGAAAAAAGCACTAATTCTTATCCAAAGACTACACAAATGGGAATTAATACACCAGCAAGATGTGGAACCTGCAAAAATAGCATATGTAACAGCATAAACTGAATATACATTCCACTATAAACATCATCAACTATAATTATTATTACATTTCGTTTTACTCCCCGGGGTATTTAGCTCAGCTTGATGCTGTGGAACTCTATTGTGAGTTGATTCTCAAGGTAATACTTAATTTTACAGATACCTTTTTTTTTTTTTTTCTCTTTTTGCTCATGTGTTAATTAAGTTTTAGTCTCATTTAAATTGAATTCCATTTTTTCTTCAACAATCGCCATTATCATCATCTTTTTTCCTTAAAAACATATAGTGGTTGTAATCTATATGTATATTTAGCTTGAAATTTTCTTCTTTATGGCGTAGCAATTTGTTTATAATGGTGATTTGTTTTCCTTTATGCAGCAGTGGTCTACACTTAGAGTAGACGCGGTATGTGCCTTCAGCCTGCACTGGGTTTTGTCACTTTTAGATTTGCCTTGATTAAAGTTTTTGACTTTTTGAGTTTATGATGTTGGGTTTGTTTTCTGATTGCATGTCCGTGTTTAAATTGTTTGTGTTGTTTACTGTTGCATGTTGTAGTATGAGTAGGTTTTTTTTTAGATATCTGTAATCTTTCAGTGTTTTTTTTTGTTTAACCAAATTTGTTTAACTGAATTTAATATTTTTGCAGTCATTTTCGTGATTTTGCCGAGATCCAATACAACTAACAAGGAAGGATATCTGGTGCTGCTATAGGAACTTATTCGCTGGAAAGATCATGTGTGTGTCAAATGTCTGACTTGAGAGAAGTTATCATTGCTTTTACATGGTATGCGCACCACCACCTGAGGTAATGAGTTTGGTAATCTTTTGTTGGTTCAGTAAGTTGCTCAAATGTGTATACTGATGACATAAATAGAAATGTGGTGGTCAAAGTTTGGTCTAAAATACAAAATATGAAAGAAACAAATGGACTGGGTCATCTGTGGTTATACTTATTGTTAGGCAAAACGCAAAACCACAGGTCTAGAAAGAGTTAGGTGTTGTAGTCGATAATTGGTCTTATGTGACGATTTGGCTTATTTCGGAGACTTTTATATCAAGGGTACTTATGGAGAAACTGATGTTAAGCTCCATTAGTACTTATTGTAAGAATCAGTAAGTATTTAACGGTAAAACCTCTTATTTGCATCTACGGTAAAACCTAATATTGGACAAACTGATATTAAGCTCCACTTTAAACATGCACGGTAAAACCTCATACTTGCCTAACTTTGGGTTGCAGGTCCCTGAAAGCTTCAATATTTTGGAAGGACATTCAAGATCTACACTACTTTTAAAATTTTTTCTTCATTTTTTCTTTAAATACGCCGGTAAGCTTATAAGAGTGTTCAAAATATATTATTGATCATCTAGAAAGACCATAAGCGGTTTGCATTTGTTTAAGGTATAATGTTAGTCAGTATTATTTACTTATCCTAAAGAATTGTTTGTGACATGCAGATACGATTTTGAAAGGTATGAGACCAGGATAGAGGGGTAATGGATTTGCACCTCCAACAATGCCTGCTTTTTAATGGTTTATTAGTGCGGTGAGTGAGGGTTACCTAGATATTTTAAGTGTGCTTTTGGAGTTAAGATAAATTGTGTAGTTTCAGATTCCCAACTCTACAAGACAATATCGACCAAATAGAGGAAAGATGAACAGGCATATGCAGCAGCCATATGTGTGGCACTTTCAGTAACCTGCTCAATCTTCAGTTGAATCATCAAGCAGCCAACAGGTTTTAATTAATGTTGTAGAAGTTAATCAGAAGTGAGGATGGGCGAATCTACCATGTCCTTCAAGTATTTTTTTTTTCTTTCTAATCTCAATATACAGTCATCCCCACCTGTTAATTTACCAAAAAGTTTAACAATGAGTATGTAGATCAATTCCAATGTTATAACATATTCTTATTATCATCTTTTGGTATGAATCATATTAATGCATTATTTTCATCTCCACTCACATGTCGATACCTCACAGGAAACAGATCAAACTATTCCATGTAGTTGTTATTTGCTAATAGAGGCTTTGTCACGGCACATTTGCGGTAACAACATTGCGGCATGAAAGTAGGGATTGCTTATCTCAAAGCTTCTAACACGTCCAGATATGTAGCCTGCTTTTACCAAGTTCTACTCATCAGAATTTGTATATTATTTATGCTTAATCATAATTGCATAAGATGCTAGGATTTTACAGTTGGTGTGTATATTGCAGACTATTAATATTTATAGGGTTTGTTTTCTGAAGCTTCTCAGCTTAATTTTTTACATTATTTACACAACAAAACCAACTAAAATAATAACAATAAAAAAATAATAATAATAACAATAATCATAGTGTAAATATAATTAAATTGTATATACAAATCAATTTTCCTGACATAATACTATCCAAACAACATGACTAAATTAAAATCTAAAATTAATCTATAAAACAAATAAATTAAAATGTATATATGCATTAAATTGTATATATTAATGTCTCTTTACCAATACATGATCAAATTAAAATGCAAAATTACAAGTCATGCCCGCCCATCGGGCGGGCTTTGAAAACTAATATATATATATATTATATATATATATATATATATATATATATATATATATATATATATATATATATATATATAGGGTAAAGTTAAAATAAAAAGACAAATATCCGTACATTACGTAAAAAGATTTTTTTTTTCAAAAAAATTCTCGAAAAAATCTATAAAAATTCCACAAGATCGGGAATGTTGGTGCATGAAACTTTTGTGAAAGAAGTTTTTCTAATTTTGAGTTTTTATACGTTTTTTTTAATACACAAAAAACGAATTTTGATGCACAAAATTTTCAACTTTTTTTAGTTAGATGTGTAATGTTATTTTGATGAAAAAAGTCAAAAGAAGTTGGGTGCAAAAATGAATTTTTGATGCACAAAAAAGTGATTTAATGCACAAACGTATTTTTTCAAATTTTTTTTCGGGAAAAAGTATCCACTTTTAGGAAAACTTCCTTTACAACTTTTTCATGCACCAACATTCCCGATCTTGTGGAATTTTTTTGGATTTTTTCGCGAACTTTTTAGAAGAAAAAAAAAATCTTTTTACGTAGTGTACGGATATTTGTCTTTTTATTTGATCTTTATCCTATATATATATATATATATATATATATATATATATATATATATATATATATATATATATATATATATATATATATATCAAGTGTCGTGAATATTTTCCTCGTTATATTATTCGTTATCTTTACTTTTAAGTATTAACGATAGATTTCGACATAAAGTCAATATTCTGTTAAAAAATCAATCTCAATATCAATTTAGTAAAAATGTCAATTTTTACCCTTTCGGAGACTAAGCGTCTCAAAACAAGTCCAAAAATAGTTGTCGTTATATTTATCGTTTCGTTAAACATTAATAACCATAGCTAGTCGGGAAATATTACGAAAATCAATTTCATCATTTTTATTTGTTAATTGGGCCGAAATTCTTAAATAAGCCCAATAACCATTTTTAGCCCAAAACACATTTTTAGTTAAAACGTATATATATCGACGCGTTTCTAAAAATCATTTTACTCGTTCAATAGGTTCGTTTGGTCAAAAGTCCAAAACTACAAAATCTTTCATGGGCTTCGGCCCAACAGTAAATTCATGGGTTTTATGGCCCAAAATTCATTTAGCCCATTTTGTTAATATTTAGTACTTATTAGTGATTATTAGTTACCAAACAAACTTTATACTTATCAAATAAGCTCTAATAAATAAGATACTTAGCTAAATATTCCAAGTTGACTATTTTATGATCCATTCGACCCATTTTATTTATCTCAACTCATTTTCCCATTTTTACTAGTTATTTTCAATAACTTATGGCTAATTTTTCAATGTATTCCAAATAAGCATTCAATTATATTTTTCCACAATTTCACCATTTGAGCCAAAATTTTATGTTTTTCAAAACCCCAATAATCTTTTATATTTATATATAGTCGAACCATATATATGTCCTCAAAATCAATATAGTGCTTAATCTTGCGCAAAAACCATAACTAATGTTTGTATCATCAAACTAACACTATATGTAACAAGATTTACCACACAAGCAAGAAATTTATAAACTAACTCATGAAACTCTAAAAATGTCGAGCACTATAGATGATCATACAAGTCCTAGCTTTTTCCATATTATCAAAACATATACATTTAACACTTTTAATCATCATTAGACATCAAATGAACAAGAGATTAACAAGATTAGAAATATTTTATGAATCCTTACAATGATTTGAAGTTTAACGTGGAGAATGAGACCAAGAACCCCCAATGCTTCACCAAATTTACCCAAACCAAGTTCCAAATAACCCAAAAACCTTAATTATATACTTTGATTATCTTGAACTTTAGAGAAAATGGATGAACTATGAAAGAATGTGTGTGTCGTATATAGGATGAAAAAGAAAATGATCTAGGAAGTGTTTGAGAGTGTAAATGGATAAGTGGTAAAGTTATATGCCATTTAAGGTAAAAATGGATTTTCTATAGGATTACATTTGGATTAGGGGATACTTTAGTCATTTTGTGGGTTGGTGCACATGTGATGGCCGGTTATGGGTATCCAAGGGGAGGACAAGTTTTACTTTTACTCCGTGTTGGTGTATCGTGTGTCGGTTTGAGCTTAAATGTTACCGTAAAGTCTTGGTTTGACATTTTTGGACACGATTGCGTAAAATAATGTTTTTAACCACGTTTTTGTCAGAAATATAATAAAATGTCATTACTGACTCAAAAATATATTTATTTGACTGTTACCATATGTACTGTGCTGTCGGTACGCGCGTGCGGTTGTTTTTCAGAAAAATACGAGAGAGCTCTCAGTTAATAACAAGACTTGTCAGTAACTATCAGAAATGTGATAATTTAACTTTACTGACAAAAATATACTTTTTCTGCAGTGATTGTAAGCTACAGTATGCTGGGACAGCTCCCGAAAATGCTCAAAAATACTCAGAAATATGCAAATGCGCATATAAATGCTTAGCTTAAAAATAATTAATACTCATATCATATTAATTAACAACGTGAAAATTACCATTTGTTACACGTAGCTAACATTGACTCTATGGCTATGTTTGGCAAAAGTAGCTGTGAGCAGTAGCAGTGAGCTGTGAGCAGTAGCCACAGCTCACTGCTCACCGCTCACAGCTTCTTAAAGAAGCATTGGAAAAATGAGCTTTCCTAAAAAATAGCAAAGCTCACCGTTTTTTTGCCAAACGAACACTAAAATTCAAAAAGCTCATTGCTCACCGCTCATCGCCTCAAAAAGCTTTAAAAAGCTCTGCGCCAAACATAGCATATATGTAACTTTGTATTTAGGGACAGTTTTTGTAAAGTGAGGTAACTAACAGATAGGCAAAAGTTCAATATAGATCTCATATTTGTCATAGATCCAATTAACCAATTCTAATCATTTATTTTTTTATCAAAACAAAAAATATAAACTTTCACTTTTTAAAAAAAAAAATTAAATATCTCGCAAACCGTTAACCGTTACGCGAAAGAAATTATACCATCGCACCGAGAATTGAATTATATTTCTATAGATATGCATTATTATATACCTTCGACGAATTTTTTTTTTCAAAATTTTCGGTCAGAAAAATCACACATGATTTGTAAAAATCACATGTGATTTGATTTTTACGAATCACATGTGATTTTTACAAATCACATGTGATTTTTACAAATCATATGTGATTTTTCTGGGCGAAAATTAAAAAATAAAAAATAAATAAATAAATAATAAAAAAAAGTTCGTCGAAAGTTTAGAGAAATGCATATCTATAGATATATAATTTAATTCTCGTCGCGATGGTGTATTTTTTGTAGCTTGAAGATTTATCGTTTGCAAGATATATTGTTTTTTAAAAAAGGGTGAAATATGGTTTTTTATTAATCTAGATGAAAAATGGATGGCTAAGATTGGTTCTTTTGATCCATGACAAATATGAGATCTATATTGATCTCAACTCCACATATATGCCATTTATGTAAAGTTCCATTGGACAGACAATCCTCAATTCTAACTCAGGGACTGTTTTTGAAATGACAGTTAAACCTCAAAGAACGATTTTCACACTTTTTCTAGGACCTTTTTTGTAATTGTATGAAAACCGAAAGGACTATTTTTGCACTTTGTAATGTATTTATATTGTATTTATATTACTTGCATCATTTAGAATTCTGATAAATGGAAAGTTTGTTGTAAAAATAGTAGCTTGAAATCTGTTTTTTTGTAATATGAGATTTTGTGACGATATGCATGCCTAAAAGCCACGTAAACTAAAAAGATGAAAATGGTAAGAAATCTTATGAAAGATTTCATAAAAAAGAAATCTTATGAAAGATGTATATAAAGTCACGCACGATATACGGCAAAAAGATGCAACTTATTACACTGAATTCTCGTAATAGCTTTTGGAATACACACATATTAATCAATGGGCAGCAGGCCGGCGATCGGGATTGATCTAGGAACAACGTACTCGTGTGTAGCAGTTTGGAAGAACAACAGAGTTGAGATCATACCGAATGAGCAAGGCCACAGAACGACACCCTCTTGTGTTGCTTTCACTCGTGCAGATTGTCTCATAGGCGATGCTGCCAAGAATCAACAAGCAATGAATTCTGCCAATACCATATTTGGTCGGTTTTTTCATTCAAATATTGACAAACAAATCTATTTTTCTTTTTTTGACACTCATATTGTTATAACATCATATCTAGTTACAATATAAAAATTAAGAGTCATGTTCCAGGCTGATCTGGAATAGATCACGACGCCAAGTCATTGTTTACGAGAGCCACGACATGATATAGTCGGCTCTTGATTTTGTAGAAGCTAGTGTAGTCCTTTATGTGTGTGGTTTCAGAGAAGGATCTCTTAAGTTACAACTTTTAACTTATGATTTTTAGGCAACGTTTACAATAAAAATTTTGGTCGATCGTTTACCGACTAGCTAG
Organism: Artemisia tridentata subsp. tridentata; assembly: GCA_021014915.2. NCBI lineage: Eukaryota > Viridiplantae > Streptophyta > Magnoliopsida > Asterales > Asteraceae > Artemisia > Artemisia tridentata. Next base: position 416,082,106 of record CP139506.1, read on the forward strand.
TGAGTATCTTTATGTAATACTCCCTCCGTCCCATTTTAGTTGTCGTGGGACCCAAAACACGGTCTTTTTGCTTCAACTTTGACCGTAAATATTTTTGTTTGTATTATATAATACTTGATGAAAGTTATATCATTGAAAAGTTCGTTAGACCGTGTTTTGGGTTCCACGACAACTAAAAAGGGACGGAGGGAGTAGGTGAATTACCATGTGTCCTAAAACTAAATAAGTATGTTTTTGCCTCTTCAACCTAAATGTTGGTGGCAAGATTTTTTATTTTTTTTATTTTATTTTTTATGTTTTATTTTTTTACTTTGTTATCTATTGGCTATAACTAATTGTGGATGTATATATCAGATGCTAAGAGGTTAATTGGAAGGAATTACAGCGATTCCAAAGTGCAAGAAGACATGAAGTTGTGGCCTTTTAAGGTGATACAAGGGCCTTCCGATGCTCCAAAGGTTGTTGTCACCTACAAAGGTCAAGAGAAGGAATTAACGGCGGAAGAAATTTCATCCATGATTCTTGGCAAGATGAAAGAAACCGCTGAGGAATACCTAGGAGAACTCGTGGAAGATGCTGTTATAACGGTGCCTGCTTATTTTAACGATTCACAACGTCAAGCTACAAAGGATGCATGTCGTATTGCTGGCCTAAACGTCATCCGCATGATCAATGAGCCTACTGCAGCTGCAATAACTTATAGTCTAGATAATAAGAAATCAGACAAGCTAAATGTTGTTGTCTTTGATTTGGGTGGTGGAACTTTTGATGTTTCTCTGATGACCATTGAGGGAGGGGTCCGTAACAACTTTGAGGTGATAGCGGTTTCAGGTGACGCTCACTTAGGAGGTGAGGATTTTGATAACCGCATGGTGGATTACTGTGTTAAAGAATTCAAGAGGAGATTTTACAAGGAACTGAAGGGGAACCAAAGAGCATTAGGTAGGTTGAGAGTAGCTTGTGAGAGAGCAAAAAGGATTCTCTCATCCGCTATTGAGACATCTATCGAATTGGATTGCTTGCACGAGGGGATAGATTTTTCTATGAATTTTACTCGAGCTAAATTTCAAGAACTCAACATGAGCATGTTCAATAGCTGCCTCAAGACTTTAGACAAGTGTTTAAAGGATGCAAGTATGGATAAATCACGCGTAGATGAAATTGTTCTAGTAGGTGGCTCGACTAGGATACCAGTGGTCCAAAGTATGTTGCAGGAATATTTTGACGGCAAGAAGCTTTGCAAGAGTGTGAACCCTGATGAGGCGGTTGCATATGGTGCAGCTGTTATGGCTGCAAAGTTGAGTGGAAGTAACAATGTCCGTGATTTAGTGCTCGTGGACGTCATTCCTTTGTCAATTGGTGTAGAGTTAGTTGGAAATGTATTCGATGTTGTGATCCCGCGGAACACTCCAATACCTACAAAGATATACAATACTTTTTTTACAAATGAAGACTACCAATATGCAGCAAATCTCAGAGTGTGTCAAGGTGAAAGAGCTAGATCTAGAGATAACCATTTGTTAGGGGAATGTACAATTACTGGATTTCCTCGTGCCCGTCGTGAGGATTCAAAATTTGAGACATGCTTTGAAATAGATGCAAATGGTATCCTCACAGTCACGGCAAGGATATTATCAACTGGTAAGACGGAAAAACTTATCATAACCAACGAAAAGAGAAGACTCTCCAAGGATGAGATTGAGACGATGGTAAAAGAAGCTGAAATTTTTAAACACGACGATGAAGAATTTAAAGACAAATTCATAATTGAAATTTGAAAACATGAGAAAGAGTGGGATATATTAAAAATACAGACAAGTTTTTTAGAGATTCGTAATAAAGAGTAGTAATGTTCAACATTCATATCGACTTTGACCTGAGCAACACTGCTTCTTCATGAGGTTTATTGATTAGTCAATCCATATCTTTTGCTTTTGATTCTTCATTTTAGATCACAATATTTAAGTGTGTTTGGTTTCATGTAAGTTCAAGTATTCATTAATTGACAGTTAATCGAAGCTACAGCAATTCGATCTTGCCAAATCAAATCTAGATCGCCTAATTTATATTAGAATTAGTCATAAACATTGTTTAAGAACATTATCTCAGCTTCAAGCTATTGCTGATTTATCACTCCATATTACTAATTCATATAAAAATATATGCTTAAAGGAGCAAGACATATGAAAAAGGGAATCGGATTTTAATTTTCGAGTTTAGATTCCACGTATTGATACAAAGTTCTTGTTTGTAGAAAATTACATTCTGTAATGAAGCCAAGAACAGTTCCAATTAGTTAGCATTGAGGTTTAGCTGCTGTTTCTACGACTTAAAGAGATCAAACATGAAGATAACAAGGTTACGGCGGTGGATGTTAAGCATAAGAAAGCAGGGAGAAAGATCAAGCTCTTCTAGTGGTGCTGAAGATATGTTTTCGGTGCATTTTTAGTGACAAATGTTATATGTTACGAATCATTGTTTAAAAGTCAAAAATCCAACTTCATTACTGAAGAGTAATATCTTTTTCATAATTGATAGTAAGATTAGACTATTTAAGAAGTTTCACATCCGAATTAAGACTATTTCTCAGAAAATTAACCGTTTTGACCCAATCCCGTTTTAATAACTGACCAGTACTAATAGAAATATCTACATCTTCCATATGTCTCTTCCACCACAAAGCACCAACTCTATCTGTGTCATCGCTAAAAAATGAAAATAAAGCACATCACGGGTGCTTACCCAATCCTATCCCATAATCCGAACATACAACAAAGACTCACAAGCAATCACCCTTTAATTTATTTGATCATTTAGACATATAGTTCCTATAGTGCCGATTACTAGCTACTCCATGAATACAGAATCACGCCAGATATTTTCATTACTATTAATTTATCATACTAGAAAATGTATGGCAGTCGAAAACATAGCATTTTACGGAAAGGAAAACTAATAGTGAGAAGAGAAGGTTACCTTGATCAAGCATACATCGTCGAGTACATAAGTTTAAGTTGATAAACTCGTAGGTCCAAATAATTGAGCTTATTTACTTTTAAAAATTTCTATAAGCTCGTAAGCTAGACTAATAAGCTTACAAAACACCCCTTTTTTTATCTTTTTGGGTTAAGCTTATTTAGCCGGCTTATGAGCTTATTGAACTTTTGAAAAGCTCATAAGCTCAAAAATTTGAGCTTATGAGCTTATTTAGCCGGTTATCAACTTGAGCTTATGAATTTCAATAAGCCTTAAGCTCACATTGATAAGCTAGTTAGCTCAAAACTTTGAGCTTTTGAGCTTCTTAAAAGTACAATAAGCACGCCAAATAAGCTTAAACAAACATCCAGGCTTATGAATTACGACATAAGCCTATTTTAGCTATATAAGTTCATAAGCAGGCCAAATAAGCTTAAACAAACACCCAAGCTCATGTTTTATAAGCAACTTATGAATTATGAATAATAAGCAATAAGCCCCCTTATTTACTTTTGTTTAGTTGTTGTTGTTTTGGATCTCATTCAATACTTTAGTACTTATGAATGATGTTTAGCGCGATTTTACATATAGGCTGTTCAAAGGATGTCTTTATAACTCAATCGTTTGGTCATTTTGTGCAATTTCATGCCAAAGTCAACGATAAACGTTTCTTCCTCACTTGATGAAATATAATAGGCCAAAACTTTGAAAAGAGAAGAAAGCCAAAGAAGATTTACAAATTACAAATGATTCACAAATATATGCAAGTACGTTAAGACTAAAGTAAATTTATTGCTATTTAAGTTATTCGAATCTGTTTAGTTTGTTTTTATGTTCATGGCATTGAAGTCCAAACAGGGCTAATTAATGTTTTGTGATAATTCAAGTAAGCGTATGAGCACTACAAGTAGGTGTAGTATAAGAGTTTATAATGTATTGTTGGTATTTGTGCTACTTCAGTTGTGGAATGGATCCATTAGATTAAACTTTGGGAAATTGTATCAAAATTCTTACAGAAAGATATAGCTAGGCTATAATTGCTGGTATTAAAAATACAGCTAGGCCTCATTACACTCTACCAATGTCACAGTATTCATTTCTAAAAATATCAACAAAGATTTCAAATGGTTTAGAGGAGATTCGAACAACAATAAGGAGATTCGAATACCCATATTAATAAACAAACCTCCTACCAATTTCACCTATCAAGCAAAACGTCATGCAACATTATTATACAGTACCATTTTTTATCTTTTATATTGTTTATTCTTTTATTTATGTAAGTATATTTATAGAATTTGGATCTATCAAATAAGTAAACGTTTCTTTAAAAAAAAGAGCTAAAAAGTGAGAATGGGTTTCTTCTAGAAAAATAAATACTTAAAAGCTGGTTAAAAGTAAGAATGCAAGGTATGGAAAGACGAATAACACATTATTCGTCTTCCCTTCAATGCCACCTCATCCTCCTCTCAATAACACATCAACAACTAAACCCTCTCCCAAACAAAAAAACCAATAACACATATTGGGTCCCAAAAAGAATACACACCTACTCACAAAACAAAAAAGAAAATAAAAGAAAAGAAACCAAATAGCATCAACCATTGCAATAGCTAAATGCCCAATGGCGAGCGAATGGCGGAATCCCCGGTGTGGTAATAGCGGCGCCATTGGTACAAAGTGGGACAAATGGCGTGTTAAAGGAGCCCCATACCGAGTGCTCTAAGTAAAGTACATGTTCGAATTTATTTACTTCGTAAAAAAATGCAATAGTAGTAGGGGTGGTAAAAATTCTGACCCGAAACGAACCTGAACCCGACTAAAACTATTCAGGTCAGGTTACTCGGGTCAATAACCTTATTCGGGTTATTTGGGTCAACCTGAATAACACGAATGCTAAATAGAGTCGGGTATTAGGTTAAATATTTTTTGCTAACTCGGGTTCGAGTCGACCTGTTTGTATCATGCTCTGAAATTAACCCAATCAGGAGCCTTGCAAGAAAGGAGAAGAGATACTGAGTCATCAAGTGGGTGTTTTTGTAACAAACCTTTGGCATAGATAAGAAACAGATCTCCAACATTTTCTCAAAGAAGAAACAAAGAAATAAACCAGCTGGTGATGAAAATGTATGTGTTTTTTGGAGATGAAAATGTGTGTGTATTGTCTTGCTTTTATGAATTGTGTTTATATAAAAAGTTTGGCTGTTTTTGTAACATTGGAAGTATAACTGCTATAGACCAAGGTTGCAAAAATCGCTAGGCGTTAGCTGGGCGGCCGGCGCCCAGGTACCACCTAGCGATTAATCGGTTAGGCGGGGATTAATTGTGTAACACCCCAACCCGACAAGGGCAAAGGTGTCACAACAACGGTGGCATATCAGAACAAACACAAGCATTTGACATTAATAATACAATAGAATTCAATGGTTACAAACGAAATATGAAACTACAAGGTTACAATACAAAGTCTCTAAGTCTAAAAAAAGGATCTTCTAGTCATCTTCAATAGCTATTAAGGTCTTCTAAATCCCAGTACTCTCCGCTCAAACCCAGCTTCCAAACTAAAACCTGCCGCAGGAAAAGAAATGCGGCTGAGCTACGAGAGCTCAGTGAACAGATATAACGATAACAAAGCAGTAATCATAGGGTAGTGAAGTAAGTGAAACAGTTCAAGATGTAACAGGAGTAGGAAAGAAAATGGGACAAGGTTATCACGAAATGGTTACAATGGCTAAGTGTAAAGGAAACCATAACCCACTACCAGCCCAAGTTCAATTCAGGTCAAGTCAAGTATCAAGTCAAACATAGGTTAAAAGGTAACATATCAGGAATCTACCACGAGCCCAGAGACAGATAATAATCATAATCACACAGAGGGGATACCTCTCAGGCAACCAGATAATATGAGGGGTGACCTCATGTATCAAACAGATATATATGGAGTAGCTAGCTCCCAGAGGTTGTGAAAGACGTGGATTGCACCCATGCATCAGTCACCAGAGATATATATATATATATATATATATATATATATATATATATATATATATATATATATATATATATATATATATATATATATATATATATATATATAATGCCAAATCATGTTAAGTCCACGAACACGGACACGAACCTAGGATTGCAACCCATACGCCCCCCGAACAATATACTGGCCATAATAACAGAAGTGTACACATAATAATCAGAGATGGGGACGGTGTGAGAAATCACTCACCCACACGTGAGTCATGCCACCGGTGCATCAATGACACGGCCATGTTACCTTCATGGCTAGGAAACGAACTTGGCTCGGGTATCAAACTGAAGGGTCAAAGGTCAAGTATCAAGTTTAGGTTTCATATTAAATTGTTCAGGTCAAGTTTCAAGTTCAAGTAGGTCATATCCAGATTATATCAAGGTTTATATTAAAAGGTCCATAACAGACGGTTCAGAATCAGAAAGGTCAATATCAGAAGGTTCAGGTCAGATAGTTCAAACAGATGGTTCAGATAGTTTATAGCAAAGGTTCAGATCAAGTGAAATCATATCAAAGGTTCACAAATTACAAGAGGAAACAGAGCAAGGTTCACAGAACAAGGGAACATAGCAGTGGCTTAGGGAATCCTAAAATGAAACAAAAATCAGAAAATCATGAGACGAAGGCACCTTACTAAAGAAGGGCGGAATATTTGTACCTTATTAACCAAGTAAGCAGAATCACAAAACAAACACTGACAGGAAAATCAGTCACTCCTTCTTCGGACCTAGAGGAGTAGAAGACAGAATTACTATTGGTTCCAACCTACAGATTTAGTTATCTTTCCATTTTAAGTAACTTTCTATTTTAGCAGGTTTCTGTTTTTATCAGGTTTTCTGATTTAGTAAGTTTCCAGAATTAGTAGGTTTCCATATTTAGAATATCATAAGTTTAAGTATTCAAATGTGACAATGATATTAGTTCAAGGTTCATAATGTTGATTATATAAGTTTAGGGTTTATAATGTAATTCTCAAAATTTTTGGAGTTCATTATGCAATTATCACAAGTTAAAGGACCGAAGTGTCATTATGGTAAGATGAGGGTCTGGAATGTAAATATTATCAAGTTACATGTTTTCATCAGTTAAGTCCCTTAGTTTTAGAAAAATACCCATTTACACCCTTTAGTTTATAAGGTAAACACATAACACTCTTTTAATTTCCTTTTTAACCTTTTTATAATTTCTAACAGTTTTATATACGAAATTGTTAGGTTTTCTATAAATTGTAAACCGTATAAGAACTCAGTAATAAAATTCCCAAAAATTCTCATAGATTGTCAAATGTCTTTAGTGTTTTATCTAATTTTTCCAGATTTTATTAAGTAGCATAACTATGGATTAAAATTCGCTTAAACCAACTCGTCCAGATTTCTGATTAATTTTACTATACAAAAAGTTATTAATTAGAAACCCTTTAAGGAAAATTCATAAAAATCTACAAAAATTCCAGTAAGTAATAGACATCCTGAAGATTACCCAGTTCAAAGGAAACCTCCTAATTCGACACGGTTTGGAAATTAAAATTTAAAAACCCGGACTGATTTTCCAGACATACAAATCCGATCAAACACATAATTTTCCAAAAATCAAAAGGTAACCTTCCAGGCCTCCAAAAATTACAAAATTAATTTTTCCAGGTAGCTATTTCATTGAATTTAGTTCTAGACTCTAGAAACACCAAAATATACGTTCACATCATTTATTTACAGCCGGTTAAAGTCGAACAAAATTCCAGATCAGTAGCAGTTTTCACAGATTCATGTATAAACTTAGGGTTTTATCATTCTAATTCTTTAATTCTTAACACATAATGATTATGGATGAGTTATAACATGTTTAAGTCGATTATCACAGGTCTTAACATTATCAAATCGAATAATTTCATCACATATACTCCTGGTCCGATTCATACATAAAGATTTTAGGGTTTTGATTCATGATTTTATGTAACCATTCATTCGACTAGAACACAAGGACATGAACAAGGATTGAACAAGATGATACAATACCCTTGAAGATCACACGAAGAACACGGACAACACAAGATAACACCCGAGATCAAATCACCATGAGCTCTTTCCTCCCTTCTTGATTCGTACAGCAGTAGCAAGACAAAAACAATGGGTCGAATAAGGGTTTTTAGCAGGAACACGAATGGATTAAAACATGAGAACAAGATTACCTTATGATGCTAACTTGGATTGAATCAAAAGAACAAAAGAGGGTAGCAGGTCGACAAGGAGCAGCAGCAAGAGAAGGAGGCCGACATTTGAGGGTTAGGGTTTTTCTTTTGGTTGTTTTTGGCTGGTGAAGTTCGGCATACAAAAAAAAATTAAATACCGGTTCTTTTGTTTTGATGGGCCAATTAGGGAGTGATGGGTTTTACTTGGGCTAGGATCAACGAAGTTACATGAATTCTTACTTACTAACATGGGCCGAATTTGGGAGGTTTTTGGTACACAAAAAAAAAATCGCCTAGCTTGAACAATGTAGGATTTTTTTTTTGTTACTTCTTATTTACATAATGTATAGTTTTATACTAATTTGATATGTTTCGTAACTTAGGTTATGTTCAAATGAGGTTACTTACATATTTTCATAAGTTCTTAAAAGTTCAAATTCGATGGTATTTTCGTCATTTCGGATTATATAAATTTTGGGGTTTTACAACTTGGATTGAATTTTTTATATATAAAATTATAAAATTTTGAAACTATATGCCCGATTTGGCCGATTATGTCTGATTTGGTTGATTTTATCCGTAACCGACTTGGCCGATTTATCCGATTTTTGTCCGATTTGTCCGATTTATGCCCGATCTGGCCGATTTTTATCTGATTAATTGTTGATCGATTTTTTACCAAACCGATTAATAAGGCCGATTAGAAAAAATCGGGGCGGTTAATTCCCACCTAGCGGTTAATCGTCCGCATAGGCCGATTTTTGCAACACTGCTATAGATACGAGTATAAAAGATTTTAGCAAGTGCTTGGTTCGTTTTAGGTAATGAAAATGGGAATAATAATAGGAATACTAAGAAATATAATGAGTATTTTCATTATAATTGATTGTGCTTGGTTTATAATGTGCAAAAACTAACCACCTTTATAAACAAACTACTTTGGGATGGATAAAATAACTTAATCAAAGATCGTGATTGATTTGAGTCAATATCATGAACACCTTCTAATCTATAAACCAATTTTTAAGTGTTAACATTCAAAGAAGAAAATTATTTGTATGAATAATATCGTATATAGATGACCACAAATGTTATTGTTGCAACGAATCATCAAACACAAAAGTCTTTATCAAAATAAATCAAAGTTAAATTTTTCATAAGTAGAAACCAGCGTTACTTTTGTCATGTCAAAAAATAATTAGATTAGAAGTTTTAAAAATTAAAACGTGGGTATAGATGTGGGGAGAAAATGAAGGAAAAAAGAAAAATATAGACAAAAAGTATAGTATTTGGTTCATTACCCTCAAATTATAAAGAAATGATGGATTACCTTATAGGGGTAATGATTCATTTCATTATGCTAAACCAACCAACATTAATTATTACCATTGTCATTCTTTACCTCTTAATACCTTCAACCAAGCACGCGTTATCCCCACTACATAAGATCTCCATCAGACGTGAAGGTCTAACTTTTTGCACTGGTTAGAAGGTCCGCATCGCCAAACCAATTAACTTTTTTCTTTTTTTTTTGGTTATGTTTGTATAAAGTGTAATATATTTATATGTTTGGTTTAGTGGTGACAATTACACCTATTTAGTGGTGAGTTTAATAATGTGTTTAATAGTAATGTAGTCTTGATGTGGAAGTCATGGGGTTGATAACAATTACACTTAGCTTTAGAGTCATGTTCTTCGAACATACAGGTATTATTGTCCTCTTAAGACTTGGCACGGCTCGTTTCACCCATGTGTTTATGCACGACTAATTGTTTAAAGAGAAAGGGTAAATTTGAAGTGGTATTAAGTATTACTCCTTCCGTCCCAAATTAATAGTCTCTTTTTTCATTTTAGGTTGTCCAAAAATTATTGTCCCTTTCAAAATATAGCTGTGAAAAATGTATCAAGTTTACCATATTGCACCTAATGATACTAAAAATTATAAAGATCATTCAAAGATTTAATTAATTGCATAATGGTAAAACTGTCATTTTGCAAAAAAGTAAGAGAGAGAATGCAGTAATAATTATATTTTCTTAAACTGTGTGTTTTTTGTCGGGGGACAATAATTTTTGGACAGAAGGAGTATCTTTTGTCCGGTGGAGTTTTGACAAAACTTTATTCACGTATATGCTACATTGAATTTTGTGTTTTCTTATTACTACAACGTTACATAATAATTTTTGAAAATTTGTATGGCAAATATATGATGTCATGGTCAAACCTGTAATTTCATGCTTTTCAGTTACTCCATCTTTTTACTTTATCAGATTTTATCTGTGTAAAGATTTTAACAAAAATGGGTCTTTTTCCCCAAATTGCAAAATGGGTGCAAGGTCACACAATCGACCTTTTTCAGCTTTGCTTTTAATTTACACGTAACACCCTTTACACTTCTGAATATCTTTTACAGTTGAGGGAGTAATAATGCTCACATTTTGAACATGTATGAAATTTTCACTTAATTCACATCTATGTTTGCTTGATACTTTTTTTTTTTTTTTTTTTTTGAACTAAGTTTGCTTGATACTTTGATGCAAACAAATTTAGTGATTTATTGTAAACATATATTGGGTTACTCTAGACTTTGTCATGCACAAAATGAGAGACATTAGTAGTCCAATGTACAAATTAATGACCGTATACTTTTGCAAAGTTTTTTTTTTTTTTTTAAATTAAAAAATTATGTACAAATGATAAATGAGTCACATTTAAGTAATAAGGATCAAGAGTATGTAAAGTGTCATCATGTTGAATAGACCGAAGGCTAGTGTTATCTTAGCGATAACTTTGATCTTATTGCTTGTAATTATGACATTAAAAACTGGATACATTATAGATAACAGGCTCGTTAGGTTCACATTTTTTTAACGGCGAAGTTTTACAATTTACATCGCATATCTCACAAATACTATCTTAGAAATGTCTCCAACGAGATTTTAACCGACAATCTCTTTTATTGATCTTTTTTACGTTATTACAAAATGAAAAATGCTTTGGAACAAAATACCTCCTTTTATTAATTAACAATTTTATAATAAATTAATGTATTATTTGAATGATTTGTAGCTTTTTCGTATTTCATATGAAAGTTGTATAATCTGAAAGAAATCAAAAGCTCATTTGCTAGGATAATGTAAAAGTTAAAATTACTTAGATCAACACTTGGCTTTTCAAAAATCCAAGTTAAAACTCCAGCAGGATAATGTCACAAAAAATAAAATTAAAACGGGGTTGGATTATCAAATTGTTCAATAGTATGATTTAAAAAGAAGAAATAAAAACCTTTTACATGTAAGGTTATCAAACTTTTTTTAGTGTAAATCTAACCTAGATGTAACAAAGATTGGTAAGCAAATAAAATGAGATCACGTAAACCTTTGGGTTTTGGTATTTTATGCAATCGACAAATAAAGAAATAGACCCGCAACGAAGTGCGGAGATATTCACTTATTTATTTCGAAATCGGGAAAGACAACAAAGTATAGTGAATCTCATGTTTGCCAAAATCATATCCAACATGATACTTATAACTTAAACAATATGTTTTAAGCAATTACAAGTAAAAGGAAACAATACTTGGTCAACTTGAAGATTATACTGAATGCACCAATCAAAATGGTGATGGTTTTATTTGCATTGATAGACCTGAGTGCACTATTTTAATATGTTTGATATGCATTAAAGAATATGAATTTATTCGATAATAATAGATTAAATTCAACAGCAACAATAACTAGAAAATATTATGAATAGAAAACTAATACTAGAAAAAATAAACAGCAACTTATCTATAAATTTCTTAAAAAAAAAAAAAAAGGGATTCACGGAGATGATGACTCGAACTAGAGACATTCCGTTTGAAAGTGATACGTCTTAGCCATCAAACCACCAATACACCTATGTTATATATTTAAATTCAATTATTTATTGTGAAACAAATTCAGAGGAGACAAAATTATGAAAATCTTTATGGTTCCCAAATGTTACCAGAGTAATTCACCGCCTATTGATTATTTATCAGTTGAATGTTACCTTTAAAATACGATTATATAAGAATACATCAATATACTGTAAAGCTATGCACAGTCATGACCCGGGTTATCCTTTGCCACATTAACTTTCTCTCTCCAATAACCAGACATGACCAAGTTGCCACAGACGATGACCGAGGTTTTTTTTTTTTTTTTTTTTTTTTTTTTTTTTTTTTTTCATATATTTTAAACAACAAATTTAAAATTCATTAAAAATAAAAACATTACAATACTAAATTAAAAACTTAAACTAATAAAACTTAAACATTACGATACTTATTAAAAACTTAAACTCGTAATCTAAGTTGTAGCGTTTGAGGTTGGTATTTATAAGGTTGTAAAGTGGTAAAGTTTTTTTTTAAAAAAAAGTTTATTTTATTTTATATTTATTTATTTATTTATTTATGTTTTTTTAATATGAAACGGATAGTTTTTTTTTTTTTTTTTTTTTTTTTTTTTTGAATTTTGTGTGTCTCACAAATCGGTCGTTATTTAGACCGATAGATGCAAAACCAACACCTTCGACCAATATTTTTTTTCCCCGCACTCGAGGTGACCGATATTAATATCGGTCGACCTTGGTTCGTGACTGACTTTTTCAGGTCGACTGCTACTAGCCTAACATTTTTCAAGTACCAATAAAAAATGGTGATGGTTTTAGTGCTATATTTTTGCATTGATAGACCTGAGTGCACAATTTTAATATGTTTGATATGCATTAAAGAATATGGATTTATTCGATAGTAATAGATTGAATTCAACAGCAACAATAACTAGAAAATATTATGAATAGAAAACTAATACGGAGTACTAGAAAAAAACCAACAGCAATTTATTGATAAAAATTAAAAATAAAAAGGTTACACGCTGTCTAGATGACTCGAACTAGAGACATCTGTTTAAGAGTGATAAGTCCTAGCCATCAAACCAGCCATGCACCTACGCTATTTATTTATATTCAATTATTTATTGGGAGTTAATTCAGAGGAGACAAAATTGTGAAAATCTTATGACTCCCAAATGTTAGCAGAGTAATTCCACTCAATAAAGAACTATTGATTATTATCGATCAGTTGAGTGTTACCTTTAAAGTATAGTTATTTAAGAATATTACTATATACTGTAACATTTTTCATGTAGTAAAATATAGAATGTGATTTTACATCATCACTTATATTTTCTTGCTTTACACTTATTGATTATTTAGAAATTTAGTGGTCAATGTTATCTTTAAACTTATTTTATTCAAATCCAAGAGTATTGATGATGAAGTACGACCTTGATAGAGAAAATGTTAAAAGCAAATCTTACTATCTTATAATGCATTTAAGCCTTCTATAAATAGTAATACTTAAAATTCAGCAATACAAGTAAAGAAGCTAAAAGTACAACATGTTTAAACATAATTTTCCAACATTAATTACATCAAAAACTTAAAATTCGGCAGTACATATTACAAAGCTATGTTTACAACTAATTAATGCACACATAAAACTAAAAACACACTACTCATTTAATACAATTAATACGCTATTAAAAACACCCATTCATCTAAATATACGACTTTTTAACCACAAAGTACAATATAATTAAGCTTTCACACACGAATTTTTTTAATGCCTTAAAATTCAGCATTACAAATATTTTTGCTAAAGGTACAACTAATTTAAACACAATTGGGCATTTAATGCCTTAAAATTTAATGTAGTCAATTAATTAACTCGTCAATAAATACAATTAATGCAGTTATTAAAACACCTCTTATATAAGAAATACAAATTATCAAGCATATTGTACAACCAACTTAAACACAATTCAAGCATTAAATGTCACTAATACAAATAATAAAACACATTATACAAATATTCAAGCCCAAACGGGCAATGGGCCAAATGGGCTCGAGCCCGAACAGGCATGGGCCAAACGGGCACTGGCCAACGGGCTCGAGCCCGAACGGGCACGGGCTAACCGGCTCGAGCCCGAACGGGCACTGGCTAAACAAAATTCTTGATATCCATAAATTTATTGTCAAAAAAAACATAATAAATTAAAATACATGATTCACCAAAAAATTTTATTTCAGTGTACCCGCCGCCGCAACGCGCGGGTACCCTACTATATCATAAAAAGCAACAAACCCTCGAATTTGATATATCTGGATCGAGCCAGACATTACCTCATTTAGCCATAAAAGATACAAACGGTCTAGAACGACATATTATCGTTCAAAACGATAACCAGAGCCGTCTTGTTGATTTTGGAGGCCCCGTGCAAAACTTTTTATGCAGGCCTCGATTAAAAAAAATGTCCTCGCCAAAAGATTCAAATTTTCGTCCATAAAAAGGCTGATTGGTGATGTGTAAAGCTAATTTGATTCTACATAATATATTATATAATTTCTTTAATAGCTACTCCCTCCGTCCCAAAATTATTGTCCTAATTTGACTTTTTCAGTCTTCCTTTTTTAACTTTAACCTTAAATATTTTTGTTTGTGTTATATAATAACTGATCCAAAATATATGAATGAATTGGGTTTTAAATGTATTTTCATTGGGTATAATTTTCATCAATTATTATATAACATAATAAAAAATACTTAGGGTCAAAGTTGAGAAAGAAAGGCTTAAAAAGTCAAATGGGGACAATAATTTTGGGATGGAGGGAGTACTTATCTGGTTTATAAATGTAACACCCCAACCCGATAAGGGTAGAAGTATTACGTTATGGTGACATATCAAAGCAAACACAAGCATAAGACTTAAATAATACAAATGAAATTCAAAGGTTACAAAGAGAAAATCTGAAATACAAGGTTACATGGGAAAATTCAATAATAAGTTCTAAGTCTACAACCGTAATTACTTCTAATCATCTCTAATCCAGGATAGCTATGAAAGTAATGTCCTCTAAGTCCCAAGTGCTCACTACTCATAACCCAGCTTCCATCTAAAACCTGCCGCAGGAAAAGTGTTGGGTCATGAAAAACCCAAGAATACGTAAAACTTGATTTGGACACAAATTAACTAAGTGTTTAACTTAAACCGAGAACAATTCAAGTCACTGAGAGAACAGTCTCTCAGTGAGTCATCTTCAAGATGCTTAAGACGAATTCAAGAAGAAGGATTCACCTCTCAGGAAGGCGGCACTCCCTGAGTCGGACTTAAGCCAAAGAAGAAGATGATGGTTCAGTGAGTGTTGGACAAGAACTCACTGAACCCAGTCTCCTCAACAACAAAGTGATTGAAGTCTGAGGAACCAACGCCTGAAGAAAAGGCGGGAACAATAGGGAAAAGATCTGAGAAGATAAGAGTGTAAACCCAACACTCTTCTCTTGTCAGACTCTACCTTCCCTATTGCGGCTAAAAGTCATGGAGTGTCAGCCAACAACTCCCAAAGTCTTCTTAGCCCTTTCCTATTGGTTCCTGGAAATGACAATTACTATTTGTAATTGTCAGACACCCAACCTCAACAACTTGTATTATATTTAATCACTTATACTTAGATTACTTGTGTATAAATAGATCAGATGTGAGAGAAGTTAAAGTGTGCTTTGTATATTTAAAGTCTTGAACTTTTACAAAGAAACTTCTCTCCTACAAAGAGTATACAACTCACTGAGATAGCTCAGTGGGTATATTGTTACCACTCAAGCAAAACTTGAGTTTCGATAGGAGACACCCCATACCCTTGTCTATTCAATCCCAAGTGTTTGTTCCGCAAAACACTTGGGTATAGATTCTTGGAATTATTTCTAATAAGAAATTAAACGTTGAAAAATATTGTTGTTTTTATACTCACGTTTTATAACTGTTAGAATTAATCCTAAACATTGTATTAGTCATAACACGAAATAGATTAACTTTCTAGTTAACTCTAATCGTGTAAAGGGACCAACAAGTGGTATCAGAGCCTCTGGTTTATAAAATCTTTTAAAATAACCAAGAGTGCTCTAGGTTTTTAAAACCAAGATCCTACTATGGCTGATATCAATGTACCCCAGCTAGTCGACAAAAAGGGTGGCAGCTACTCAGCTGTTGCACCCAGACTTGAAGCTGGGAAATTTAGCAAATGGAAGAAGCGTATGATTTGCTATCTTACTGGTATGGAACCCTACTACATCACCTGTATCAGGGATGGCCCATTTGTCCCAAAGACTGCCACAGGGCTAAACAAGCCTGAGGCCCAATGGACCATTGATGAGAGGAGGGTGGTCAACCAAGACCAACGCCTGAAAAACATCCTTATATCATGTCTTCCTGACGATATAATGTAATCAGTCATCAACTGTCTTACAGCCAAGCAAACTTGGGATGACTTGGTAAACAGCTTTGAGGGTCCCTCAGATACCAAGGAAAATAGGGTCATGGACCTTAAACTTGAGTATAATACTTTCAGGTCAAAAGACTCTGAAAGTCTCTCACAGACCTACACCAGATACAAAACTTTGATAAATGAATTATCAAATGATGGTGTTGTACTGACCAAACATGAGACAAATGTTGGCTTTGTCAACAGTCTCCCTGAGAAGTGGCTCAACTTCTCACAAGGCCTGAGGAATGCTAACCACATTCAGACACTTGAGCTCCCTGAAATTTATGGGAAGTTTGTCTATGAAGACAACTTGATCTCAAGGAGATATCCTGACTCAAAAGCTTTTGAGTCCAAAAAGGCCTTAACCTCCACACCCATATCAACTGCTTTCTATTCTAATGGTGTTGTGCAGGATACTCAAGAGGATTCTGAAGAAGAAATTGATGAAAGAACTGATGAGGAATACCTGAATGATCTAAACTTGGAATTCCAAGAAAGGGCACTCCTTGCTAGTTCAAAACGTTTCATCAAAAGAAATCAGTCCAACTTTACAAAATCAAAAGCAAATGAGACCACTGAATGCTTTAAATGTGGTAAAAAGGGTCATTTTGCCAGGGACTGTTATTCTAAAACTATCTCAGAACCCTCTTACAAATTTTCAGGAACTAGCAAGTTTCAACCTAAAATGTTTCAGTCCACCCAACAATTCCAAAACAAGGGTCAAAAGGATTTTGAAACAAAATATAGGAATATCAAAGCTAAACTTGCACTTCTTGAAACTAACCCCATATTGTCTCAGGCTGCTCAAACATCTAAACCTATTCAGACAAAGAACAAGGTTTTAATAGCTGAAGCATATGATTGGGATGATGAAGAGGTTTCCTCAGATGAGGAAATAAGAGTTAGTGCACTGATGGCACTTTCAGAAGAGGATCAGGTGGCTGTGGGAAAAGGTCATGCTAGAAATGGAGAGTGGGTCAACATCACCATGAAGAAGGTAACTACTTTACTTTCTATGGATGATGATTCTGATTGGCAGTCTTACATGAATTATATTTGTGTTGATTTAAAGTTTGTTGAAGAACAAAGGCTTAACTTGCTTTCAAAATATAACATTATTGTGTCAGAATTGAACAAATGTAGAGATGAACTGCTTGTACTTAAGCAAGCCAAACTAGAAACAATAACTCTACAAATTCAGAACACTGAGATTTTGAAACAAAACCAAGTCCTTCAAACTGAACTTAACAAAGAAAAGGCCATTATTCAAAGCTGGACCAAGAAGAACCCTAAGGTTTTTGACACTGTGGGATTAATCTCTCAGAAAACCATTGGTATTGACCCTCTTATGGTTGATCCAACTGAGTGTCAAAATGAAATGAACTTTGTTCCAGCTGGCATATCTTTTGAGCAAGAATTACTTCCCAAGTCAAATGACTGGATTGTCAGGGACAACCCAGTCAGTAAGTTACCAAACTTTGAGACTGGAAAGATCTTGCTTCCTAAAATTCAGGCTTTGAAAAATATGCTTGGACTCACTGAAAAACTCAGTAAGCTTGAACTCACTGAACCACTCACTGAGTCCTTGGATGAGTCTGAATCAGAATCATACCCTCCACTTCCTCCACTGAATACCCTTCAGGGTGCTACACCTAACTTAGGCCTCCCACCTATGGTCTTCTCACCACACTCTCCAAAGGAGAGATCAGGAAAGGGAACAACCATCCTGAAGAGAGCAAACCTTGATGTCTCAGTAAATACTGATGACTCATCAACTTCAGTCCCTTTTGAAGTAACAACCCAAAGCCCTGACTCAAAATTTGATCAGTTGGCTGAAATGGCCAGGAAGCTAGGAGAGAAGATTGCATCTTCTGAGAAATCTTCTCAATCCAAGAAGGAACAAAAACCTACTTCCTCAAAGACCAAATCCAAACCCACAAAACCCCTGAAAAGATGTGAGCTATGCAACTATACAAATCATCTCACTGATGATTGTTATAGAGTCCTTTATTGCATGATTTGCAAAAAGGAAGATCACAGGACTTCTGATCATAAACAATGCTCAGTCATGTCAAACTTTTCAGGACTTAAGGCTCAGTGCCTGAACTACCCTTCTGATTCTAAGCAGAAACAGAAGCAAAAGGCCAAGCCTTTTCCACCCTGCCCTCTGTGTGGATACAATGACCACCACCCTGAGGATTGTCAATATGACAAACATTGTGAATCTAGTGGAAGTTCCACTCAGAAATCCTCAGGAAAAGAGAAGGTCATTCAGTCGAGAAGAGGAATGAAACAATCCTCTCAGACTACTGAGGCTACCCCTACAACCAAATGCAAAACATGTGGTAGCTCAGTCCACTCAACCTCTGACCATGAATCAATTAATTCTTTCATAAAGACCTTCAATACCAAACCCTCCATGAAATGGAGTCCTAGAAAGAACTGACCTAGTCTACTATTTGTGCAGAAGCATGCCAGGGATCCTGTTTGGCATCTAGATAGTGGATGTTCAAGGAGCATGACTGGTGTTAAGGAATGTCTGCACAAATATGTGGAAGAACCAGGACCCAAAGTGATATTTGCTGATAATTCATCATGTCTCACTGAAGGTTATGGTTCAGTAAACTGCAATGGTATTGTCTTTACTAGGATAGCATATGTAAATGGTCTTAAGTATAATCTGATCAGTGTCAGTCAACTATGTGATGCAAAATACATAGTTCAGTTTGATGATAAGCAAGGAACCATCTTCAATGCAAATAAGGAAATTGTCCTCATTGCACCAAAAAGACAAGATGTTTATGTATTAGACATGTCCAGTCTAACTCAGGATGGAACTTGTCTCTTTGCTAAAGCCACTGATACACTCAACTGGCTTTGGCATAAGAGACTTACCCACCTGAACTTTAAAAACATTAACAATCTTGTAAAACAAAACAAGGTCCTTGGCTTACCATCTCTTGTGTTTTCTAAGGATAAACCATGCTCAGCTTGTGAAAAAGGTAAACATCACAGAGCATCCTTTAAAACCAAAACCAACTTTTCCATCAGGAACTGCCTACATCTTCTCCATATGGATCTATTTGGACCTGTCAGTCCAAGGTCTATTAACCATGAGAAGTATACTCTGGTCATAGTGGATGAATACTCAAGATACACCTGGGTATTCTTCCTGATCAAAAAGAGTCAGGCAGCTGAAACAATCATGTCCTTTGTCAGGAACATTGAAAATCAAAATGACATTAAGGTCAAACAAATTAGAACTGACAATGGGACTGAGTTCAAAAATATTGAACTTGAATGTTTCTGTGATGAGAAAGGTATTTCCCAAAACTTTTCCTCTCCATACACACCTGAACAAAATGGTGTTGCTGAAAGGAAAAACAGAACACTCATTGAAGCTGCTAGGACAATGCTATGTGGATCAGTCCTCTCTAACCATTTTTGGACTGAAGCAGTCAAAACTGCCTGCTATACACAAAACAGATCCATAATTGTCAAGAGACATGGGAAAACCCCATATGAGTTATTCAAAGGAAGAATCCCTGACATCAGCTACTTTCATGTCTTTGGGTGTCCTGTGTTTATTCATAATCACAAGGATCACTTAGGGAAATTTGATGCAAAAGCTGATGATGGATACTTCCTGGGATACTCACTTGTCTCAAAAGCCTTCAAAGTGTTCAACACAAGGAGACAGCAGACTGAGGAAACATTTCATGTTACCTTTGATGAGAGCACTGATGCTATCAGGTTCTCAACTGCCTCAGTAGAAGAGATAGGAATTGATAATTCTTCAAGATATCCTCCTGATGAATATCTGACTGAAAACAATCCTTCTACTCAGTATCAAGATGATGCTAATCTCTCCTATTACATAATTTCCCACAACCTACCTAACCCAACCATCACTGAGTTCGTTGAGACACATACACATACTGATGATATCAATCAGCCAGTTCAAAATACTCAAGATCCAAACAATCTCTGTGATCTGATAGACACTCAAGATCCAATCAATGATCATGTGTCTACTCCAGAACCAAACCCTCTACCCAATCAGGCCTCCACAAGTTCAAATCAGTATCCAGGACCTCAAGAAAGTTGGACTAGGTCTCAGGATATTGAACTTGTCAATATTATTGGAGAGCCTACTGAAGGCATGCTCACCAGGAGCATGGCTGCTAGTCTAAGAGCAGCCTCATCCAATGAATGCCTATTTGTGGACTTCATTTCCACAATTGAACCCAAAAGTGTTAAAGAAGCACTTAAACATCCAAGTTGGGTTCAGGCCATGCATGATGAACTAGAACAATTTGACAGAAACAAGGTAATGACCTTGGTCAAATGTCCTGAGAATGTCTTAGTCATTGGCATGAAATGGGTATTCAAAAACAAAACTGATGAAAATGGCATAGTCATTAAAAACAAAGCCAGACTTGTAGCCAAAGGCTTTAATCAACAAGAAGGCATTGACTATGAGGAAACATTTGCACCAGTAGCAAGGATGGAAGCCATCAGGATCTTCCTTGCTTTTGCTACATACATGAACTTCAAGGTGTACCAAATGGATGTTAAAAGTGCATTCTTAAATGGTTCACTGAAAGAAGAAGTCTATGTTGAGCAACCTCCTGGATTTGAAAGTCATGAGTCTCCTGATCATGTCTGTAAGCTTAACAAAGCCCTTTATGGACTGAAACAAGCTCCCAGGGTATGGTATGAGACTCTCTCAGCCTTCTTAATCCAAAACAAATTTGTCAGAGGCAAGATAGACAACACATTGTTTATCTATAAGACAAATAATGATGTCATACTAGTACAAGTATATGTTGATGACATCATCTTTGGCTCAACAAGTTTCAAACTTTGCAAACAATTTGAAAAACTAATGGCAAAGAAGTTTGAAATGAGCATGATGGGAGAACTGACATACTTTCTTGGTCTTCAGGTCAAGCAGACTGATAGAGGAACCACTATCAGTCAAGAGAAGTATGTAAAGAATCTACTGAAGAAGTATGATCTCAGTGACTGTGCCTCAGTCAAAACTCCCATGGTACCCCCAAACAACCTTGGTCCTGATCTAACTGGTAAACCAGTAAATCAAACTCTCTTTAGAGGAATGATAGGATCACTGATGTATCTACTTGCATCAAGACCTGATATCCAATTCTCAGTATGTCTATGTGCCAGATATCAATCTGACCCAAGAGAATCTCATATCACTGCTGTGAAAAGGATATTCAGGTACCTGAAGGGCACTCCTAACCTTGGATTATACTATCCAAAGTGCTCAGGACTTGATCTCAAAGGATACTCGGACTCTGACTATGCTAGATGCAACATGGACAGAAAAAGCACCTCAGGCTCTTGCCAAATCCTTGGTGGGAAATTAGTCTGTTGGAGTGCTAAAAAGCAACAATCAGTTGCCTTATCCTCAGCTGAGGCTGAATATGTTGCAGCAGCTAGTTGTTGTGCA
The DNA here is from genome assembly GCA_021014915.2 of Artemisia tridentata subsp. tridentata. Taxonomy (NCBI): domain Eukaryota; kingdom Viridiplantae; phylum Streptophyta; class Magnoliopsida; order Asterales; family Asteraceae; genus Artemisia; species Artemisia tridentata. Next base: position 416,104,129 of record CP139506.1, read on the forward strand.
AATGTACTCTGGATGAAAAGTCAACTCAGTGACTATGGAATTCAGTATAAGATGGTAACCATCTTTTGTGATAACACAAGTGCAATTGCAATCTCAAACAACCCTGTTCTTCATCAGAGAACAAAACACATTGATATCAGATATCACTTCATCAGGGACCATGTCATGAATGGTGACATTGAATTACACTTCATTCCTACTGAATATCAGTTAGCTGATATCTTCACCAAACCTTTGGATGAACCAACTTTCACAAGACTGAAAGCTGAATTAGGAATGTTGGATATAGAGAATTAGTCCACTGATTGATTCCTACCAACTGAAGTGTAAATTCTTATAATCTCAGGTCCTTGACTCAATGTGTTCTTCAGTGAATTATTTCACTAATCCTCATCCTCAGGAACTAAACCCAAGTTCCTGAATCCTTGTCTCTCAGGAATCATTCCATATTCCTGAACCATCAGTGACTAGTCCCAAGTCCCTGAAATACCTTCACTGAATGAAAAATCATTCAGGGCCCTGAAAAAGACATTAAATACTGACTTAAATGCTCTAAGTATCTAGTTAGTAAATGTCCGAGGTTGGTAACTGAACTTATATTTAATTCAAGAATATTTGTTCTTTTTGCCTTTCTGGCATACACCCAATGGGCCCCCACTTCCCAACTTGGCATTCAATGCCCTCTCTCACACAAAACACTGTGTGATGATGGAAACTCTGCAACTTCTCCTTTTGCAGAAACTACTCAACTGTTCACTCTGCCAATTGAGAAAAAAGAGGAAAAGTGGAGTGGTGGCATTTAATGCGGATCTCAAACATTTTATTCAAAATAACTTCCAATAAATATATTTTGATTAAATAAGATCACTCAAATACCAAAAATACCCCCATCTCCACTATCCTATAAATACCCATCCAAAAGAATACACACACACGTTTTTAGAAATTTATAAGCAAACTCTGCCCTTTTTATTTCTCAAACAAATTGTGTGTGTGTTCTTAGCATTAAGAAATATCCGACCATTTTTCCGACCTAAACCCGATCATAAAATGGCTTCCTCTAATGCTATTACCACCGCCCCAAATGTGAGCTTCATAATGGAGGGCGTGGACCTGACCAAAAACAATGTGGTTGGAAATTTCCATTACCCGCAGCAATATGCGGGTTACAAGGATGTAGTTAAGTATTTACAAAACTGCTTCCTTGCCACAGCCTTTACAACCACCCCAGAAGTCATCTATAATGACTATCTCAGGGAGTTTTGGTGTACCGCAACGGCTACTAGCCCTAAGGACACCAAAGAGTCTATCATCACTTTCACTGTGATGAATGGAACTAAGACTCTCTCCCTGAACTACAAGACCTTCATCATGGCCACTGGTCTTAACTTTGTTGAGAACTTTGAGGCTAACCCTACTGATCAGGAAATAAAAGCGGAAATGCTTTTCCTAGGGCCACATGATGTTAGGCGTCCTGGCGAGTCTCCTGAAGCCTTGTTGGCAAAGGCTCCAATAGTGAAGACATGGTTTCACCCTGTCTGGAGACTTATGATGACATTCATCATTCAGGTACTCGGAGGAAACAAATCCTCCACTGAGCAGTTGAACTCATCACAACAATTGATGATGTTCAGTCTCTTGGAGGGTAGAAAAATAGATATCGGAGGAATAATCTTCCGAGACCTCGTGTCAAAGCTCTCAGGGAAACATAGGCAAAGACATATGTCTTATCCTAGGTTCATTTCCTGTGTGCTTCAGGATCTTCTTGGTCCTGACTACTTAAGGTCTGACGATGAAGGTACAAAACCTGACATCTTGCATAAGACCAACTTTAGTAGTGACATTACTGAGGTACAACCGGTCGCCCTGACCACCTACATGTTAACGGTGATTCAGGGTGAAAATGTATGCTCACCAGTTCCTTCACCAACCAAGAAGGTGAAGAAGAAGAAAGGGAAAGGGGGACAATCCAGTAAGGTGGTTAGACCTAAACCACTCGTCACTGAGACTGTTGCCTCAGGCACCAAGAAAGTTGTTGTGACCTTGACCTCTCAGACTCCCATACAAGAGACCACTTTGGCCACAAAACAAACGCCACCGGAGGGTGCTGAGCAATCATCCTCAGTATCCTCGGGCAAACCCTTTCCTAATGTCCCTTCTGACAAAAACAAGTCAGATGGGTCAGGAGCATCCACCCACTCACATCCTAATGAAGGCACTGATAAATCACAATCAGAGCCTGAGGGAGTTCAGGGTTCTATATCCTCGGTGGAGCAGTACTACTCCACTGAGAAGGGGACCCATACCCACTCACATCCTGCTAACGTCCCTGAGCAATCACACTCAGGGTCTCAGGGAGTTCAGGACCCTAAATCCCCAAAAGGACAGACCAATCCTGATGGGAAGGGGGTCCATACATCTTCACAAGGAGTGCCTCATGATTCCACTGAAAAACACCCATCAGTGGATGAAGGCGCTCAGGGGGACAAAGACTCGGAGGGATTTAAACCACCCGCCGATACGGAACCCAAACCCACCTCAGGCATTTTTGTTCCCTCAGGAACTGATTCTAAAAGTCAGGCTGGGCAAACCCCCCCAGTTATTATGACTAGTCAGGCTGGTCAAACCCCACCAGTTATTATGACAAAAGAATCAGGACCTGGCCACAACGAAGGTGAGCCCTCTTCTGAGGGGGAGCCGGATCTACTGAAGGCTCCTTCTCTGGATGACTATAAAAATTTGTTGGCTGATGAGTCAGAGGAGGAGATAGATTTTGGTGATGATGAGATCCCTGATGCTGAGGAGGAAATGGAAACACAAGTAAGCCCTCCTCAGCCCTCTGAGAAACAACATTCTTCACCTCATCCTGAAGATCAACCAACCAGCTCTTCATCAACCTCATCATCATCATCAGGTGCTTCAACCACTCCCAAGTGGTTGCAAAAGTATGACAATGCTCATCCGGCTTTTGAAAGACAAATGGCAAGAGTCCTTCGCAAAGCCAACGAAGGTCTTTACAACTCTGTTGCGGATGATCTATGGGATAAGCACACTGAAGTGGCATCCTCCTATGCTGACTTCAGGGCTTCAGTGGAAGAATCTCAGGCAAAGATTCTTCAGGCCGCCACCCTCACTGATAAACAACTTGGCGACCTAAACAAATCTGTAGATGACATAGCCACTGGACAGCATCAGGAACTGTCCAACATCCTCAAGGCTATAGAATCAGTACAAGAACATCTTGCAGATGATCCCACTTTTGTCACAAGATTGGATGCATACTTGGCCTCTCAGGCTAACACCTCCACCAGCATAACTGAGCTACTAAAGCTCCTTCAGGGGGTAGATCTTCAAGGATTAAGGACACAGCAAGAGTCCATTTCTCAGGCTGTTAATACATCCAAGGAGCACCTGATCAAAATCTCCTCAGCCTTTGAGCAGCTCTCAACAACACATAATGAGCTGGTCAAACACTACACCACCCAAGTATCTGAACTCGCCACCCACCAGAGGGAAATGGCTACCGAACTGAGTGCCGTGAAGAATGAGACTTCTGAAACAAAGTCTATGGTCTCCAACATTTTATCCATTCTTCAGGCCTCTCATACTCCTCCACCTCCTCAGTCAGCAGGTGTCTCCACTGAAGCTCCGCCATCTGCTGAGGGGGAGAAAATTGATGATCCTCCAATCCCTGATCCCAATTCTGCTTTAGTGACTGTCCCTGAGACATCCACCAGTCAACCTCCTCCCATTGACAAAGGGAAGAAAATCATGGTGACTGAAACAAACCCTCCTCCTGAATCATTCTTAGTCAAGGCTTCTTCTGAAAGACGTGCAGATCCTGATGCACCATTCTATGTTGATTTAGAGGATGGGAGAAGGGTCTATGGGACTCCTGATCAACTGGCTGAAATTTTACACCAAGAAGAGCTCAGGAAGGAAAGAGAGAAGGAACTGGTACTCAACAGGTCTGAAATCTCTAAGGTTGCCAAAGAAGTGATCAAGGAGTCTGAGCAGAAGGACATCAAAGGGGATGAGTTTCTCAAGCTTCAGGCTGAAATCCTTAAGGAACACAACAAACAAGCCAAACTTAAGGAAGAAAAGAGGCAGAGGATTTATGAGAGGTATGTATGGCACATGACCAATACCAAAGGTGAAGGCAAAATAACTGACATCACCATTCACCCCACCAGACCTCTGAGCTTAACAATCCATAGAGGTCCAAGAAAGTCTGAACATCTTCCAACTGTCAAATTCTCAGACTATGGGTTAAGAGAATGGGATATGATGATGCCTATCCTAAGGAAGAAAACCGCAAGCAAGAATGCCCCAATCATCATCAAGTCACTGAGTGCTAAGTATGAGGAACTTGCAAGAGTGGCAAAGAGTCTGGGCATTAACCATGATGAGGCACTTGCTTCTCAGGGACTAACTATCCCTGAGTTTACTCAGAAGGTTGGGAAGAAAAGGAAAGCTGTAGCTATGGAGCCTGAACAATATATAGCTGCACTTCACTGCAATAGAGTTCCTCCTCAGGGAGTCAAATTCCGTCCCAACCTAGTCATTAAGGAACTTGAGTATGGCATCTTCTTTGTGGATGAGTTTGGTCAGGAAGCCTTTCAAAGAATCTCTAACATCGACAAAGTAGAAACAACAACATTCCTTGCTTACAAACTGATGGCGCTTAATATCAGGAGACCTGAAAATGAGGAGTTTGTAAAGTTAATGGATCAGTTGATGAAAGAACGACCTGACAAAGAGGTGTTGATGTCAAAGAAGGCGAAGCTTGAACTCATGGGTCTTGTTGAGGAACCATGAGTATTTTGTACTTAGAATAATAGGACTTGTAATGATGAATAAATTGATGAATGTTTTTGCTATATCAATATCCTTATTTATTTTCTAGTACATTCAGTATGAGCAGAAGACGTTAGCTCACTCATACTGATCAAAAACACTTAGGAATAATTTATGTCCAAATAGGGGGAGATTGTTGGGTCATGAAAAACCCAAGAATACGTAAAACTTGATTTGGACACAAATTAACCAAGTGTTTAACTTAAACCGAGAACAATTCAAGTCACTGAGAGAACAGCCTCTCAGTGAGTCATCTTCAAGATGCTTAAGAAGAATTCAAGAAGAAGGATTCACCTCTCAGGAAGGCGGCACTCCCTGAGTCGGACTTAAGCCAAAGAAGAAGATGATGGTTCAGTGAGTGTTGGACAAGAACTCATTGAACCCAGTCTCCTCAACAACAAAGTGATTGAAGTCTGAGGAACCATCACCTGAAGAAAAGGCGGGAACAATAGGGAAAAGATCTGAAAAGATAAGAGTGTAAACCCAACACTCTTTTCTTGTCACATCCAACCTTCCCTATTGCGGCTAAAAGTCATGGAGTGTCAGCCAACAACTCCCAAAGTTTTCTTAGCCCTTTCCTATTGGTTCTTGGAAATGACAATTACTATTTGTAATTGTCAGACACGCAACCTCAACAACTTGTATTATATTTAATCACTTATACTTAGATTACTTGTGTATAAATAGATCAGATGTGAGAGAAGTTAAAGTGTGCTTTGTATATTTAAAGTCTTGAACTTTTACAAAGAAACTTCTCTCCTACAAAGAGTATACAACTCACTGAGATAGCTCAGTGGGTATATTGTTACCACTCAAGCAAAACTTGAGTTTTGATAGGAGACACCCCATACCCTTGTCTATTCAATCCCAAGTGTTTGTTCCGCAAAACACTTGGGTATAGATTCTTGGAATTATTTCTAATAAGAAATTAAACGTTGAAAAATATTGTTGTTTTTATACTCACGTTTTATAACTGTTAGAATTAATCCTAAACATTGTATTAGTCATAACACGAAATAGATTAACTTTCTAGTTAACTCTAATCGTGTAAAGGGACCAACAAAAAGAAATGTGGCTGAGCTTAAAAAAGCCCAGTGAACAGATATATATAACATAACAGAACGGTAAATAAGCATAAGCAAAAGAAGGAATACAAAACGAAAGTATAATAATAAAAGTCATACGAATTTTAAAGAGAACTAAAAATCAGGAATGCATGGAAACTGATTAAGAAATGAAACAAGAATGGAATGAAAGCAAGGAGGGTTCATATAAGGATGTGCCATAAGAACTCCATACATAATCTAACAAATCATACTAAAGCATAACAAGTATACGAAGAGGGGAGACCTCTAAGTACTAAAATAAAGTGTGAGAAGGAGTACAAGGCACACACCACCTGGTCACCGTAATCACATAAAACATAAAACCTAGGATGCATCCATACGCTCCCTAACATAAGTATGTATGTCAGTACTAGACTAAGCACACATAAGGTTGGCCAATAGTGATCGCGATAAAATACATATACATAAGGGGGAACGCCGTAGATCTATCACACCTCTACGGGAGTGTCATGCCTAAGGTGCCATCAAAGACATGGTCCTGGTACCTCCAGAACTAGTTAAGCTCAGGCACGGAATATCATATCATACACAATCAAAATCTAGCATGGCAAGAGAAACAAGAAAGTAACTCAAATAAGCATGACAAACATAAACATAGCATGGCAGAGACATTTTAATAAATGTCAGAATGGATCAAATAGAATGACAATCATACAATGAAAGTCATGAGTCAAATAAAGGGAATCATGTCAGGCATAGGATCTCAAAGGTTCATAATCAAAGGTTCGAAATCAAATGGTTCATAGCAAGGTTCAACTCAGAGGTTTCTATCAAATGTTCATTTAAAGAAATCTTTTAATAATGGTTTTCATAAAAATGATCTTTAAAACGGTTTCCATAAAGGTAGTCTTTAAAAGTAGTTTTTCATAAAAGTTTAGTAAAATCTCATATATAAGTGGTATCGCATCGTTCATAAACATCATTTTAAGATTAGTTTTTCTCAAAACATTTCCATGGTAACAATTAAGAAAGGTTTTCACATCCAGTTACAAAATCAAATGAACCTTCTAAGCATCAAGTGATTCGAATACTTATGTCATAGGGTCATAATAACGAATGTCAAAAGGATCATGAAGAACGAATCAAGTATAAGGGAACATAGCAATGGCTTAGGGAATCCTAATGAATCAAGATCAAGAAATCATGAGAACAAAAGCACCCTTACTGAAAAAGGGTAGAATATCTGTACCTTAGACCGCAAGTGAAAACACAACTAGAAACGAAAAGATCGGAAGTAAACTCCTTCTTCAGCGAATAATTACCCTCGTAGCGATCAAAAGGAGAGGAAGAACAAGGATCGAAGCACCACAATTTTCAGCCGACAAACCCCTAGCTAGAACCTCCCTTCGTGGCCTCCAAACCCACGATCAAAACACCACCAAAAACTCCGTTGTAGCACCACGTGAGAACCACCAAATAGGCCACAAGAACTCCTTCTTGCTGCTGTGATTTGAACCGAACAAGAAGGGAAAAGAAGAAAGAGTAGCCGATCCTTTTTTTTTTGTAGGTTTAGGGTTTGAAAAAAAAAATGTAATCGGTATACCATAAAAAAAAGAACCGACATTTTGTGGGGGGGAAAAGATGGGCCAAGTTGTCATGCTATCATTATGGATTAAGGCCCAAAGGTTGTACACAAGTGACAAGGTAAATTCGGCCCAAATGAAACTCATAAAAAGAAAAACGTGTGAATGGTTTTGTAAAACCCAAAATTTGAAATCTTGCAAAATGACCAAATTGCCCCTGAAAACTTTAAAATTCAATTAAAGCATATAATAAGCACCTCTCTCAATCACTTTTAATTCGGCCAATCACACCTTAATCAATCCCATAACGTAATAGTTTCATAGGTTAAATTTAGACTTTAAGTCTAAAAGATAATGACCATAATGTTGTGAAAACAACCTTTTTTTTTTCCAGCCAAAAATCACGTTAACCAAATTGATACACTTGCCATTTTTTTAAAGATACATTGCATGTTGTCTTCCATATTATATACGACCTTTTTTTTTTATTTTATTCACTTCCTTACCGATCCCAAGCAATTAAACAAAAAGATCCTTATTCCTTTCAAGAACAAGACTCGTAATTGTGGCAATCGAACCTTGTTGCGGTGGTGTTCTTTTGTGGTGATCAAGACTTGTTGAGATTCGATATTGTGGTAACAGTGGTGAACGATTTTGTTGAGTCTCACCCTTATTCTTGCTGTTACGTTAAGGTACACCATATTCTTTGTTCAGATCGACCTCATATATACGACTAATCTATACGACTTAAACCTATCAGTCCAATGTTTTCTTTTCTCGTTGGTTGCTGTTTCGTTAGCGTTGAATCGTATGATTATAAAACGTTATAAAAATTCATGCCAAAACCTGGTTAAAAGTTATATGACCCATGCTCACTTTTCTTTTCTGTCTCGACCATGGTTTTTAATCTGTTAAGACCAAATATGTCCCAGCCATAATCTACATCTTTAAAACATATATGACAAGAACCTTTAAAGTACATATTAAACATATCATGTAAATCTAAAATCCTAGTAAAACGAGTAATATGATGAATGTTCATGTCGATTTAGAGTTTTAAGGTTGGCCATTGAATCAGATTTTATGTAGGTCGTTTGTACCTGTTAAGAACAGCATGAAATCATGTAATAAGGACATATATATGTGGGTCAATATTAGTAGAAAAGGGGCTCATAAAATCTGGTTTGGAAACATAAATTCGACCTCGTTTATACACGATCAAACCTGGATGCAGGACACATAAAATGATAACTATTGGTGGTTGGAACTAACGAGTAAAGTATAGGTCGATATAGGGTTTTAGAGTCGCCATTTGAATCAGATTTTCTGCATTAAATAACGAATCAGTGCACTTATATATAATGGCTTATGATCTGGACATTGAGAGCAAAGGGTCGAGTGGGCTGGACAAAAGAGAGTCATGGACGAGTTATATGTATCGATATATGTATAAGTTTTATATTGAACAATAAGTTGTGGGTGTCATGTCTTGTAACCTGATCCGTGCTAAAACGTATATATAAATATTATGCAACGACGGATACATGTGAATAAATACAAATCACCCCTTTGTGAAAAAGGATACTTGCAAAAACTCACGTTCGTGTGTAGTGTGAAACCAGGTAAGTGATTACCCGGATCGTTTCCCAACGAGGTATGAATGGGCAAACTGTGGAAAGTTAGGATTAGAGTGACTGATGATTTAGATATGAGATTTTGCTTTTTGATTAATTCTATTTGATATATAAGAAACAAATATACACAAGAAAATTAAACGCGAATTAATAAACTAAAAACGCGTAACGGGAAATCTAAAATGGGACAAAAACTGAAATATTAAAATTAAAACCTAAAAATGTCAAATTACTTAAAACTTATTTTAAAACTTAAATTATATTTTTTTTACACTTTTTATCTAATTATTATTAATGATTTATTATTTAATAATTATTTAAAACTAATTTAAATTATAATAAATACTAAATGAACAAAGAAAAATCTAAAACTTTTTCTATAAATATTATTAAGTGAAAAGAAGCTAAGAAAATTATAAAAATGAAAATTGCTTAATTAAAAATTTAAAAAGATAAAATCTATTAAATAGAAGCTATCACTTATTTTCTATTTTGTTTTTCTTAAGGTCTAAAAAGATTATTATATTTTTCCTAGATTATACTTAATAAAAGAAAATTATGAAAATTAAAATTATATTTTTCTGATTATTATTCTATTTATTATGATTTAATTACTAATAGAAAATAATTAAAAAGATTAAAAATATTAAAACTGTTAGGAAAATTCTGAAACTTTTTTCTAAATTACTTTAAGTTATTACAAAGCTAAGAAAAATAAAATGGTGAAGACAGCTTTTGTGGATAAGCTGTAATAAGCTAATAAGCTAAATAAGCTTTAAACTGCTAAACTACTTAAATAATAAATGTTGCAAATGAATACTGGAAAAGACCTACGGGCACAATGGTTGGGGTGTTGGTGTAGTGAGCAGGAGGTCTGGGGTTCGAACCTCACCCAGGCCTTTTGCTAAAACTAATTTTTTTTTACTTTTTCTTTTTGCTACTTACTTTTAAGCTATATATAAGCTACTTTAACAAAGGAAATATTTTTAAAACTCAATAAATAAGCTAGAAACTAGCAGCTTAAGCTTAACAGTTGGCTTGGAGGCTTTTTAGAACTTAGGATTTTGCAAACAAGCTAAGGACTATGAATTGAGCTATGAGCTTATGGAAAGAACTACTAGGGACTGAGACATACCTAAATGAGCTAGTGGTTTCAAGAAAAGCTGGCTGATAAGCCAGAAAAGCTCAAATAAGCTAGCTGCTATGCTGATGTCTGCACAATTGCAGGCACAGGGCAAAAATGCCCTTTTTGCAAGGGTATTTTAGGGCTTAAAAAAGATTCTAAAAATCAAAATAAAAATACTAGCTTAAAGAAGAGCTGGGTGAGCTTAATATTCCAGAAAATTAGCTTAGGGGGGCTTCTGAGGAGTAAACTAAAAATCACTCAAGGTCCCACAGAAACCACAAAATCTGCTCAGTGTATACTGAGTTGATTTTGTAGAGTTGTGCAGAGGGCAAATACCAACTAGAGACTTACCTAGGATCTTAGATTATGACTATAATGATCCAAAGGAACTCAGTAATGAAAAGAAAAGGGTCAATAAGAGCTTATGGCTAATTAGAGCTTATAAGGTCCTTATATGGACTGATGTTATCACAAGGTACTAATAACTACCATATCAATCTAAAAAGCCTATCAGAACTTACACTCAGCTTATATTGGCCAAGAAAAGCTAGTATGAAGTTAAGCTTTTGGTCAATCTACAGTAACACTAGGTTTGGCCTAGTTGACTGTCTTAAACCAAACAGTCCTTTAAGGGACTGTCTTGGAGTTTTGAACTGAAAAAGGTTGTTTAAGCTAGATTTATTTAATGAAATGTGTTTGACTAACTTAAATAAGCACTAATTAACAACTTTTAAAACAAAATTAAGCTAGATAATAAGCTATGCTACTTAAGGCTATTTTTGGCTTTTATAAGCTTTTTTTAGTGAAATGAGACAAAGGTTATTAAATACTGATTATATTAATGAAATACTATCACAAACTAGTAATAAGCAAGAAATAATAACAATAAGCTGGGAATAAGCACTTGTACAATAGAATGCCAAACTATGAGAAATGAGCTTACAACTGAGATGACTGTGAAACAAAGAACCAAGGACCAGAACTCACCTAGCTTGTTAACAACAAGCTAGATACCCTACAAAAAGCCTTCCAGAACAGCTTTTAACTCCCAGAAGAGCTTATTAGACCCCAGGTTGACTTTTGTTGACCATCTTCATCATTTGAAATTCAGGACTGATATGCACTAAATAAGTTTACACAAAGCTATGAAAAGCTTTCATAAGCTTATTACAAGGTTGTTTGGAGCTTTTTATGGTTACTTAACAGAATTTAGAATTTATTAAGCTTAACAGTTAACTTAAAAACTGATGATCACTGAGTATAATTAAAAGATTGCTTGGAATTATAACAAGATTGCTGAAACTTACTTGAATTAATAACTGAAGTGAAAATTACAATACATAAGAGACTGAATACGATTAAGCTAAATTAACTAAAAAAAACTAACTGCCGAATTGGCTTACAACACAAGTCTATTTATACTACACTAAGGTGGGATATTCCACTCAGCTTCCTCTGATCATTTCCCAGCCTTTGGATTGTCTTGAATTCATCCTAGCCTTTGATTTCATTTTTGGCGCCAAAAAGTGGTAGTGGAAAATACAGAGGTCTGTGGTGATGGGAAGGGAGAAGAAGCATTAAATGCCTTTTGGAAGTGTTAGGTGAAGTATTGGGAAGGAGGAGGGGGGTGGTGATGGGATAGAGCAGCAAAACTATGGGCTTGGTGGTATGGTGTCTGGTATTGGCGGGTTTAGGGGGAAAGGGAAGAGTTTGACTAAAGTCAAACTTGGTTTTGGGTTTTATTAATAAAAGGGGTAAGATGGGCTGGTGGGTGTGGGCTGGGTTTATTATTTGGGTTGGGTAGGGTTTTAATGTAAAATGGGTTGGGTTTATTTAGTAAAGGGTCCGGTTGGTAAGTTTTAGCACAAGGACCATTGTTGTATTTTCTGAAAATTGGAGGACCAAAGTTGTACATCTTCCAAAATAAACCAAGGGTGATTCCTGCCATGTTCCAATAATCCAGGGACCATACATGAGATTTCCAACAATAAAATTTTCCCAGGGACCATTTTTGCAAATTCTGAAAGTGCAGGGACCAAACTTGTAAATTATTGAAACTTTTCACCAAAGGACTAAATATGACAACCTATGATTTCAAAAGGACCTTTGGTGACTTTTCTTACAAAACAAATGCCTAGGGACTAAATTTGACAAGTTTTGAAAGTTGAGGGACTGAAACTGCCAATTTTGCAAACTTTGTTCGTTTTTCAATTGTTTTCAAACATTTTGCATTTGAAACATATAAAACACAATCCCTGGGATATTTTCAGTATTTTGATGCATTTCTGAGTGTTTTTGGATGTTTTGGCAATTCAGATACGACAAAAATGATGAGTATTTAGACACTCATCATAACCCGATTTTATGTCGAGGAGTGTAACCTTTTTGAGTCGAGGTAAAGATGGTTCGAGAGTCGAGTTGGTAGGCTGTGATGGTATCGTGGAATATGACTATGTGGTGTCGTGTTTTACTAATCTTTATCGACTCTAGTGAACCTAAAACGCACCCTAAGTTAATCAATAGAATCTGGAAACGATCATGAAATATAAAGACAGTAAAGGCATGTGTAGGTAAGTAGGTTAAAGGCTTAAACTTGTGTGATGATATAATGCGTGTTGGCTCACTAAATATATGTGTATAAGCATGGAGAGTGATCAGTCGGGTTGTTTCATAAGAATGCATGATATGAGAATTATTTAACTTTTAATAGAACAAGTCTTAAGACCAAATTATCATATTAAACACTAGACCTTGATGAGTTGTCACATTTAAATGTAAATTGTACTAGGTGGTCATAATTAACCCTACACTATGAGGTTTATCATATTTAACCGTTAAGTTTAATTAACTGTCATTTATAACCTTAAAAGTTATTAATCGGAAACTTGCTATATATGGAAACCTTCTAAATATGGAAAGTTACTAAAACTGGAAAGCCGACTAAAATAAAATAAGCTTTTAATAAGACAGTCATGATTCGTGTAGATTCGCTGAAGATGGAGTTTACGTCCGACCTCTATATTTTCTGTTGTGTTTGTCATTTGCGGTATAATGTACAGATATTCTGACCTTTCTTGTAAGGTTTCTCATGATCTCTTTCATTTTTTGATCTGTCAGTTTCTGTATTAATGCCATTGCTATGATTCCCTTTACTTGAACCTTTCATATGATTCCCTTGCCTATAAATCCCTGATTAGAACCTTGTTATAAGAATTTGATTATGAACCCTTCTGACATGTTATCTGATTCTGAGTTCCCTTGATAAACTGAACCCTGTTTTATTCCTTTATACTTGACATGATTCATTTTTCACCTTGTGACCTGAATATGCAAACCTCTGAATACCCTGAAGATTCATTTTGACATTAGAACTGAAATTGGAAACTTTCCTTAATGATATGAAAATGTTTTTGAAAAGTTTTGGATACGATGTTATACCAATTTTTGAATTGGAACTGCACTAAAGGACTAAAGGTTTTATGAAAATCTCTTTTAAAGACTATATTTATAAAAGGTTTTACTAAACATCATTTTATGAAAGTCACTGAAAGATTATTTTAAATACAAGTTTAATATGAAACCTTTGAATTAAATCTTTTCTATGAATCTATAAACATTTTGATTATGGACCTTTGATATGACCTATTGAACGTTGATTTGAACCTTATTCTAAACCTGGTTATAAACTCTTGTTTGAAACTTAATTTGAACTTTGATATAAGTATTAATCTGATATACTATTTCTGAACCTGGACTTGAACATTGTTATAAACTCTGGTATAAACCTATCTGATTTCTGAACCTCTGATACACACTTCTGTAACATCTGACATGGACCTTATAATCTGAACCTTTTGACATGACCCTCTGTTTATGACATGATACTTGACCTTTGACCCACGGTTTGATACCCGAGCCACATCACTAGGCATGAGGGTTTCATGTCCATGTCATTGATGCACCGATGGCATGACTCTAAGGCAGGAGAGTGATGACCTGTCCCGTCCCTGACTTTATTTTATCTGGTGTGTATTGGTAGACTCTGGCCACCTGGGGCGTATGGATGCATCCTAGATCTGATCTGATTTCTGTTATCTGTTTATATTATCTGTTATATCTCTGGTGACTGATGGTGTGTGCGATACACGTCTTTCACAACCTCTGGGAGCTAGCTACTCCATTTGATACATGAGGACACCCCTCATATTATCTGGTTACTGAGAGGACACCCCTCTGATTGATGATGATGGCATGGTTATATTTATTATATCTCTGTTTCTGGGCTCGTGGTGGATTACTGTTTACCTTTACCTTATACATTACTTACCTTTGACCATTATTATACCTTGCACTGTTTCCCTTTACCTTTACCTATTTATTATTCCCTATCCCTTTATCCTTACTCCTTTATTTACCCTTTAACTCTGATTATGTCTGCATGACCTATATTTCTGATACTCTGTACTATTCTTTATTACTGCTTGTTACCGTTATATCTATTCACTGAGCTCTCGTAGCTCAGCCGCATTTCTTTTCCTGCGGCAGGTTTTTAGTAGGAAGCTGGGTATGAGTGGAGAGTACCATTGGACTTAGAAGACTACACTGTGATAGATATTTTGTTATAGAGATGACTAGAAGAATTTTTATTTTCAGACTTAGTATTTATTCCTCTGTAATTCTGTACTTCCTTGTAAATTCTTGTAACCTTTGTACTTCTTTGTATTATTGAAGATGTATGCTTATGTATGTTTCTGATATGTCACCATTGTTGTGACATCTCTACCCTTTTCGGGTCGGGGTGTTACAGGTTTCAAGTGGGAGCTTATATGTTAAAGTTAGGCATGTCGGGTTGGGGTGTTACAGATTTTGTAAAACCCGAAAATTTGTTAAAATGTGTACATTCGTTTTATTCGTTGACTTATTATCGTTAAATACATAGGGCATACTCGGGATTAAAATGTCTTAAAGTTTTAAACGTCATTCATGAATTT
This sequence comes from Artemisia tridentata subsp. tridentata, assembly GCA_021014915.2. Lineage (NCBI taxonomy): Eukaryota > Viridiplantae > Streptophyta > Magnoliopsida > Asterales > Asteraceae > Artemisia > Artemisia tridentata. The sequence goes on from CP139506.1 coordinate 416,119,387, forward strand.
GAGATCAAGGGTAATTTGGTTATTTTACGCGCTCAAAATTTTCGGATTTTACAATAAACTTTTTGTAGTATAAATTAAAGTATTTGAAAAAAAGTGGTCTTGATTTGGCCTTGCAACCTGTAGGATTCTAAATTTGATACCGAGTATTTCTTGTTGGGGTTGAATTTATATTCTAAAAAAGTGATAGGAGCTAAATTGAAACTTGCATAATATTAGGGGCATAAAGAAAAACAATATGGTGGTCCTTTATCCTTTTACAAAATATGAACAAATGGTTCATCGCCCACCCCGCACATGCTCAAATCCGGCCATGACGATAACATGCAAATGCTTTTTATTCACATATTATCGTTCAAAACGATAACACCGGTATAGCATGGCGCGAATAGCGGCCCAATTGAATACGAAAGTTGCCGCGTTGCGGTGACATTTAATAATTAGATTGTTGGTCCATGAAATTTGAGTAAATAAATACCAGTTTCATTGATAATGATAACAATTGTTACAAGATTACTCAAAATACAATTGACTACATGATAACATCTTCAGCTTCTTCAAGGGGATAATTCCGGTAAACTATCCCCTTTGGGTGACAAATAAACTCTCATCGATCCAAGCTATGCTTGAGATTCAATAAGAGGATGATCCTATCAACTAATACATATTGTATTCTTTTCTTTGTTTAAGACACATACTATCTCTATTACAAAGCATACAATATATATACAGGTAACTAAACAAAGACATATGGGGTTGGTGTGAGTTGTCATCCACTAAGTGGTCCCTCTTTATCTTCCTCTTTTGGAAAAGCACCAACATCCCTTTTGAAACAGTCATAATAAATATTCCAACTCTTATGGATATTTCTTGTACTTTGTCTGACTTTCCTTTTTGGAAGTTCCCGCACTTATTTTTCAGTCTGCTTGTAGAGATAGCGTCTTCAGGGTCACCGAGACATTTGTCAAATCTCAATGATACTGGAGTTGTTTGTAGCTTATATACTTTACTCACTGACACCGTATCAATAAGTAAAGTGTTTCTTCAACAACGAGCTTTATACAGCACTTACTGATTTCTTTGTCAGTGAGTAACCCACTATTTTATTTTGTGAGTTAGGCCATTTTATATTCAAATCCTTGTCATGGTAATTGGGTCAATTTTTGACCCAACACAGATATACCTTATAATTTAATATTAAAAAATCAGAATTTTAGGAGCTAACATTTTAACTCAAATATTTTCTATTTAAATCAGCATTTTAATAAATACATAGTAAAAAGTGAAAAGAAAAAAAAAATGTAATCTAAAATCATACTCTCGCCGTCCTAAAATAATTATTTTTGACAAAAGACACACAGTTTCAAAAAAACATAATTATTACTGCTTTCTTTCATTTACTTTTTACAAAATTACACTTTTACCTTTAAAAAATGTCTATTATAAAGTTTTTTATAATATTGTATTAGCAAGGTTAATATGACAAACTTGATCAAACTATCATATATATTTTTGGTAGATAACAATTAAATTGAGACATTTCGAAAAAGAAACGTGAACTACTAGTTTAATCATATGTTAGCTACGGTTAATTGGTAAATACCTTAATGAAAATAGCAGGATCCAAAATTATTTGGTTCAGAGGGAATAGGCTCAAAATGCTTTTTGAACCTTCGTATGAACCATAATTAGACCCCTTATAATGAACCGATCCTTTATTTGACCGTCTAATATAGTAATATGACGTGACCTACCAAAAGAACTGTGACCGTTATAAAAGAACCCGAACCATGGCTTAAATCCCTTTGTGACCTGTCTACTTATTTTTTGACCCTTTATGTAAAAGTGGGTTATATCCAAATCTACCTATGTGAACTATACCCGAATCCATAAGCGGGTTTGGGTAACGGTTTTGTAACCCGGGTTTTTCTTGTCACTATAATTCTTTTTGTTCGATGCGAAGTTCAACGTTTGAAATTTGAAATATAACATAAAAATTGTCTTATGTTTGATGTGACCATTTAATAAAAAAAAATAGTCCACAAAACAATACGACATCCGTCCCAAAATAAGTGTCCAGTTTGACTTTTCAGGGTAAAACTGGTTCAATTTTGACCTTATCTATTTTTGCGGGTGTTATATAATACTTGATGCAAAATATATGAATGGATTGGATTTTAAGTGTATTTTTCATTTGTATAATTTTTCATCAAGTATTATATAACACACAAAAAAAAAATATTTTAGATCAAAGTTGAACCTGTTTGACTTTGAAAAGTCAAACTTGACATTTATTTTAAGACGGAGTGAATAGTACATTTCAAGCATGCAATAATTTAACGCTTACATCATGATACAACATGTTGACATGTTCACCCTTGTTGAGTCAAGGGCCAACTCTTTAAACAAGAAACATTCATCCTTTTTTCGCTCAATTTTGAGTAAACTCTAAAATACATCCTCGTGGTTTGCCAAATTTCGCACCATACATCCAATTTTTTTTTTCTAACATATACATCCAACGTTAGTAAAAGTTAAACACAATACATCCACGAGGACGAACGGTGCAAACATTGTGTCGTTAAGTTGGACACGTGGCAGTTATCTTTTTTAGGCAAGGGTAATTTAGTCCTTTCACCCCTCTTCTTCTACAAATCCACATCCAGTAACACAAATCCACAAACACAAACACAAATCCAGAAACACAAACACAAATCCATATATCCAGAAACACAAATCCAAACCACAAACAGAAATCCAAAAACATAAATCCAAACCACAAACCACAAACACAAGCTTAAACAGAGATTTATGTTCGATCTTACTCTTCTTTTAATCGAGTAAATCGAACATAACCATTGATTAAATCGAACAACAACAAACTCAACGACGATTTGAGATGGGTTAGATCGATGATGGTTATGTTCGATTTAATCAAGCTCTTGTTTGTTTGAACACAACTCTTCATCGATCTCTTTGTTGAGATGGGTTTTTGGATTTGTGTTAACTCTTCATCGATTAACTCTTCATCGATCCAGTGATGAAATGATTAATGGAAATGGTTTGTGTTTGTGGTTTAATCAAGCTCTTTTGCCACGCGTTTTTGTGGAAATGGTTTCTTTGTTTGAACCCAAGCCCTTTTCCAGATACTTTTTTTTGTTCACAAAAGTATTTGTTGAGATGGGTTTTTTTTTGTGAAAAAGTATTTGGTGAGCAAAAAAAAGTTTTTGTGAAAAAAAACGCAAACACAAATCCAGAAACACAAAAACGCAAACACAAACCACAAACACAAACATAAATCCAAACCACAGATCCTCACAAACCACAAACCACAAATTTGTTTGAACCCAATTTCCCAATTTCCTTCCTTTCCATTAACTCTTCATCGATTTAATCAAGCTCTTGGTTATGTTCGATTTCATCACAACATCACTACTAACACTTCCTTCCTTTCCATTAACCATGTAAAACCCCAAAATTTAACTCAATCCGAAATGACTAAAATACCCTCAAATTTGAAATTTTAAGAACTTATAATTTACGCTATAAATTAAAACTTGAGTTATATAATATGTTATGACTCGAAACCATGCAATGTGAACTCATAACCTAAAGTATTATATAAATTATGTATGAACCTTATAGTATAAAATATGTCACGTTTAAATGTATCACATAGGCCAAATAATTAAAAGTCTAATTATAAATAAACATACCAACTAAATGTTTATGTCAAGAATGGAAACTTTCAATTTTCTTTCTAGTGTGTCCATCACACGTTATATTTTTTCCAACTTTTTGAAACTAAAAACTTGGGACCCTCATTCACACGTTACACAAATCAATATTTAGTCAAAATAAGGGATTTGGATATCCCTGATTTGTAGCAACAGTTTCGGTACCCTCATTCACTCCCTTCTATAATTTGACCTATCCCACTTCTAAACCAAAATCATTTAAACTAAAACCCTAAAAACACCTATACAATTGTCGGCTGTTATATTTTTTTTCTTTCATCTTTCCTGTGCGATTCAAGAGCAAAGCAAGGGGACTTTTGGTGGCTGCTATTTGGCTGTTTGGGACATGGTGCTACAGCAGGTTCTAGGGCCGGTACTCGTGGTTTCCTTTGGCCAATCATTCTCTCCTTTTATCACGCAAAGAGGGTATAACTACAACCTTACTTCATTCCTTTTCGATGATCTCTTTATTAACGAACACATGTTGCATGAAAAGATATAAATCAGTTTAATATACATGTACGAATACGGTATAAGCGTCACAAGAAATCATAAAGAGTAACACATAATATAACGATTGTAAAAGCTTGCATATATAACGACCCATAACTTGTTCGACTTCCATGTTTTCTGTTTTGAGTTAGTGTGTTCAACCCTTCATGCACGTTTGAAGCAAATATTATTCAAACTAAAATAAAAGAGTAAACATACATGCTTGTCTTGTTTTTGAAACCCATAAAGTAAATAAAAAAAGGGCTGTGTTAATGATCGAATGGTATGAGGAAGTCTATGATTTTATGTGGGTGTGTGGTGTGTTGTGTGAATGTGGAATAGGGCTGCAATGTTGGGTTATTATGTGTCGATTTAGGCAGTAAGCAAGGGTGAGTTTAAGTGCGTTTTGGGCGTGTAATAGGGGCTGCTTTATTAAGGTTTCATGCAGGAAAATAAGTATGTGTCGAGTGTGTTATATTGCTATGGTAACTTTGGGTCGTTTACACTTGTCGCAATACATGTTCACGTAATTTTGCTGTGTTATTAGAAGAGTTCACATGAAGGATCTCGAACCGTATTAAACAACCTTGAGTCGTTGTGTGATGGCCTTGGTATGGGGAGTTAGAAACCAGGTCGTGCTGCTTAGCTTGCGTATTTGCATGCTAAATCGAAGGCTGTGCATATGTGTGAAAGATTAAGTTGGTTAGATGTGCAAGGTCTATAAATATTGTAATTTCATGTGTGGATTTTAAGAAACAGTAAATGGGTTCTTCATGCATACGTTAGAGTCAAATACTTTGTGGGTCTACATGCTTAGGTTGGTAACTCATAAAAAAAAAATCATGTGTAAACTGGTAAAGGTGGTGTGTTTTGGTGGGTCACGGTTAATGGGTACTTGTTGGGAGTATGTGGGTACTGTTATTTGTTAAGTCTTGTCCTTTTCATGTAGTACTTATAGGCATAGTGTATTTGTGTGTGTCAGTGATGATAAATACAAACGTGTGTGTTATGGTAGGACTTTTAATTGTGCTTTTGTGTCTTGCTAAGTGAGTGGTCGAAGGGTGTTGCCATATGATTTAAAAGTAGTCATTAAACTGGATGAAAAGGTTTATATGTATGGATTGGTATGGGGAAAAACATTTGGTCACTTGTGGGAATTATTTTTAGTTTCGTTGTGGTGGCTCGTTGGATTATGAGGACTAGAATTTATGTCTCGTAGGGTTTTTAGGGTGTGTCTCGGGTTGTCGTGGGGTTTTCTGAGTTGTGTGTATCGGTGTTGATGTGACGCCAAGAGTGTGCAAGTGTGCATGTGTTCAAAAGTGTGTGAATGGACATGAGTATGTGAGTGTTTTGTTCAAGTCTAACTAATCCGGAAATGCGTTTAATGTGGATACTAAATTGACTAAGTACCAAATTTGTCATTATGAAATCAAGTTACAAGAAGAAGGAAGTTTCTAAAAATAAAAAGAATCCTTAAATGGGAAGTCTAAATAACTATAAGCAATAAACTTGTAAAATGAATTTATAAATAATACGCGATCTTTAATTCGTGTAGATTCGCTGAAGATGGAGTTTGTTTCCGACCTTGATATTTTCTGTTGTGTTTGCGGTATAAGGTACAGATATTCTGACCTTCCTTATAAGGTTTCTCATGATCTCTTTCATTTTCTGATCCGTTAGTTTCTGAACTGATGCCATTGCTATGATTCCCTCTGCTTGAACCTTCTCTGTTGATCCCATTTGATATGACCTCTGTTATGAATCTATGTTATCAAGACCTTTTATAATTACGCCTTGAAAATGTTTTGAGAAAAACCATTTTAAAGAGATGTTTATCAATGAGGCGAAACCACTTTTATATCAAATGTTACTAACTTTTGTGAATACTATATTTGGAAGACTATTTTTATGAAAAACCGTTTTGAAAGATTATTTTTATGAAAACCACTTTAAAGGATCGTTTTATGAAAATCATGAATAAAGGATTGTTTAAAATGGACTTTTGATAGAAACTTTTGAAATGAACTATTGATATGAACCTTGACTTGATTACTTAATATGAACCTTGATCTGGTAAACTCTGATTTGGACCTTTGGCATTACATCTGATATATATGTTATGAACCATCTGTTATGAACCCATTTGATATGGACCTTTTGATACGACACTCTGATTATGATATGATATCTGACTCTTAGTTTGATACCCGAGCCATTTCACTAGGCATGGGGGTTCCATGTCCGTGTCATTGATGCACCAATGGCATGACTCTAGGGCGGTAGAGTGATGTTCCGCCACGTCCCCATTCTGATTATGATATGCGCATTACTTTGATTATGGATTATATATGTTTCTGGGGGGCGTATGGATGCATCCTAGATCTGTTCTGTTTAGTGGATTTAACATGATTTGATATGATTTGTCTGGTGACTGGTGCTTGTGTGCAATACACGCCTTTCACATATATCTGGGAGCTAGCTACTCCATTTGAAGAATGAGGACACCCCTCATATTATCTGATTATCTGAGAGGTCTCCCCTCTATATGATTTGAAGATTTATGGTTACGATATGATATGATCTGTTTCTGGGCTCGTGGTGGATGACTATCCTAAACCTTTACTCTTGTACCTTTACTTATATCTTATTCATTATGCTACTTCTGTTCATTTCCGTTTACTTTCGTTTCCGTTTATTATATATCTGTTCACTGGGCTTTTTAAGCTCAGCCGCGTTTCTTTCCCGCGGCAGGTTTTAGTTTGGAAGCTGGGTATGGGTGAAGAGAACCTTGGACTTAGAAGACCTTGATAGCTACTCTGGAGTATAGATGACTAGAAGTTATTGTATTTAGAATTAGTAGTTATTGAAAATCTTCATTTGTAACCTTGTATATTCAGCAATTCATTTGTAACCTTGAGAACCCTTGTATTACTATTGAATGTATGCTTTGTTTTGATCTGATATGAAACCATTAATGTGATACTTCTACCCTTGCTGGGTTGGGGTGTTACAAACCATTTCATCGATCTCTTTGTTTGAACACAACTCTTCATCGATCGATCTCTTTGTTGAGATGGGTTAGATCGATGATTTGTGTTTCTGGATTTGTGTTTGCGTTTTTGTGTGTTTGTGTTTCTGGATTTGTGTTTGTGTTTGTGGATTTGTGTTACTGGATGTGGATTTGTAGAAGAAGAGGGGTGAAAGGACTAAATTACCCTTGCCTAAAAAAGATAACTGCCACGTGTCCAACTTAACGACACAATGTTTGCACCGTTCGTCCTCGTGGATGTATTGTGTTTAACTTTTACTAACGTTGGATGTATATGTTAGAAAAAAAAAATTTGGATGTATGGTGCGAAATTTGGCAAACCACGGGGATGTATTTTGGAGTTTACTCCTCAATTTTTTTGGAGCACACTATTCTCACCGTATCACTTATAACACTACCCATGGTAGTCACCGAAAAATAATTTCAGTCACCTTTCACCTCAGCTTTCTCTCTCTGTTTATCTCTCTTCAGTTTTCACTCACATCTATCACATTATCCTCACCTTTCAATAAAATACCCACTTTATACAAATATATCTCACATACACTCACAAACCAAATAAATAATATAAACATTACACGGTTACCAAGTGGTGATAAACTCACCATTATGAGCTCATTTTGGCCTATGTCATGGACGGAACCTGTGGGTCCAGTGACACCCAGGAATTTTTGTTTCGTAGTGTTAGTTTTGTTATAAAAAAAAAAAAAAAAAAAAAAAAAAAAAAAAAAAAAAAAAAAAAAAAACCCTTTTTTTTTTTTATAAATGCCCCTGGTCCCAAAAAGTTATGCATGTACTGTAGTCTTGTTTGATTTCTCATAAATACACCTGGTGACTTTGTCTTCTGGTTTCGTCCCTGGGCCTATGTCACGCGTCACACACACAACCCACATTAAGGCTCACTCGTGAGTGAGGGTCTCACCTTCACTCGTTACTATGAAGGGTAATCTAACACATTCAATGTCCTTTATTTTTTATTTTTTGTGGAAGTTTGTTACTCTTTTTCCTAAAATCCTACTCCAGAGTATCCAGAGTTTAAAATGCTGCAAGTTGTTGCACCCGCATATGAACATAATGAAGTCTAGATATATTATTTGTTTTTTATGTCTTTAGTTTTGACCTTGTTATGTACTCGATCGCATTATTATTGTTGACGGATGTTCTATTGTTCTTGTTCTTATTTATACTATACGAGTACCTGTGCATAGCAACGGGATTTTATAGCGGCAGATAGTTTGAGGATTTGAGGATTAAACATAATGTTTTAAAACTCGTTTTGACCCGTACGGTTCAACCGGTTATAAATTTGGCAAAGAAGTTGATTGGATTGGTTGCAAAATACAAGTATGTGCGTATGTGACTACAACTCATGGTCTAATGCAAACTGATTACCGCGATCTGCAATGTATTTGCTTCACATCTTCCCTATGGTCTGATCAGCTGTTCAAGTTTAATACACAGATTAAAATGATCGAGTCTTAGTGGGTCTTTTTGGGTCTATGTCAGGAGAGTGACTGGAATGCTTACAACCCTTACTGATAAGAAAGCAGCTAGTTTTTCAAGTACCCAGAATATAATCAACTGAACAAAAGTTCACAACAAACAAAAGCTTCAGATGAACAAAATAGCACTCATTCAACAATCATATCCTTTCCATAACTCTATAAAACTGCTAGTACATTCATGTCTCAACTAATCCATCGAATTGTAATAAAAAGAAAAAAGAAACTTAAGACACTAATGCCTGGATAGGAATGTGACACCCCAACCCGACAAGGATAAAGATTTCACACTAATGGTTTCATATCAGATCAAAACAAAGCATACATTACAGTAATACAAGGAATCTCAAAGGTTACAAATGAAATACTGAAATTACAAGGTTACAAATGCGAATACAAATTCTAACAATATAATAACTTCTAATCGTCTTTAGACCAAAATAACTATCAAGTCTTCTAAGTCCAAGAGTCTCTTCACTCATACCCAGCTTCCAACTAAAAACCTGCCGCATGAAAAGAAATGCGGCTGAGCTTAAAAAGGCCAGTGAACATATATATAGATATATATAAACGAAAACGAAAGCAAAAGGGAACGAACATATATGGTATAGTGCAATGGAGTATCATAAGGTATAGATAAAGGTACAAAGTAAGAAATGAAAAGGTTAGGTCAGTAATCCACCACGAGCCCAAACAAATCAAATATAGTAACCATGTCTTCAAAATCATATAGAGGGGAGACCTCTCAAATAATCAGATAATATGAGGGGTGTCCTCATTCTTCAAATGGAGTAGCTAGCTCCCGAACTTGTGAAAGACGTGGATTGCACCCAGCATCAGTCACCAAACAATATCAAATCACATTAAGTCCACGAACACGGACACGAACCTAGGATTGCAACCCATACGCCCCCCGAACAATAATATAGGCCAAATATAATATGCATGCAACGAATAATATGGGGACGGTGTGAGAAATCACTCACCCACACGTGAGTCATGTCAAAGGTGCATCAATGACACGGCCATGTTACCTTCATGGCTAGGAAACGAACTTGGCTCGGGTATCAAACTGAAGGGTCAAAGGTCAAAGGTCCAAATCATAGCAAAGGTTCAAATAGTCTAAGTCAACGAATCATAGTCCAAATCCAAATATCAAAGGTTCATGGCAAAAGGTTCATATCAAAGGTTCACAGTAAACATGGTCATATCGAACATCAAAGTCAAAATGAATCGAAAAACGAACCAAGGTGTAGGGAACATAGCAATGGCATAGGAAACCCTAATACGAATCAAAATAAGAGAACGAAGGCTCCTTATTAAAAGAGCAGAATATCTGTACCTTATACCGCACGTGCAAACATATCTAGAAATATAAAGATCGGAAACAACTCCATCTTCAGCGAATCTACACGAACACATGGTCGTCTTATTATTAATATCTTCTTCAAATCAGATTTTTCATTTTAGTCGGCTTCCATTTTTAGTAACTTTCCTTACTTATCAAGTTTCCATATTTAGTAGTTTAAGGTAAAGTCCATCAATTAGCCAAACTTAGGGGTTTACAAATGATAATTGGTTAACTTAAAGTTTTAGTATGACAAATATCATAGTTAAGGGATTTATATGTCAATTTAGCAAAGTATAGGGTTTAATGTGAAAATAATAAAAGTTTAGGGTTAAATGAGTAATTTTTTCTTATCTTATAGTCTTATTTGATTATATATGAATATATTATATATCTCAGTATGCATGTATGTCTCATCTCCTTCGTATGAAATCTAGCCGAAATCGATTCGCACTTTATATTATTTGTTCCAGTTTTCTTGTTTTCGAAGTTTCTTTATTAGCCATGCCTAATATACAATTAAGCTAGCTTTACATGCCTTTGTAAAATACATGGACTGCTTTCCATTTTTATTTTTTTTATATGCATCTAGACATCAGTGAAAATACCAGGTCGTAGCTTTAATAGTTTCCAGGTTTCTTGAATCACTTATGTTTATCATGTCCCTCGATCAAATACTCATATATGTACATATTATTGGAGTTCCCATGCAACCTTCCCGTCTTTAATTATAATTCTTACTTATGGATTCTTTATTTACATATCTGTACAACATATAACATGCTAGACGTACCAAAACAGATTGGGAAATACCTTGCTCGGTTTGTATGAATAGAATAAGAATGAGGGCGAGTCACAACAAGCCAAGAATTATGAACACACCAAATGCCCTTTGAAAAAACATCCTACGATCGAAACCTCTTCGAACCCGAGTATACCACGATCAATCCTTCTTCAACCTCTTGTCGTGCCTTGTGAATACCAAGAATAATCTGATCGGTCGTAGTCGTATTATACGTTTTATCAATAGATTAGAGGTTATATATATATATATATATATATATATATATATATATATATATATATATATATATATATCTGTGTGTGTGTGTGTGTGTGTGTGTCTCGTGTGAAAGATAAACGAAAGGGAGTATAGTGATACCTATGCGGCTGAAATAACGAACCCAAAGAGGACACAAATGACCCACGAATTGAATCTTCGAACCCAAAACAAGCCATACGATCTGACAAAAACCAGCTACGTCACTCATCCGATCACCCACCTTGTCACGCTCACACCCAAACTGTTATAATCACCACGCCTTCACCTCTTCGTACCTCGTTCTTTCTTGTCGTGCCTTTGATATCCAAAGGGATCGGTTGTAGCTGCTTATGTTTGTGTTTTAGTTTCTTAGAATTAAACAAGATGTATGGGGAAAAGAGGGTATACAGTTTGATAAAAAAAAAAAGAAAACAAAAGACGAGTGGGAAGTTTTCATATATGGATGATGTGCTGAATTTTTGGGATGTGATGGAGTGATTGATTGTTAATAGCCGAAAATTGTGGGAGAGAAAGTAGGGGTACCTTATCAGAATAATCCTCAAATTCTTCTACTAATATGTGCACAAAAGTTAAAATAATTTCGGTCCTATACGACTTACCAAAATTGTATGATGGGCTTCTTATAGAATGTCGATTTCTAATTTTCATATGTTAGGGATTTCATGTTAGTAAATTTTTAATTATAAGGTATAGTTTTTATATGTCAAATAAATATAATTCGTACTTAGGTTAAAATTCAAAATGGTGTAAAATTTATGGTTTAAATATTTCGGGTTTTACAACTCTTCCCATCTAAAAAGAAAATTTTGTCCTCGAAATTTGAAATTGCACAGTTAGACGAAGTCGTAGCAAATCGCAAAAAAATCATCACAAACATTTTCACGCCCGAGGAGGTTCTTCCAAAAGGATCTTCAGACCAAATATTTTCTCATGACTCAAATCAAAATGAGGTGGGCTCAAATTTATCAAAAGAAGACAAAATAAATTGATTCTGATCAAAAGGTCCATACAACATAAATGGAGGATAAGTGAATCTTCCGGAAGGCTCATATGGAATACGAACAAGATTTCAGATCAATTAACTGTATCAACAGTAGAGAGTTTTACAAGAATTCAAGATTTATAACTGAGGTCAACAGAATGCAACACGAGAGTCCAAAGTCGTCCCGATATTTGATGAACGAAAGCAGAGTATACGCATAGGTAGAACGAACCTAACGTCTCACTAATCACGGATAGTCCAACGGAGATCAAATTCTAAACTTCTTAGGTACTCCCCAAGATATCCTATGCCCACAACAAGTGCACGTTATATGATGTAAGTATTATCACGTTGGCCAGACGTCATAATACTGGCATCATCTAAATATGCCCTCATGATGGTCATACTTTATCTCAAAGTCGTAATCAAAACCACCTTTCTTAATCCACCTAGTACTTCTACAGTCTCAGAGGTCAACAAAATCAAATGCCATAGTCAAGAGAGAAAACAAAACTATTCGCAAGAGTATTAAAATCCCAGATTGCCTAGCAGAAGTAAGGTACGCCGTCACAAGCATCATATCTTCCACAACTCGCCAAAATCTCTCAAAACAAAGCCATCACCGAACATATGAAAAATGAACACGGAACTGAAATGCTTCTAGGGAACTTGAATCATTAAAGGATCTTATTACTATATAACGAAACTTAAGAGAGTCAACGGAATGAAAGTTAATTGCCAAAATCTTTGGCCTTTCGAGAATCGATTCTTCCAAACATAAAGGGTCTGTTTCAAAAATCCGTTCATTCAACACATCCAATCTCCTCAAGTCCGGTTAATCTGTCTTCGTCTGTCCATCAATCGGGAAGTGAAACCAAAATCGGGAACTTGTGTTTGCTTCATCGAGCCTCCTGCATTTCTTTTTGGAGTAATGTGAATTTCTGGCATGCCCTTAAAATCCTTTCATCGTTCAGTCTACTTCCGCTCTCAATTCATCTTAGTACAACCAAGATGAATAGGGAAGTGAGATTGTACGTCTTCATCAGTTCCATGTTCGCCATCTTGACTAGATCTTCTGCGTCGCCAACACTTCTACCTTGTAAGGAATGTCTTCACTCTTCAGGGTAGCCGCCGTTGTTGTCAACTCCAGGTCAGGCAGTGAAATAATTCTTCTGATATGTTTCTAGTTGTCTTGATGTATACAAAAAAAAAACTTTCTGTGCAGCAAGGGGGTATCACCGAGTCTCTTTCTGAAATATCTCAAAATTGTTCCGCCCGAGGGTAAGGAAGCTAATTTCTATTTCAGCTTTTCCAAAACTCCATTCTCAATCAAACTAAGTTGTTTCTCTCGGTTCACGAAATTTCTCAATGGTATCGCAACTTGTAAACATCATCCAGAATTCTTCTGCAAAGTTCAAAAAGGTTTCAGTTCTCCATTCTGTTATCGGTCTTGACCAATTGGTGATAGTTCTCAGAACTTGCGGGATTTAAAGAGATATCCTCCATTAAGAACATCGTTGTCTCAACAAATATCAATCTCTCAGAATGCACAAATGATCGACGAATTTCCTAACAAAGTGCAAAGATGATTTTTCGTGCTCTTCCTCGTCTCCGAACGTACTATTAAGTCATACAATGACCATTTGTCCAAGTACTCACGAGAAAACATTATTTATCAAATTCACAAAACAGTCAGAGCTTTAGCTAATACTATTAGCATCACTAACCGTCATAGCAGTCGTTATGAATACGGAAGGCGATTTCAAGAATAACCTCAATTCATACTTCCATCTGAAGAAAACTTCGCGCTCTAAAATAAAACAGATACATAGTCGTTTCAGGAAGGATGATGGCTCTTAACGGTAATATGGTTCAACTTCCTGAAATCCATACATATATCCAGTCACCATCCTTCTTTATCGAGAACGAAACTAAAACACGCCCAGAAAATACACTTAATTAAACTCACTTCCTGGTCTTCGGTTGCTGTTCTTCCCGGTTGCTCGAATCAATTTATATGATCCCGAACACATCTGAACGACACCTTCGCTTAGTGACTAGACAATCTCTCGGTATCATGTCAAATCCTACTTCACACTTCGGTGGAAAAACATGTGGTTCAGTCACGAATCATATTCAGAAAACTCAGGGTGCCAAATACTTCTCAAGGTAAGATTCATTTATTGAGGTACGAAATGGTTTCTAGGAAAACTTCATAACCGCGAAAGTAACATACGAGTCTCCAGAGTAATAGTGATAGCAAAGGGTTTAACAATCGGTAATCATGGTAGGGAGTTCAAAATTGTTGCAAACGTCAAAGATGAGACATAGAAGGGTAGTTGTCAATATTCGAGTGATCGATCAACAAATTCCTTGTCAGAATAAAATCGAAGTTAACTATCCAAAGAAAGACGGTTCGCAAATCAAAGCTTTATCATTCAAAAGTGAGGGGGAAAACATTCTTATACTTGTGGTTACACACCACAAGGCTTCTTATAAGGACAGAGATGGGCGAAACGAAATTTGAATAGTGTCGGAAGATTCATAGATACTTATCAAAAGCAGAAGACCATCAAAACATATCCAGTACGTTATCGCCATGGAGGTTCTCAGAGTGCCCGAAGAGGCGTCAAAATGATTAACAAAAGGATCAGAGTATAACGCGGGTCTCTATCAAAATGATTAACAAGAGAAATCTGAAGATAAGGATCAAATAGTGTCAGGAAATTATTATGAAATTTCTCAATGCCTTCCAAATTTAATCAGGTTCAAATTTTAGGTGGTGCAAAGCATAAGCTTTCACTTTCCAAAGGTGGTATCAACAGGATCTAACCAAAAGCTAGGCACGAATCAGAGTGATGCGGAAGCAGTGATACTTAAACAAATGTCTTATAGTCTACCCATTCCTCACCGGTCAAAACTTACGTTCCTATAGGGAAATATCCTAAAGCAAATTTTCAAAGGTTGTCTTACAAGCGTCTATAGGGGAAAACTTAGTGGTCCTAACTTACACAGGTCAAGGGTAAATGTATTACGAATCGCAGCCTGTCTCTCTGATACCATAATTGTAACACCCCAACCCGACAAGGATAAAGATGTCACACTAATGGTTTCATATCAGATCAAAACAAAGCATACATTACAGTAATACAAGGAATCTCAAAGGTTACAAATGAAATACTGAAATTACAAGGTTACAAATGCGAATACAAATTCTAACAATATAATAACTTCTAATCGTCTTTAGACCAAAATAACTATCAAGTCTTCTAAGTCCAAGAGTCTCTTCACTCATACCCAGCTTCCAACTAAAAACCTGCCGCATGAAAAGAAATGCGGCTGAGCTTAAAAAGCCCAGTGAACAGATATATATAAACGAAAACGAAAGCAAAAGGGAACGAACATATATGGTATAGTGCAATGGAGTATCATAAGGTATAGATAAAGGTACAAAGTAAGAAATGAAAAGGTTAGGTCAGTAATCCACCACGAGCCCAAACAAATCAAATATAGTAACCATGTCTTCAAAATCATATAGAGGGGAGACCTCTCAAATAATCAGATAATATGAGGGGTGTCCTCATTCTTCAAATGGAGTAGCTAGCTCCCGAACTTGTGAAAGACGTGGATTGCACCCAGCATCAGTCACCAAACAATATCAAATCACATTAAGTCCACGAACACGGACACGAACCTAGGATTGCAACCCATACGCCCCCCGAACAATAATATAGGCCAAATATAATATGCATGCAACGAATAATATGGGGACGGTGTGAGAAATCACTCACCCACACGTGAGTCATGTCAAAGGTGCATCAATGACACGGCCATGTTACCTTCATGGCTAGGAAACGAACTTGGCTCGGGTATCAAACTGAAGGGTCAAAGGTCAAAGGTCCAAATCATAGCAAAGGTTCAAATAGTCTAAGTCAACGAATCATAGTCCAAATCCAAATATCAAAGGTTCATGGCAAAAGGTTCATATCAAAGGTTCACAGTAAACATGGTCATATCGAACATCAAAGTCAAAATGAATCGAAAAACGAACCAAGGTGTAGGGAACATAGCAATGGCATAGCAAACCCTAATACGAATCAAAATAAGAGAACGAAGGCTCCTTATTAAAAGAGCAGAATATCTGTACCTTATACCGCACGTGCAAACATATCTAGAAATATAAAGATCGGAAACAACTCCATCTTCAGCGAATCTACACGAACACATGGTCGTCTTATTATTAATATCTTCTTCAAATCAGATTTTTCATTTTAGTCGGCTTCCATTTTTAGTAACTTTCCTTACTTATCAAGTTTCCATATTTAGTAGTTTAAGGTAAAGTCCATCAATTAGCCAAACTTAGGGGTTTACAAATGATAATTGGTTAACTTAAAGTTTTAGTATGACAAATATCATAGTTAAGGGATTTATATGTCAATTTAGCAAAGTATAGGGTTTAATGTGAAAATAATAAAAGTTTAGGGTTAAATGAGTAATTTTTTCTTATCTTATAGTCTTATTTGATTATATATGAATATATTATATATCTCAGTATGCATGTATGTCTCATCTCCTTCGTATTAAATCTAGCCGAAATCGATTCGCACTTTATATTATTTGTTCAAGTTTTCTTGTTTTCGAAGTTTCTTTATTAGCCATGCCTAATATACAATTAAGCTAGCTTTACATGCCTTTGTAAAATACATGGACTGCTTTCCATTTTTTTTTTTTTTTTTATATGCATCTAGACATCAGTGAAAATACCAGGTCGTAGCTTTAATAGTTTCCAAGTTTCTTGAATCACTTATGTTTATCATGTCCCTCGATCAAATACTCATATACGTACATATTATTGGAGTTCCCATGCAACCTTCCCGTCTTTAATTATAATTCTTACTTATGGATTCTTTATTTACATATCTGTAAAACATATAACATGCTAGACGTACCAAAACAGATTGGGAAATACCTTGCTCGGTTTGTATGAATAGAATAAGAATGAGGGCGAGTCACAACAAGCCAAGAATTATGAACACACCAAATGCCCTTCGAAAAAACGTCCTACGATCGAAACCTCTTCGAACCCGAGTATACCACGATCAATCCTTCTTCAACCTCTTGTCGTGCCTTGTGAATACCAAGAATAATCTGATCGGTCGTAGTCGTATTATACGTTTTATCAATAGATTAGAGGTTATATATATATATATATATATATATATATATATATATATATATATATATATATATATATATATATATATATATATAGGGGGACTTTCTTACGAGAACTATTTTATCTGCGAGAACTGAGAGAACAACAAAAAACATACATGCACGCCTTTTAAAATAAAATAAAAATACATGCAAATCATCAATAATCGTAAGTATCCACCTATGTTCTTCAATATCATCATGAACTCATCCTCTTTTTTCACAAAAACCTTACACAAGGCCGCAATATTGTCGTTGCATGCCTTATAAGAACATACATGCACACCTTCAAAGAAAAATGTTGTATTTCCAATTTCTTATCAAATTCTTTAGAACAACTATGTTTTTTTAAAAACGTATATGTTGTTTTTAGAACATATGTGCAAAAATACAATTATTGAAGGCGTGCATGTATGTTTTTGGTGGTTCTCTCAGTTCTCGCAGATAAAATGGTTCTCGCAAGAAAGTCTCACTATATATATATATTATTGAAGTTCCCATGCAACCTTCCCGTCTTTAATTATAATTCTTACTTATGGATTCTTTATTTACATATCTATACAACATATAACATGCTAGACGTACCAAAACAGATTGGGAAATACCTTGCTCGGTTTGTATGAATAGAATAAGAATGAGGGCGAGTCACAACAAGCCAAGAATTATGAACACACCAAATGCCCTTCGAAAAAACGTCCTACGATCGAAACCTCTTCGAACCCGAGTATACCACGATCAATCCTTCTTCAACCTCTTGTCGTGCCTTGTGAATACCAAGAATAATCTGATCGGTCGTAGTCGTATTATACGTTTTATCAATAGATTAGAGGTTATATATATATATATATATATATATATATATATATATATATATATATATATATATATATATATATATATATATATATATATATATATATATATATATATATATATATATATATATATATATATATATATATATATGTGTGTGTGTGTGTGTGTGTGTGTGTGTGTGTGTGTGTGTGTGTGTGTGTCTCGTGTGAAAGATAAACGAAAGGGAGTATAGTGATACCTATGCGGCTGAAATAACGAACCCAAAGAGGACACAAATGACCCACGAATCGAATCTTCGAACCCAAAACAAGCCATACGATCTGACAAAAAACCAGGTACGTCACTCATCCGATCACCCACCTTGTCACGCTCACACCCAAACTGTTACAATCACCACGCCTTCACCTCTTCGTACCTCGTTCTTTCTTGTCGTGCCTTTGATATCCAAAGGGATCGGTTGTAGCTGCTTATGTTTGTGTTTTAGTTTCTTAGAATTAAACAAGATGTATGGGGAAAAGAGGGTATACAGTTTGATAAAAAAAAAAAAGAAAAAAAAGAAAAGACGAGTGGGAAGTTTTCATATATGGATGATGTGCTGAATTTTTGGGATGTGATGGAGTGATTGACTGTTAATAGCCGAAAATTGTGGGAGAGAAAGTAGGGGTACCTTATCAGAATAATCTCCAAATTCTTCAACTAATATGTGCACAAAAGTTAAAATAATTTCGGTCCTATATGACTTACCAAAATTGTATGATGGGCTTCTTATAAAATGTCGATTTCTAATTTTCATATGTTAGGGATTTCATGTTAGTAAATTTTTAATTATAAGGTATAGTTTTTATATGTCAAATAAATATAATTCGTACTTAGGTTAAAATTCAAAATGGTGTAAAATTTATGGTTCAAATATTTCGGGTTTTACAAGGAACACATCAAATATAACCGAAAACCTAATGCATCGATTTGGTTCTTTCAATTGTCTCCGGGAAGGGATTTGATGATATCAGAGTCACCTGGATCAACAATGCTAAGACACGACACTCTGAAATATTTCCCACAAGCTGTTCCAAGATCTACATTGTCTGAACAAGGATAAAAAGAAAGTCAACAATAGAAGCATAAAAGTCAACCTATCTGTTTCTCATATCTAAAGTACAATTCATAGATATGGGTGTAACAATTTAGGATTACAGCATGTCAAATAGTGTTGTGAAACAGCAAAAGTAAAACCACAAGCATTAATTTTCTCAAAACTCAAAAGCACTCAAAAGCACCACACACTGCCTCTATTCAAAATACATATAACAAAATTTTAATATGTCAAAGTTTGTGAGGTATCTTATTCTATTCGTCAAAAAGGAATGCGCATAAAGTGATGCAAAGAATTGGACAGCTCTTGCATTTCACTCAAATACATATGTTTGATAAAAGAACTCATTTCAAAAGGAAGAAGATTACAAAAAGGCTCTTTGAAGTGACCACTACAATGTATTTGCAGAAGAGTTTACGGTATATTAACATCAGATTTACATCAAAATAAAAGAAATTTCGTAGCAACCCTTTTATAGACAATTGTCTCACACACTACCAAAATGAGAATCTATAAATGCCATAACAGGTTAAAACCATCACAACGGGACTATTTCATAGAACTTTGTCACCTCATTTTTGACATAATAAAGTTCCTATTCTATCAAAAAATCAACTTCTGAAATAAATTGTAACACCCCAACCCGACAAGGGTAGAAGTATCACATTATGGTGACGTATCAGTAATACCCAAAATTTCAAAACATGCAAAATTACCAAATTACCCTTGCAACTTAAAAAAAATCAATTAATGATTAAATAAAACATCAAATAAATCCCAAACTCTTGGAAATTAACAACATATGAAGTATGACAATTTTTGCATGAACATTTTAACATCCAAAAGGTCCAAAAAATATTTGTCACATCACTTAAACATTTACATGTCGAAATTCTATTACCTATATATTTATTTATGTTATTAAATAAAATAAAATCAAATAAAAACTAAGATAAGTATTGCAATTAAAGGAAATCAATCACAATCAGTAAATTGATCCTCCTTGATCACTTTGGGCCAAAATCCATGCCTCTCCTCCCATAATACATGGTTTTTCTCATTTGTTTCCTTTTTACACATTCTAAAAACCCTAAAACACAAACAAAAACTCCCAATCGGCCACCATAATTTTCCACGACCACTTATCATTTTTCATGAGTTCCTGGGTGCTAGAATAAGTGTTGAAAATAGGAGTTCGATTTTTGAAGGCTTGATTCACTCGGTTTCAGTTTTTGTTCGATTTTCATGTTTGCCGAGAGGTATTAATTCTCCACCCTTATTCGATCATTCTAATCACTACCTGGTATTTTTGTGACTCTCTTTACATCATATATGATCTAAATAAAATGGATTCCATGACCCATGCATGATATTCTGGTCGTATGGATTTAAACGTGTTATAAACCCTAAAAACGTGCAAAAACTATAATCGGCTCTATATTAATTTTATGAACCTCAAACATATTTTTATGATCTATAATATGATATAAGTGACCTGTAAAAATTGGATTCGAAATTATTTGAAGCCTAGAACCATGGTTTGTGAATTATTTTGTTATTTGTTTAATCGGCTAGAAAATAAAAAGGAAAACAAAAATCATATGAACTAGGGTTTGGATTTGTGATGATGGATTTGATGTAATTAATGTGTTTTAAGGTTAAATTAATGATTGGTAATGATTGGAAAATTTTAGGGTTAGGTTTACATGATTTTGTTTAAAACCGATTGAAGAGATAAAAAGTTTTGGGTGAGTTTTGTAATTTTATAAACTTGTGGGTTATTTTTGAAAGATACTTTGGACCAGGGGTGAGTCGTATAAAATATAATATGGGGGTATAATGTGTAAATTTTGTAACTAAAAGGTTTAAATGGTAAATTGTTTAATTGTTAAACCGATTTGAAAATTATAAAGTAGAGGGGCTTGTTTTGTAAATTATGTAAAATGAAAGGGTATTTGTATAAATATTAATGTAAGGGGTGTAATGTGTAAATTCGGATATTTGAAGGCTTAGTGTGTAAATATGAATATTATAAGGATTAAATTGTAATTTAATTAATTAAAAGGTTTAAATTGTAATTCGATTAACTAAAGGGTTTAATTTGTAAAATTGTTAAAGTTAAAGGATTGGAATTGTAATATGGGAAACTTATGGATTAAAATGAATAACTTATAATAATTGCACTTTAGACCTTTATCTTTGGCATAATTGCATTTGAAACCTTAAAATATGGAAAGTTGTCATATTTAACCCTAAGCTATTATAACTTGCTAAAATGAACCCTATTCCCATAATAGTATTTAATTAATGACTTAACCTAAATCATAATATTTGAAACCTGCTAATTATGGAAACCTGCTAATTATGGAAACTTGCTAATTTTAGAAACCTGCTAAAAATAGAAAGTTACTAAATATGGAAAGTTGCTATTTTTGGAAAGTTACCTGAAAAGGAAAATTATTAAAAATGGAAAGCCGACTAAAATAAGTAGTCTGAATTAAATAAGCTATTAATAAGACAGTCATGAATTCGTGTAGATTCGCTGAAGAAGGAGTTTATTCCGATCCTTATGTTTCTAGTGTGTGTTTTCCTGGCAGTTTAAGGTACAAATATTCTACCCTTTTTCAGTAAGGGTGCTTTCATTCTCATGACTTCCTTGATCTTGATTCATTAGGATTCCCTAAGCCATTGCTATGTTCCCTTATACTTTGATTCGTTCTGTATTATCCATTTGACATTCGTTCATTATGATCCTTGTGATATAATACTTGATAAAATTCGTTCGTTACCCTGTGATATTTGTATTCGAACCACTTTACACATAGAAGGTTCATTTGATTTTGGTGACTAGAAGTGAAAACCTTTCTTAATTATATCATGGAAATGTTTTGAGAAAAACTATTTTAAAATGATGTTTACAAATGATGTGATACCACTTTTATATGGAATTTTGCTATCTTTTATGAAAACTAATTTTAAAGACTACTTTTATGAAAACCGTTATTAAAGATCATTTTTATGAAAATCATTTGATAAAGATTTCTTTAAATAAACCATTTGATTATGAACCTTTGATATGAACCCTTTGCCATGAACCTTTGATATTTGGACTTTGACTATGATTCGATGACTTAGACTATTTGAACCTTTGCTATGGTTTGGACCTTTGACCTTTGACCCTTCAGTTTGATACCCGAGCCAAGTTCGTTTCCTAGCCATGAAGGTAACATGGCCGTGTCATTGATGCACCAATGGCATGACTTTAGTGTGGTTGAGTGATGTTCCACACCGTCCCCATTTTGCTATGCGCGCTTTATTATTTATTATGGCCAATATTATTGTTCGGGGGGCGTATGGATGCATCCTAGGTTCGTGTTCGTATTAGTGGATTTAACAGGATTTGATATTATATAATATTGTTCGATGACTGATGCATGGGTGCAATCCACGTCTTTCACATATATTTGGGAGCTGATCACTCCAATTTGATACATGAGGACACCCCTCATATTATCTGGTTACTTGAGAGGTATCCCCTCTAGATTGCTTACAGGGTTACTATATTTGGTTTGTGTTCGGGCTCGTGGTGGATTACTGACTCCTTTCTTTTCTTACTTTGTACCTTTGCCTATACCTTATGTTATTCCAATGCACTATTCTATATCATGTTCGTTTCGTTGCTTTCGTTTTCGTTTATGTATATATCTGTTTAGTGGGCTTTTTAAGCTCAGCCGCATTTCTTTTCCTGCGGCAGGTTTTTGTTGGAAGTTGGGTTATGAGTGGAGAGTATCTTGGACTTAGAAGACTATACCAGGATAGCTATTCCGGATTAGTATGACTAGAAGAGATTATTTTAGACTTAGTAATCATTGTAATTCTCATTGTAACCTTGTATTTCAGATTTTTCCCATGTAACCTTTGAATATCATTTTGTATTATTTATGTCATATGCTTGTGTTTGCTTTGATATGTCACCATAACGTAATACTTCTACCCTTATCGGGTTGGGGTGTTACAGTATCAAAGCAAGCACAAGCTTATGACATAAATAATACAATTGAATTTCAATGGTTACAATGGAAAATCTGAAACTACAAGGTTACAAATGAGAAATACAATAATTACTAAGTCTAAATATAAGTTCTTCTAGTCATCTCTAATCCAAAATAGCTAGTAAGGTCTTCTAAGTCCAAGGTACTCTCCACTCATACCCAGCTTCCAAACTAAAACCTGCCGCAGGAAAAGAAATGCGGCTGAGCTTAAAAAGCCCAGTGAACAGATATAAAGGTAACAAAGCAGTAATAGAGAATAGTGGAAAGTAAATGAAATGAAGATCATACAGATATAATAAGACTTAAGGCATAAGTAAAGGGTAAGAGTAAACGAAAAAGTACAAGATTATAAGATAAAGGAAACAGTAATCCACTACGAGCCCAAATCAAATCAAATAATCAAATATCAAGGTGTACGGAGGGGAGACCTCGGTACCAAACGCAATATGAGGGGATACCTCCAAAGGGTGGAGTCATGAGCTCCCAAGATGTGAAAGACGTGTATCGCACACACCATCAGTCACCAAATATAACAAACTCGATACAAATAACAAATCTAGGATGCATCCATACGCCCCAGGTGGCCAAGGTCTTCCTCTACGTAACAAATCAAATCAAATCAAATTAGGGACGAGATAGGTCATCACTCTCCTACCCTAAGAGTCATGCCATCGGTGCATCAATGACATGGACATGAAACCCTCATGCCTAGTCTACAAATGGTGGCTCGTAGTCTCAAACTGTTGGTCAAGGGTCAAATATCAAATGTCCAAGTTCAAGTTTCATATCAAGTGGTTCAAGTCAAGTTTCCAATTCAAGTGGTTCAAATGTCATATCATATCAAAGTCAAATGTCTAAGTCATCAAAGAGTCATAATCAAAGTCCAAATGTCAAAGGTTCATATCAAAGGTTCAAATGTCAAAGGTTCATATCAAAGGTTCAAATCAAGAATCATAGCATAGGGTTTATAGCAAAGGTTCAAATCAAAAGGTTCATTTCAAAGGTTTTTATCAAAGTTCATTTAAAACAATCTTTTAATACTGGTTTTCATAAAAATGATCTTTCAAAACGGTTTTCATAAAAATGGTCTTTCAAAACGGTTTTTCATAAAGATAGTCTTAAAAGTAGTTTCATAAAACTTTTAGTCAAATTACATTTAAAAGTGGTATCGCATCGTTTTAAAATAGCTTTTCTCAAAACATTTTCATGTATAATTAAGAAAGGTTTTCACATCCAATTATAATACCAAATGAACCTTCAAGGTATCCAAGGATTTGAATATTCATGTTACAGGGTGACGAACGAGTTATATCAAGTATCAAGGGAACATAGTAAGGTTCACAAATCAAGGGAAGCATAACAAAGGCATAGATTAAATAAGAAAGCCACAATAAGAAGGCTCAGATCATAATCAAACCAATAAAGAAGGATGCAAGTGAAACATGAAGAACGAATCAAAGTATAAGGGAACATAGCAATGGCTAAGGGAATCCTATTGTGAACCAAGATCAAAAGTCATGAGGAGGACACCCTTACTGAGAAAGGGTAGAATATCTGTACCTTACACCGTAAGTGAAAACACATCTAGAAATATAAAGATCGGAAACAAACTCCATCTTCAGCGAATCTACACGAATACATGGTCGTCTTATTATTAATATCTTATTTAAATCAGATTTCTCATTTTAGTCGGCTTTCTATTTTTAGCAGGTTTCCATTTATAGCAAGTTTCCTTAATTAGTAAGTTTCCATTTTTAGAAAGTTTCCTTATTTAGTAAGTTTCTTTAATTAGCAGATTTCCATAATTAGAAAGATTTAATATTATAAATTTAGGTTAAATCATCAATTAAGTATCATCATGGAAATAGGGTTCATTTTAGCAAGTCATGATAGTTTAGGGTTCATTATGACAACTTTCTATATTTTAGGGTTTTAAATGCAAATATGCCAAAGATCAAGGTTTAAAGTGCAAATATTACAAGTTATTCATTTTAATCCATAAGTTTCCCATATTTACAATTCCAATCCTTTTATTTTAACAATTTTACAAGTTAAACCCTTTTATTAATTTAAATTACAATATAAACCTTATAATTAATTAAAATTCAATTTAATCCTTATAATATCCATATCTGCACATTAAGCCCCTAATTATCCAAAATTAAACATTATACCCCTTACATTAATATTTATACGAAATACCTTCCACTTTACATAATTTACAAAACAAGTCCCTTTATTTTATTTATTTTCAAATCGAATTAACTAATTATATACTTTACCATTTAAACCTTTTAGTTACCAAATTTACATATAATACCCCTATATTATATTTTATTCGATTTACCCCTGGTCCAAAGTATCTTACAAAAATAACCCACAAGTTTATAAAATTACAAAACACACCCAAATACTTTTAATTATAAATCGGTTTAGACAAAAATGTATAAACCCTAACCCTAAAATTTTCCAATCATTACCAATCATTAAATCAACCTTAAAACACATTAATTATACCAATTACATCATCACAAATCCAAACCCTAGCTCATACGATTTTTGTTTTCCTTTTTATTTTCTTGCCGATATAAACCAATAACAAGTAATTCACGAATCAAGGGTTCTAGGATTCAATAAATTTCGAATCCAATTTTTACAGGTTACATATGTCATATTACAGATTATAAAAATATGCTTGAGATTTATAAAATTCATATATGTTCGATTTTAGTTATACACGTTTTTAGGGTTTTTATGAATCGATTAATTCCAACGACCTGAATATCATGCATGGATCTAGATAACTATTTTATTTAGATCATATATGATGTAAAGAGAGTCACAAAAATACCAAATGATTTTTATGACGGTCGAATGAGGTGTGGAGGATTAATTCTTCTTGGCTGGAATCAAACTCGAGCAAAAATCAAGATCAAACGAACCAAGCTTCTAATATTCGAACTCCTATTTTTCTAGCTTTCTTCTAACTCCAAAGCATCCATGAAAAATGCCAAGAGTTTGCAGAAAATTATTGGTAGTCGATTGTGGATTTTTGGATGAATCGGTTAGGTTTTTAGAGGATATAAAAGGGAATTATAATGAAACCGTGTGATAAGATGAGGAGAGGGCATGAAATTTGGCCCATATGATATGATAATATCAAAATTATGATTTGTGAAGATCTTTCCTTATTTTGTAGTGTTTATCCTTGATTTGTACATTTTTATTTATTTAACAAGTAAACAGAATATATATGAATATGCATAGTAATTATTTTCGGCCTATGTAGTATTTAAATAATGTGACAAGTATTTTTAGGACAATTAAAATATTAAAATGTTCATGTAAAAATTATTTTACTTCATATGGTGCTTGTTTCCAAGAGTTTGGGATTTAATTGTTTTTTATATAATTGTTAAGTGAAATTTTAAGTTACAAGGGTATTTTGGTAATTTTGCATGTTTTGAAATTTTGGGTTTTACAACTTCTTCCCCTCTAAAATAAAAATTTCGTCCTCGAAATTTGAAGTCGCAAGGTTAGACGAAGTAGTAGCAAATCGCAAAAGATCGTCACAAACATTCTCACGCCCGGGAGGTTCATCAAAAAAAGGATCTTCAAACCGAATAGTTTCTCATGGCTCAGTCAAAACAAGATGGGTTCAAATTCCTCAGAAGGAGACAAACTAGGTTGATTCCGATCAAAAGGCCCATGTAACATAACATGGATGATAGGTGAATCTTCTGGAAAACTCATATGGAATACGAACAAGATTTCAAATCAAATTAACTGTATCAACAGTAGAGAGCTCTACAAAGAGCTCAAGATTTATAACTGAGGTCAAAAGAATGCAAAACGAGTGTCCAAAACTCATCCAAATATCTAATGAACAAAGGCAGAGTATACACATAGGTAGAATGAACCTAAAGTCTCACTAATCACAGATAATCCAATGGAGATCAAATTCTAAAATTCTTAGGTACTCCCCAAGATATCCTATGGCCACAATGAGTGCACGTTATATGGTGTAAGTATTATCACGTTGATCAGGCGTCACAATACTAGCACCACATAAATATGCCTTCATGATGATCATACTTTATCTCAAGTCGTAAACGAAACAACCTATCTTAATCCACCTAGTACTTCTACAGTCTCAGAGGTCAACAAGATCGATGTCATAGTCAAGAGGGAAAACAAAACTACTCGCAAGAGTATCAGAATCCCAGATTGCCTAGCAGAAGTAAGGTACGCCGTCCACAAGCATCAGATCTTCTACAATTCGCCAAAATTCCCCAAAACAAAGCCATCATCGAACATACGAAAAATAAACACGGAACTGAAATGCTTCTAGGGAAATTAAATCATTAGAGGATCTTATTACTATATAACAAAGCTTAAGTGAGTCAAAGGAAGTGAAAGTTAGTCGTCAATAACTTCGGCCTTCACAGAATCAATTCTTCCAAACATAAAAGGTCTATTTCAAAAATCCGTTCATTCAAACATTCAATCCCTTCAAGTCCGGTTAATTTGTCTTCGTTTGTCCATCAATCTGTAAGTGAAACAAAATCGTGAACTTGTGTCTGATTCATCAAGCCTCCTGCAGTTCTTCTAGGAATGTGACGAAGTAATGTGAATTTCTGGCACGATCTATAAATCCCTTCATCATCCAGTCTGCTTCCCCTCTGAATTCATCTTAGTACAACCAAGATGAATAGGGAAGTTAGACTGCATGTCTTCATCAGCTCCAGGTTCGCCATCTTGACTAGATTTTTCTTCTGCATCGCCAACACTTCTGTCTTGTAAGGAATGTCTTCATTCTTCAGGGTAGTCTCCGCTGTTGTCAACTCCAGGTCAGGCAGTGAAGTAATTCTTCTGATATGTTTCTAGTTGTCTTGATGCATACGCAAAAACCTTCTGTGCTGCAAGGGAGTATAATCGAGTCTCTTTCTGAAATGTCCCAAAAAAATTTTCCGCTTGAAGGTATGGAAGCCAATTTCTATTTCAGCTTTTCCAAAACTCCATTCTCAATCAAACTAAGCTGTTTCTCTCTGTTCACGAAATTTGAAGATAAGGATCAAATAGTGTCAGGCAATTACTATGCAATTTTCAATGCCTTCAAGATTTATTTAGGTTTCAAATCTTAGGTGGTGCAAAGCATAAGCTTTCAATCTCCAAAAGTGATCTCAACAGGCTTTAACCAAAAGCATGGCACGAATCAGAGTGATGCGGAAGCAATGATACTTAAACAAATGCCTTATAGTCTACCCATTCCTCACCGGTCAAAACTTAGGTTCATATTAAGAAATCCTAAAGCAAGTTCTCAAAGTGTTCTCCTATGTTCTTACAGTGGAAGCCTAATGGTCCAAAACTCACTGGTCAAGGGTAAATGTATTACGAGTCGCAACCTGGCTCTGATACCATAAATTGTAACACCCCAACCCGACAAGGGTAGAAATATCACATTATGGTGACGTATCAAAGCAAGTACAAGCTTATGACATAAATAATACAATTGAATTTCAATGGTTACAATGGAAAATCTGAAACTACAAGGTTACAAATGAGAAATACAATAACTACTAAGTCTAAATATAAGTTCTTCTAGTCATCTCTAATCCAAAATAGCTAGTAAGGTCTTCTAAGTCCAAGGTACTCTCCACTCATACCCAGCTTCCAAACTAAAACCTGCCGCAGGAAAAGAAATGCGGCTGAGCTACGAAAGCTCAGTGAACAGATATAACGATAACAAAGCAGTAATAGAGAATAGTGGAGAGTAAATGAAATGAAGATCATACAGATATAATAAGAGTTAAGGCATAAGTAAAGGGTAAGAGTAAATGAAAAAGTACAAGATTATAAGATAAAGGAAACAGTAATCCACTACGAGCCCAAATCAAATCAAATAATCAAATATCAAGGTGTACGGAGGGGAGACCTCGGTACCAAACGCAATATGAAGGGATACCTCCAAAGGGTGGAGTCATGAGCTCCCAAGATGTGAAAGACGTGTATCGCACACACCATCAGTCACCAAATATAACAAACTCGATACAAATAACAAATCTAGGATGCATCCATACGCCCCAGGTGGCCAAGGTCTTCCTCTACGTAACAAATCAAATCAAATCAAATTAGGGACGGGATAGGTCATCACTCTCCTACCCTAAGAGTCATGCCATCGGTGCATCAATGACATGGACATGAAACCCTCATGCCTAGTCTACAAATGGTGGCTCGTAGTCTCAAACTGTGGGTCAAGGGTCAAATATCAAATGTCCAAGTTCAAGTTTCATATCAAGTGGTTCAAGTCAAGTTTCCAATTCAAGTGGTTCAAAATGTCATATCATATCAACGTCAAATGTCTAAGTCATCAAAGAGTCATAATCAAAGTCCAAATGTCAAAGGTTCATATCAAAGGTTCAAATGTCAAAGGTTCATATCAAAGGTTCAAATCAAGAATCATAGCATAGGGTTTATAGCAAAGGTTCAAATCAAAAGGTTCATTTCAGAGGTTTTTATCAAAGTTCATTTAAAACAATCTTTTAATACTGGTTTTCATAAAAATGATCTTTCAAAACGGTTTTCATAAAAATGGTCTTTCAAAACGGTTTTTCATAAAGATAGTCTTAAAAGTAGTTTCATAAAACTTTTAGTCAAATTACAATTAAAAGTGGTATCGCATCGTTTTAAAATAGCTTTTCTCAAAACATTTTCATGTATAATTAAGAAAGGTTTTCACATCCAATTATAATACCAAATGAACCTTCAAGGTATCCAAGGATTTGAATATTCATGTTACAGGGTGACGAACGAGTTATATCAAGTATCAAGGGAACATAGTAAGGTTCACAAATCAAGGGAAGCATAGCAAAGGCATAGATTAAATAAGAAAGCCACAATAAGAAGGCTCAGATCATAATCAAACCAATATAGAAGGATGCAAGTGAAACATGAAGAACGAATCAAAGTATAAGGGAACATAGCAATGGCTTAGGGAATCCTATAGTGAACCAAGATCAAAAGTCATGAGGAGGACACCCTTACTGAGAAAGGGTAGAATATCTGTACCTTACACCGCAAGTGAAAACACATCTAGAAATATAAAGATCGGAAACAAACTCCATCTTCAGCGAATCTACACGAATACATGGTCGTCTTATTATTAATATCTTATTTAAATCAGATTTCTCATTTTAGTCGGCTTTCTATTTTTAGCAGGTTTCCATTTATAGCAAGTTTCCTTAATTAGTAAGTTTCCATTTTTAGAAAGTTTCCTTATTTAGTAAGTTTCTATAATTAGCAGATTTCCATAATTAGAAAGATTTAATATTATAAATTTAGGTTAAATCATCAATTAAGTATCATCATGGAAATAGGGTTCATTTTAGCAAGTCATGATAGTTTAGGGTTCATTATGACAACTTTCTATATTTTAGGGTTTTAAATGCAAATATGCCAAAGATCAAGGTTTAAAGTGCAAATATTACAAGTTATTCATTTTAATCCATAAGCTTCCCATATTTACAATTCCAATCCTTTTATTTTAACAATTTTACAAGTTAAACCCTTTTATTAATTTAAATTACAATATAAACCTTATAATTAATTAAAATACAATTTAATCCTTATAATATCCATATCTACACATTAAGCCCCTAATTATCCAAAATTACACATTATACCCCTTACATTAATATTTATACGAAATACCTTCCACTTTACATAATTTACAAAACAAGTCCCTTTATTTTATTTATTTTCAAATCGAATTAACAAATTATACAATTTACCATTTAAACCTTTTAGTTACCAAATTTACATATAATACCCCCATATTATATTTTATTCGATTTACCCCTGGTCCAAAGTATCTTACAAAAATAACCCACAAGTTTATAAAATTACAAAACACACCCAAATACTTTTAATTATAATTCGGTTTAGACAAAAATGTATAAACCCTAACCCTAAAATTTCCCAATCATTACCAATCATTAAATCAACCTTAAAACACATTAATTATACCAATTACATCATCACAAATCCAAACCCTAGCTCATACAATTTTTGTTTTCCTTTTTATTTTCTTGCCGATATAAACCAATAACAAGTAATTCACGAATCAAGGGTTCTAGGATTCAATAAATTTCGAATCCAATTTTTACAGGTTACATATGTCATATTATAGATCATAAAAATATTCTTGAGATTTATAAAATTCATATATGGTCGATTTTAGTTATACACGTTTTTAGGGTTTTTATGAATCGATTAATTCCAACGTCCTGAATATCATGCATGGATCAAGATAACTATTTTATTTAGATCATATATGATGTAAAGAGAGTCACAAAAATACCAGATGATTTTTATGATGGTCGAATGAGGTATGGAGGATTAATTCTTCTCGGCTGGAATCAAACGCGAGCAAAAATCAAGATCAAACGAACCAAGCTTCTAATATTCGAAATCCTATTTTTCTAGCTTTCTTCTAACTCCAAAGCATCCAGGAAAAATGCCAAGAGTTTGCAAAAAATTATTGGTAGTCTATTGTGGATTTTTGGATGAATCGGTTAGGTTTTTAGAGGATATAAAAGGGAATTATAATGAAACCGTGTGATAAGATGAGGAGAGGGCATGAAATTTGGCCCATATGATATGATAATATCAAAATTCTGATTTGTGAAGATCTTTCCTTATTTTGTAGTGTTTATCCTTGATTTGTACATTTTTATTTATTTAACAAGTAAACAAAATATATATGTATATGCATAGTAATTATTTTCGGCCTATGTAGTATTTAAATAATGTGAAAAGTATTTTTAGGACATTTAAAATATTAAAATGTTCATGTAAAAATTATTTTACTTCATATCTTGCTTGTTTCCAAGAGTTTGGGATTTAATTTGTGTTTTATATAATTGTTAAGTGAAATTTTAAGTTACAAGGGTATTTTGGTAATTTTGCATGTTTTGAAATTTTGGGTTTTACAACTTCTTCCCCTCTAAAAAAAAATTTTCGTCCTCGAAATTTGAAGTCGCAAGGTTAGACGAAGTAGTAGCAAATCGCAAAAGATCGTCACAAACATTCTCACGCCCGGGAGGTTCATCAAATAAAGGATCTTCAAACCGAATAGTTTCTCATGGCTCAGTCAAAACAAGATGGGTTCAAATTCCTCAAAAGGAGACAAATTAAGTTGATTTCGATCAAAAGGCCCATGTAACATAACATGGATGATAGGTGAATCTTCTGGAAAACTCATATGGAATATGAACAAGATTTCAAATAAAATTAACTGTATCAACAATAGAGAGCTCTACAAAGAGCTCAAGATTTATAACTGAGGTCAAAAGAATGCAAAACGAGAGTCCAAAACTCATCCAAATATCTAATGAACAAAGGCAGTGTATACGCATAGGTAGAATGAACCTAAAGTCTCACTAATCACGGATAATCCAATGGAGATCAAATTCTAAAATTCTTAGGTACTCCCCAAGATATCCTATGGCCACAATGAGTGCACGTTATATGGTGTAAGTATTATCACGTTGATCAGGCGCCACAATACTAGCACCACATAAATATGCCTTCATGATGATCATATTTTATCTCAAGTCGTAAACGAAACAACCTATCTTAATCCACCTAGTACTTCTACAGTCTCAGAGGTCAACAAGATCGATGTCATAGTCAAGAGGGAAAACAAAACTACTCGCAAGAGTATCAGAATCCCAAATTGCCCAGCAGAAGTAAGGTACGCCATCCACAAGCATCAGATCTTCTACAATTCGCCAAAATTCCCCAAAACAAAGCCATCATCGAACATACGAAAAATAAACACGGAACTGAAATGCTTCTAGGGAACTGAAATCATTAGAGGATCTTATTACTATATAACGAAGCTTAAGTGAGTCAAAGGAAGTGAAAGTTAGTCGTCAATAACTTCGGCCTTCACAGAATCAATTCTTCCAAACATAAAAGGTCTGTTTCAAAAATCCGTTCATTCAAACATTCAATCCCTTCAAGTCCGGTTAATTTGTCTTCGTTTGTCCATGTTAGCTTTAATTTTATAAGTTAAAGTGATGGTCATTCAAGTTAGTTAAGAACTTTGTAAGATGGGCTTGTGCTAGAGATATAAAGTATTGTAAAAGCCCAACCCATGAGCTAAAGCCCACAAGCCCACATCCAAAGCCCACAAGGCAAAGTGCTAGTAATATATAAAGCACAAAATGCCTCATTTGTATGTGTGGTTCAACTGTGTGATGTGTGTGTTTATAAGAAAAGCTTTAACATCATCTCTATATTCTCTTAACATATATACGATCCAACACCATTGTCCCATCTCATCCTCTAGTGTTTAACGCCCCATATAGTGTGACAAAGAGTGATTATCGACTACAACAAGTGGTATCAACAGCCGGTCAACGAGGTAGGAAGTTCTTGTGTTTGATTCTTGTTGAAAAAAATACATTTTGGTGCGTTGTGTTTTATGTAAAACGTGGCCTTTGTGTTTTTGGTGGCTACTGTACGCAAAGTTGAAGATCAAAGGCAGTAAGTTGTGGTTGTTTTATGTTCTAAAGTCTTGGGTCATGAAGTTTCTCTAGTTAATCATTCAAACTTTGGCTTGGAAGAATATATTTGTAGCTTGTTCTTGGTTCACTGATCGAGCATTTTCAAGAAAGATTTAGTTATTGTGTTTTTTGAATATTTTAATTGGAATATCTTGATATTATTGGTCAAGTTGTTGAAAAGTGTCAGGAGGTGGTGAAAAGGTGTAAGGTATCACGTGGGCTCAAGTACTCAAAAGTCAAAAAGTGGGAAAAAGCTTAAAAGTTTCAGAATTGCTCAGATCTATCGCAATTGCTTCAATCTCTCGCAATTGCTGTTGCTCTGTCGCAATTACTGCTGCTCTTTCGCAATTGTTGCTGTTCTTTCGCAATTAGTGCTGCTATCGCAATTGGGCTGTCTCGCAATTCAAACCTTCATCGCAATTGGGTTGTCTCGCAATTCAAACCTTTATCGCAATTGGGGGCTGTCTCGCAATTGGGGGCTGTTTCGCAATTCAAGTGCAGTCTCGCAATTGGTGGTGTTCTATCGAAATTGGTCTCGCAATTCAACTATAGTCTCGCAATTGATGCAATTTTGAGAGTTGGCAACTTCAGTCCTTGTACTTTCAGCTGCCTTAAGAGATCTTTCGGATTTGACACTTTTGGCCCTCGCAATTGTGATTAAAGACTTCAAAGTTAAATAACTTTTTAGGATTTGATTCGAACGTAATTTCGTCAACTCGAAAGTGAACTCGGTATTTTTACTCTTGTATAAGAGTGTAAAATACTTCGACAAACGGTTATCTACTTTCTTGTATAAGATTGTTAGATGTTATATAAATTACGAATTTATATAAATAAGATATATTTCTATCTAAATTGACATTTTGCCTTAATTTGGTCAAATTAAAATTTCTATAGAAAGTGTCGTGTTTATCTAAATTGTAATTTACATATCCTTTTGTCGAAATTGTAAACTTTTGACTTTGGCTTAATTATACTTGAATCAAGTTTCTTAACGTTATTTAATTTGTTACAACTTCAACGATCATCACCAACAAACCAAAACATCAACAACCAAGCTTAACCGTCAACAACCTCAACTCCTATTTCGTTGCAAAGATCCTGAATCAACTTTGTCACACATCTCAAGCAAATGGAATCGAGTTCTCAAGAGGGACAAATGTCTACAGTTATGCTAAACGTTATTCACTCAAAGGAACGATGTCTCATACACTTTAAAGCAATCAAGAGTCTATGTGCAAGACTCACAGAGGCAAAAATATCTATAGTGGACACATATCCTTTTGATCGAATGTTTGCTAGATTCTTCGAACCTAAAATGGATTATCGCACATTCAAAGAGGAACTATTGCATAACATATTTCGTATAGAGAACCAAATTGAACGAGGATATGAGTGCAATGAAGCATACCAAGCACTCAAGACGCATTTTAAATGGTTTTTCGACTTAGATTTCAGAGTAGTCGAAAGACATCCTGGTTATGATTCCAATATCCAAACATGGAGTAGATGCGTCACAAGTGAACTGAAAGCTGAAACGTTTAGAAATGAGTTGCGTTGGAGAATAGACTTGCTAGAATCGCAGCTTAATCAAAGATCACTTCATCTGAGAGAAGTGTGGGAAGAGAAGCAAGTGATTGAACGGGAAAGAATTGAAATGGAGAAGCAGAAACGGGAAAGAGAGCAAATTGAAAGAGAACGGCTCTTAAAGGATTCAGTGGGAAATGTGAAAGAGGCAAACAAAGAAGAAAAGGTCGATGAGGGTACAACATCTGATGCTAGCTTGGTCTTCCCGGAAACAGACACATCTTCAGAACAGCATGTTGAAAGCAGCACTCCAAGATACGATTCGGATGCTGATGGTTCACACAGGAATGAAGCTATTTGGGATACTGAAGCTGACCACATCAGACTTTCATCCAACATTGCAATAGTGGCTACGGTACAACATTCAAATGATCTTGATAATGACTTATTCGAGAATATGTTTGTTCATGACAAGACACATCCTGCGCATCCTGAGTCCATCAGTGACACATATGTGGAGCAAAGGTTTGATAGTAATATCACTCCCTCAACCCCAGATATGGATCCTAATGGAGGTGAGCCTGCCCAGGATGGATCTTCTCCTGATCAAGATCATGCCATATTTGCTTCTTTAATCCATAATTTCAAACATGAACTTGAAAAGTGCAAAGAGGACAATCGCAAAACTAAGCAAACAAACATCTTATTGTCCAAAGAGCTTGAAAAATTAACAAAAAGCAAAGACACTGAAATCTCAAACCTTAAATCTCAAGGTCAGAAATTTGTGGATAGAAATTTGGGCCCCGCTAACAGAAAGGTCCAAGAACTTTTAAAAGAGAATGTTGAACTAAAAATGAGGTACTCAATGCTTCAGGAAAACACTTCAAATCTTAAGATTGTTAATACAAAACTTGAAAATGAAAATCAAGAGGTTTTAAAACGTTCAAACAATCTTGAAGAAAAACTTCGAAAAACATACCAAAGTGCTCAAACTCTTCAAATGATGATTCCTAAAGCTGAGAAAGTCCATAAGGGAAAATCAGGAATTGATTTTGAAAATACAGATCATGTGGAACATAAATTTTTGCCGCCTGATGCTCTGTTCATGTCAGAAGAAGATGAAAAATTGGCAGAGGAAAAACGCTTAAAAGCCAAAATAGGAAAAAGCCCACTCTCGTACCAAGGCTTTGTGTATGGTTGTATACAATTGTCAAAAATACCAAAACCACCTTTAAAAAGAAAAGAAACAAATGTGAAAAGATTTTTCAAAGAAGTTTAACTTGCTACTTATGATGCTAAATTATGGCAAAATAAAGCAAGGAAACAGTTTTGTAATCTTAAAAATCACATTGAGCACACGTTAAAGGTCATTTGGTCGAAACAACAATACACCGATCGTGACTACAGTCGTCTCATGTTATCAGACTTTTGGCTAAAAAGTGAAATCTGTAAGTTACTAAAAGATGAGATTGAACCTCTTGTAAAAAATATCAATTTCAGTTTTGAACATTTTGAAAATTTCTTGTCACTGAAATGAGAGAAGACTTAAAGTACATTCATTCTCTTGAAGATGAATTTGATGCAAAATGCTTAAATCTTGATATTCAAAAAAAAAATTCACAAATCAAATTGAGTCATTCAAATCGGTGTCTGTCAGCCTTGAGCATGAGAATGTGGATTCTGATCATACATATTTTTTGAAATCTGAGAATCTTTGTTTCAAAAGGAAAATCACCGAACTTTCAAAAGAAGTAGCTGAAGTCAAAGAAGAATTATCAAAAAGAATTGCTTCTTCTAAAAACCCTTTGACAACAGTGCTCAAAGAAAAGGAAAAGATTTTTGAAGAAAATTGTGATGATGCCAATATCAAGTTTGATTTGGATGAACTTGATACGAAAAATATTGAATTGGAACATGCTGTGGCATCATTACAAAAAGAAAATGAGCATTTGAAACAGACTTACAAAAACCTGTTTAATTCAATCAAGCGTTCACGTGTTCTGAACCAAAAATCAAACACGAAACAAAAGGAGTCTGAAGTATTGAAGCCTCAAGTTACAAAAGTTTCCTATCCAAATCCTCTGTTTGATTCTAATTCTTCAGATTTTGAAATGGAAAACGCAAATCATGTGCTTCAAACAAAAGTACTTGAGCTTGAAACACTTTTAGCTCAACGAACAAACGATCTTGAGGATGCAAAAACTGATCTTTTCAACAAAACGAACAAATTCGAAACTTTATTTTGAAAGACTTGAAAAAGAAAATATTGTTTTCGAACGAAAATTGGCTCGTAAAATGGATGATTCAAAAGCCGAAAAAGATCATTTTTTGAAACAAATTGCTTCTTTGGAATCTAAATTAGCATCCCAAGATATTCTTCAAAAAGAATACAATGATTTGCGAATGTCATACAATGCCTTAAAAGCAAAGTTTGATGCTCTCAATCGATCAAAAGGCAAAACTCCTGTTTCAAACAAGTTTCCCAAAGAGGGTAGTGTTTCGAAGAAGACTTACACGGGTGAATCTTCAAAACCATTTTTGAAAAAGGTTTCCCAGTTTACAACCTATTCTTTGCAAAAAGGAAGGAAGTTTGCAAAGAAACCATGATTTTCTGAAACACCTACTCCTCAAAAGCTTTCAAGGTCAAACATGTCTCATGAAGAGACTTCAAGATTTCAAACTCCACAATCTAGCTTTACACGGGTAAGGCAAGTGTGGAGACCAAAGCAAAGTCCTTCAAACTCTGAAAAACTTTCGCTGCAACACAAGAATGACTCTGCTTTGAAAAATGGTTTTAAATCTCCGTTGATTCCGCGAGTGTTATTTCCAAATGAAACACCTGTTCTCAGTCCTCGTTGGAATTCAACTTTTTTTTAATCAGATTGACACAACTTACAAATGGATTGCAAAACATGCTAAACCCGTTGGTGCAGTGCTCAAATGGGTTCCAAAAGTTGTTGTCTAATCTGGTCAAAATGGCTTTTGTTCAATTCAGTTCAAAACCCGCGCTTCATTAATGGCTTTCGTGCACCTCAGTACGGAACCCGCGCTTAACTAAATGGCTTCTGAACACATCAGTTCAGGACCCAACCTTCAAAGAAAGGAAAGTGCCTCATCAAAAATTTCGAGCGCTTATCCTAAAATCAATGGCTTGTAAGTATTTCAGCTTACAACCCGAGCTTCAACGTTTTGGCTTATGTACACATATCAGTGCATAACCCGTTTTTCAAATAAAGGACCCTGTTGTACACTTTATTGCAACAATCCTAAATGATAAGAAGTTTTCATGCAAAGTTTATCAAACCAAACTTCTTCATCTTAAGCAAAATTTTATTCAAAATTCATCAAAAGGTTTTCAAATCTTTTCAACAATTTTGCTTAAGATTTTTCAAATCGTTACTCCCCACTTGCTCCAAAGTTTTCAAAAATGTCAAAACCAAACGCAAGTTTTGAGGGGGAGTATTCCAAAAAGAAATTTGTTCCAAAAAGTTCATGCAAAATCATTTCTCCCTATTAGCTTTCAAAAAACAATAATTTTAATCAAACGGTATCAAAAATACCATCGAAATGCTATTTTTGAGGGGGAGAAATGGGATTAAAATGTGATCATGGTTCGAATCTCAAAGGAGCTCATCAGAAAGACTCAGATTAACCATCGAATTGATGAAGCTTAAATGTCAGCAATCGAAAAGACTTGTCCTGGACGGGTAATAATTTCAAGCTGAACTTATTCAGTGATGCAAGCGTGTCTCGCAAAGGACTTGTCTGAGTAGAATGTACCAATTCGAGAGATGATCATTGAATATGACCGGGACGGGTAATAATTTCAAGCTAGTCTACCTAGTGATGTAAGCGTGTCTCGCGAAGGTTATGTTCATCGAAAATCGATCATTTCAAAATGTGTGAACTCTACCCAACATGTGCTATTTATTTCAAAAATGCATGAGCACATGTGAAGGGGGAGTATTTCAGAAAATGCTAAACTCTCAATGTGTTTTCTCATAAACGCTTGGAGAGATTATCACAAAAGGTTTTATGGCATGCTGATGCGTGGTTTTGCGACCTTACAACAGGTTTTACCTCTCAAGGGATCTCAAGAGGCTTACAACCCCACCAGGCAGTGTACCTGACCGATGTAGTATAGTGTAGTGGTAAGTACGGGGGATTGATCGTTCTCCACAGGGAATAGTGTCGTTAGGATTGAAAAACTACTCTAATAGGTCTAAGGGTGAGAGAAGATTCTTTTTATATTTTTTATAATTTTATGAAAGCAAGTAAAATCTCGGGTTTGAAAGAGTGGGCGGAATTAGTTGCTAGTCAACTAACCCAAATTACTACGAATGCAAATAAAATAAAATAACTGAAAATGAAAATGTGGTGAAACTTATATGGAGAGAAATGTGTTTACTTAGATTTCCTTACTCCCTAACTATCTTTTACCAGTTGATTAGTGTGCATTAATCACGTGGATGACGGGTGTATTCCTTAATACCAATCGTGGGGTGGCGTACGTACTTCCCCAACTCTACAAGCTCCTACTTCACTCCTATGTCGAGCCGGCTAGGAAGCTCCTAACATGGGATTACTAGAATTCGCTTGTGCATTAAATACAACCATAAAAACCTTAGTACGCATTGGTTCATGTTTCTTAAGACATTCAAGCAAGTTACCGAATAGGAAGTTAGCCAGTTTTCTTAAGCTTAACATAGATAAACAATCATCCAATACAACTAATAACACACTAATAACCAATAATCAATAGCTAGGTTTCATTAGATCTAAGCAAACACAAAGAAAACCTAGCCTAGCATGTTAAACAAAAGACAAGAACAAGATAGAATCAAACAACACATAGACATATTGAATGATTAATTGATAACTTATCTTCAATGTAACATGGAAGATCTCAAGGCAAAAAGCCTTGAAAAAGCTGCTAAAATCGTCTTAGGGTTTCCTCCCAAAAGGTTACACACAAAGTTCCACACTAATGACAAAAAATTGCAAAACTATATATAGAGTTTGATGTCTGACGGCGTCACGTTATAGCTCCTGACGCCGTCACCTCGCCGCTTTTAGGGTTCCCGGATGGCCTTCCTGACGCCGTCCCTCTTTAGTGCTCCAAAATCCGCTCTGGCCTATCAAGGGGTGACGCCGTCAGAATAGAGCTTGACGCCGTCCCTCTTTAAGTTAAGCCGTGATGGCCTTGATCACTTCAAAGCGTGACGCCGTCAGATTTTTCATGCAAATTTCTCTGGCTTATCATGAGTAATTTTCACATCCACCACTTTTGCCAAGCCATGACGCCGTCTGGACCAATATCTGACGCCGTCAAAGGTAGTTTCCAGCATAATTTTGAGACTTTGCCGTTTTCTTCACTTTTATGCTCCAAAAACGTCCAAAATGCTTCCTTTTCCAGATTTCTCTTCAAAAGTACCTAAAATGACAAAAGGAACGATTTAGGGCAATATTTGATCAAATAAATACGATTTAGGGCTTAAATGACCCCCTAAAAGCGGTACACTTTTCGCTTCATCAAATACCCTTACACTTGAGATTTGCCTGTCCTCAAGCAAATGCGCTTTTATTCTAATCAAAATACAAGTTAGGGGTCATTTAACACTAATATAAAAGTAATTAAAACAATCAGTCGTTCCACTTTAATCATAATAAGCACGGAGATTACATACTAGCACCTCACAAGTAGTGTTTAGATACTCACATCTCTCAAGTGTCATCAAAATAAATCTCATAAATTAAAACGGATAATATCTCTCACTACCTGTCATAGCAAATAGATTACCATAGGCTTGGGAAAGGATAAAAAACCTCCTCCACTAGGCGTAAGCACCTAAGATAAACTATCAAAGAGGGCTTTTACATGGGTTATAACGTTAGGTGTAGGGATATGATAAACACGGTTTTGTTGGATAAGGGATATTTTACTGGTGGCGAGTTAAAGATCTTGATTAATTACATGTACTACACAATGTTGCTAAGCCAAGACTCGACTCAATCTTAAGCTAAAAACAAAATAACAAAAACATAAAATAAACATAAAATAAGACGGGATGGTAGTCCGTATGTTTTTTCTACTTTTCTTTTTCTCATTTTTTTTTGTATTTTTCTTGAATTTTTTTTTTTTTTTTTTTTTTTTTTTTTTTTTGCATTCACTTTTGCCCTACCATCCAAAATAATACATCATAGGGGCGTTGCATTCCCCTTACACTTGAATTTTTACATAACTTTGCAAATAACTATTCTAATGACTCGAATTAAGATAATCGAAAAACTTGGAGTACTTTTTTTTTTTTAAATATTTAGCACATATGGGGGTAATAAATGATGTTCTTCCCTATTACTCCATTACACTAGTACTTTACCCATGAGTCCCAATCGTCCCAAAACAATATGTACAAGGATATGACTCGACTTAGCAACCATGTAATCAATTAGATAATTAACTTGGGTTTAAACAAATGTTGTCACAATAATGCACTAAAAATGAGTGCATACAAGGTAGGCTAAGGCGATTTGGGTGTACATTTAAGTGGGGTGTAAACAAATTCTTCCTTTAAGTAAAATGCTTAAAGGTTGAAATGAAAAGATAGGCTCTGAGGGTGTGTACTAGGGGTATCGTGTACTAAAAATGAGTACAACGCAAAGGGTGTGGGAGAATTACTTGACCAATGTAGCCAATGTAATTATAACAAAAACACAGTTGTAAAACAATGGGTTAATCCTAATGCCTCTTATCATGTAGTAAATCTAACTACACGAATGTAGTCTCACTTGTGGCCTCGGAATGGTCCTAACGCAAGTTCTAGAATCTAAGTGCTACCGGTACACACATCATAGCATAAATGCTTTTCCTACCAATTCTAGGGGCGAACCTCACATATTTGGGGGTGGAAAATTTTTTAGTGGTACGGTTTTTGTGCTAGTCATATAACTCCTATCCGTGAGACGCTCATTAAGATCAAAGTTTCACTCTTAAATGTTGTAAAAAATTTTAAATTTGGCACTAAAATTACCCTAACAGGTATTTATCTCAATTTTATTACACATCTACTATTAAACAAACAAAAATCAAGCGTAAGAGCATTCTCTAATCGTACTTTTACCCCCCCCTTACACTTAAGATGAACATTGTCCCCAATGTTCAAATAACAAGATGTAAAAGTATAAAGTAAAAGAATGAAATCAAATACTCCCCTGATTCGCTCGGTGGATAAGGAAGTAACATGGTTAGATCTTCTTCCAAGGTAATGTTGAAGCTCCAAGACTAATGCATCGCCATAAGCTTGATTCCACATACATTTCCTTGTCCAAAATAACCTGTTAAACCTGAGAAAACAAACACGAAAACCTGCATAACATCGGCGGGATAAACTCTATATAAGGATATAATGCTTGTGGAATGATTATTTTGCAGATTCCTGGAGATTATAAGTTAGAGATTTAATAAAAAAAAAACTTTTTATGAAAACAAAACTTTCAAAATTTTCAGAAAATTAAACCTGACGCCGTCAGGTTGTAAAGCCTGACGCCGTCAGAAATAATCTGACAGAATTCTCATGTTACGTTTCCGGAAAATTTTTGGAAAAACCTATACCTTACTTCCTGGAATTCCTGCAAAACATCATTATGACTCGATACAAGCATTTGACTCAAACAAATACTAATATGTATGTTAATTTATTATTATTACGATTCATGTTCATTTGTGTTCTAATAAACCGATTTAGATTTCCCTTACACTTAACTCTTGCAAAATACCTTTATATGTAGTTAAGACGAAGTTAAAAACAAAATAAAGCATTTTCACAATTTAGTTTTTAACATGAATCAATAATGATAAAATTTAAACATACACACGGAAACAAATAAAATCAAACAAACAAAGAAATAAACAAACAAAAACAAATAAAGCTTGGGTTGCCTCCCAAGAAGCGCTTTTCTTTATTAACGAGTCTTGTAGCTAGACTCAAAGTCCTTCTACCCTATGTAAGTGAGTTCGTCATCGAGGACGTCCTTAGGGTTAAGCTTGGATTGAAGTTTCCTATTGGTCCGCTTAGTACAATATGTCTTTTCAAACTTCTCTCCATCCGGGTCATACAATGTCATCTTAATATGCCATGACCCATCTCCATCTTTGGGTGGTTTGTCCCAATCCCACTTATGATCATCGTCCTCACGAGTCCACTTGTTCATTCCTAGGTTAATCGGCAAAACTCCTAGGAAATCAATCATCTTCCTAAAAACTAGAGGGTCTTCAAATGGATCCAATTCGGTGTCCCTAGCCAAGAGTTGCTCTACCGTATGTGTTCGGTTCACAAAGTCCTC
The DNA here is from genome assembly GCA_021014915.2 of Artemisia tridentata subsp. tridentata. NCBI lineage: Eukaryota > Viridiplantae > Streptophyta > Magnoliopsida > Asterales > Asteraceae > Artemisia > Artemisia tridentata. Next base: position 416,163,173 of record CP139506.1, read on the forward strand.
TTCTAGGTAAAGTGGGCGTTGGGGTCCTATGAAGTCTCTATCGATCCAAGGTCCATATCTAGATGGTCTCCTATTCAATTCTAACCAATGGGGTGTTGGTTCCTCACTAGTATCATAGGCGTGCTTCTTCACATCATAGACTGACCAAGTATCACCTTCTCCTACCGCTATCTTAGATTCCTTACAATCAATCATAGCACTAGCGGTCGCCAAAAATCCTCTACCTATTAACAAGGGGCATGTAGGGTCGCTAACCATATCAAGGACGTGGAAATCGGCTAAAATGGTTAGTTTTCCTATGTGTACTAACACGTCCTTGACTACTCCAACCGGGTAAGCAACACTCCCATCCGCTAAGCCTATTATCACCTCGGTTTCTTCAAGTTTCCCTGGTTTTAGAGAGGTGTAGAGAGGTAACGGAAGTAGGTTAAGGCTTGATCCAAGATCGGCTAATGTGTCATAAGCTTCCGAATTACCGATCTTGCAAGGTAGAACAAATAAGCCCGGATCATCTAACTTCTTAGGTAGCTTGTTTTGAACGAAGGCGGTCCCTTTTTCGCCTAACTTGAGCTTCTTCTCATCCAACACATCAATAACCGGACTTTCAAGGTGGAGCTCCTTGAATTCATTGTCAAGGTTTTGAGTGGGAGGTGTTTCATCTATGTTGTTGACCAATTTGGATATCATAACTTCTTGGTCATTTTGAACGACTTGGGTTTGTTTGAAACACGAGCTCATGGAATTGACCGAATAATATTGTGGACAAGAACTAGGAGACGAAACCGATGAAATGGCGTTGATGTTTAGTTTCGGGTTCTTGACCGTGTTGCTAGGGAGTGCTCCCATTTCTCGGTCATTGAGGGCTTTCAACAAAGTGTCAATCTTATTGGTCATCTCGCTTTGTTTTTGTTTGAATTCGGATTCAAACTTAGCTATCCGAGCTTCTTGAGATGCCATAAATTGGGACATCAATCCTTCAAGATTATTGGTACTACCATAATTGTGGGAAGGATTGTTATTGAAAGTACGGTTCGAGTTGGAACCGCTTGATTGGAAACGATTAGGTGGGTTGGAAGAATTGGTTTGTTGTGCGTTTTGGTTTTGTTTCCACCTAAGGTTTGGGTGATTTTTCCATGAGGGGTTGTATGAATCACCGTAGGGGTTTGGCTCGGGTTTGAAAGTGTACCACTTGTCTCCCGCTCTGTCGGTACGCGAGGATGCGTAGTCCGCAAAAGCTTGTTCGGGGAGTTCCATGCAATCACGAGTGTCGTGGAGACCACTACACAATTCACATGAAGAAGTGATTTTGTTCACTTGGCTTGAAGGTTTAGGAGCCTCGTAGGATTTCATAAGAAACTTGACTTGGTCTTCAAGTTCTATGATCCTACGGTCGGAAGTGCTCGAATTATTCGAAGGCAAAGATATTGCCTTGACCGTTTTATTCAAATCACGGGGATCACTCCAACTTTCGTTGTCATAAAGAGCAAGGTCTTCTAGGAGAGCCCATGATTGTTCCGCACTTAGATCACGTAGCTTACCACTGGCCGCTTGGTCAATGGTTTGCTTCGTGGAGAGATTAACATGGTCATAGAAGATTTGGACTTGGAGCCAAAGTTCTAAGCCATGGTGAGGGACTTTTTGGAGTAAGTCCTTGAATCGAGTCCATGCCTCGTAGAGGGTTTCGCCTTGACGTTGTTGGAACATCAAGATATCATTCCTTAGCTTGGTAGTTCTTCCCGGTGGGAAAAACTGAGCAAGGAAACGAGTGGTGAGATCATCCCAAGAGGTGATGGATCCTGCGGGTAGACGCTCTAGCCATTGACTAGCTTGGTCCCGCAGAGAAAATTGAAAGAGACGCAGTCGGGTCGTCTCTCGAGTGGCAACATCAAGGTCTATTGAATCAACAATTTTGAGAAAGTCCTTGAGATGTTGATTAGGATCTTCGGAACGAAGTCCATGGAATGCGCATCCGCTTTGCACCAACCGGATGGTGTCGGATCGCAAAGGAGTGACATTGGCTCCTTGAGTGAGCTCAATGGTGTTTCGATAGCCATGGTGGCTAGGACGAGAGTACTCTCCTAAAGTACGGGCTCTAGGAGGTTGTGGTGGTTGTTGTGGTGGTGGGTTGTTGGGATTAAGGATATTACCATCTTCCATGATGTCGGATGGTAATGGTTACGAACAAAGAAACGAAGAAAAAAGATAGACTAAAGAAAACCTAGAAAAATAAAATAAAAATCTCACTAGAAAGGAATCTAGTGAGTAGACCTATAAAATAAAAAATTCAACCTAAACAATAACTATTCCCCGGCAGCGGCGCCAAAAACTTGATGCGTGGTTTTGCGACCTTACAACAGGTTTTACCTCTCAAGGGATCTCAAGAGGCTTACAACCCCACCAGGCAGTATACCTGACCGATGTAGTATAGTGTAGTGGTAAGTACGGGGGATTGATCGTTCTCCACAGGGAATAGTGTCGTTAGGATTGAAAAACTACTCTAATAGGTCTAAGGGTGAGAGAAGATTCTTTTTATATTTTTTTATAATTTTATGAAAGCAAGTAAAATCTCGGGTTTGAAAGAGTGGGCGGAATTAGTTGCTAGTCAACTAACCCAAATTACTACGAATGCAAATAAAATAAAATAACTGAAAATGAAAATGTGGTGAAACTTATATGAAGAGAAATGTGTTTACTTAGATTTCCTTACTCCCTAACTATCTTTTACCGGTTGATTAGTGTGCATTAATCGCGTGGATGACGGGTGTATTCCTTAATACCAATCGTGGGGTGGCGTACGTACTTCCCCAACTCTACAAGCTCCTACTTCACTCCTATGTCGAGCCGGCTAGGAAGCTCCTAACATGGGATCACTAGAATTCGCTTGTGCATTAAATACAACCATAAAAACCTTAGTACGCATTGGTTCATGTTTCTTAAGACGTTCAAGCAAGTTACCGAATAGGAAGTTAGCCAGTTTTCTTAAGCCTAACATAGATAAACAATCATCCAATACAACTGATAACACACTAATAACCAATAATCAATAGCTAGGTTTCATTAGATCTAAGCAAACACAAAGAAAACCTAGCCTATCATGTTAAACAAAAGACAAGAACAAGATAGAATCAAACAACACATAGACATATTGAATGATTAATTGATAACTTATCTTCAATGTAACATGGAAGATCTCAAGGCAAAAAGCCTTGAAAAAGCTGCTAAAATCGTCTTAGGGTTTCCTCCCAAAAGGTTACACACAAAGTTCCACACTAATGACAAAAAATTGCAAAACTATATATAGAGTTTAAGGGCTGACGGCGTCACGTTGTAGATCCTGACGCCGTCACCTCGCCGCTTTTAGGGTTCCCGGATGGCCTTCCTGACGCCGTCCCTCTTTAAATTAAGCCGTGACGACCTTGATCACATTAAAGGGTGACGCCGTCAGATTTTTCATGCAAAATTCTCTGGCTTATCATGAGTAATTTTCATATCCACCTCTTTTGCCAAGCCATGACGCCGTCTGGACCAATTCCTGACGCCGTCAAAGGTACTTTCCAGCGTAATTTTGAGACTTTGTCGTTTTCTTCACTTTTATGCTCCAAAAACGTCCAAAATGCTTCCTTTTCCAGATTTCTTCTCCAAAGTACCTAAAATGACAAAAGGAACGATTTAGGGCAATATTTGATCAAATAAATACGATTTAGGGCTTAAATGACCCCCTAAAAGCGGTACACTTTTCGCTTCATCACATGCGATCAACAAATCTAGGATAATCATGGAGTAATAAGGTGATTATGGTTAGGTAATGTCTAATAATCCGCCAGATCCGGAGGGATCTACCCAAGGACAATTCCAATAGATTAGAATTAGAAGTCCTTAGGTATGATTGAAAAAAGGAGCAAAATGAGAAAGGAGAAAGAAGGGGTTGAAGAATGAAAAAGAAAAGTTTTTGTAAAGGTGAAAAGAAATAGCCCTCCATGAAAACTTAAGAAAGACACCGGGTCAATACATATGCTATCGGTCCTCACTAAGGTGATACTGATATTGAAAACAAGACGTCATGGACCCAGTGACGCGGTGCAAAAACCCCTCCTAGCCACTCAGATATCTCTTAAAAGATATTTTTTTCATTTCTCACGGAGATCAATGCATAATCTATCGACCTCTCACTCCGAGATGAGTTGATATTGAAAAGGTGGCACTCTGCTCCATGCCTCCGACGACTAAAATCAAAACGCACATTATTGAGTCTAGAGCCATGAGATTCATCAAAAATCTCTTAGGTACACTTTCAATAAAATACACTTGTGTTCACCAAAAAGAACATAAGTTGTAAGTGTCATAATGAGATCTGAACCTGGACGAGCTGGACGATTTATTGCTGACTGTTTTATGCAGGTACTGAAGAAAGTCCATCGATCATCGTATGTCTCAACATCTACATTGGAAGAAAAGATGCTGTAAATACATGAAGATGTTGATCAAGGCAAAGAACAATCCAAAAGACGATACGATGAAGATCACAATGCATGAAGGAACAAAGAATCACAAAGTTCAAGACCCAGAAGTCTAAAGATCTAATCACGTAGTGCATATTTTGAATGACCATCCCTTAGGGGGAGATTGTTAGCTTTAATTTTATAAGTTAAAGTGATGGTCATTCAAGTTAGTTAAGAACTTTGTAAGATGGGTTTGTGCTAGAGATATAAAGTATTGTAAAAGCCCAAACCATGAGCTAAAGCCCACAAGCCCACATCCAAAGCCCACAAGGCAAAGTGCTAGTAATATATAAAGCACAAAATGCCTTATTTGTATGTGTGGTTCAACTGTGTGTTGTGTGTGTTTATAAGAAAAGCTTTAACATCATCTCTATATTCTCTTAACATATATACGATCCAACACCATTGTCCCATCTCATCCTCTAGTGTTTAACGCCCCATATAGTGTGACAAAGAGTGATTATCGACTACAACAGTCCATCAATCTGTAAGTGAAACAAAATTGTGAACTTGTGTCTGATTCATCAAGCCTCCTGCAGTTCTTCTTGGAATGTGATGGAGTAATGTGAATTTCTGGCACGATCTTTAAATCCCTTCATCATCCAGTCTGCTTCCGCTCTCAATTCATCTGAGTACAACCAAGATGAATAGGGAAGTTAGACTGCATGTCTTCATCAGCTCCAGGTTCGCCATCTTGACTAGATTTTTCTTCTGCATCGCCAACACTTCTGTCTTGTAAGGAATGTCTTCACTCTTTAGGGTAGTCTCCGCTGTTGTCAACTCCAGGTCAGGCAGTGAAGTAATTCTTCTGATATGTTTCTAGTTGTCTTGATGCATACGCAAAACCTTCTGTGCTGCAAGGGAGTATAATCGAGTCTCTTTCTGAAATGTCCCAAAATTTGTTCCGCTTGAAGGTATGGAAGCCAATTTCTATTTCAGCTTTTCCAAAACTCCATTCTCAATCAAACTGAGCTGTTTCTCTCTGTTCACAAAATTTATCAATGGTAACGCAAGTTGTAAACATCTTCCAGAATTATTCTACAAGGTTCAAAAGATTCCAGTTCTCCACTCTGTTATCAGTCTTGACCACTTGGTGATAGTTTCCAAACTTGCGGGATTTAGAGAGATATCCTCAACTAAGAACACCGTTGTCTTAACAAATATCAACCTCCCATAATGCACAAATGATCGTTAAATTCTAACAAAGTGCAAAAATGATTTTCATGCTCTTCCTCGTCTCCGAATGTACTATTAAGTCATACAATGACCATTTGCCCAAGTACTCACGAGAAAACATTATGTATCAAATTCACAAAACAGTCAGAGCTTTAGCTAATACTATTAGCGTCACGAACCGTCATAACAGTCGTTACGAATACGGAAGGCGATTCCAAGAATAACCTCAATTCATACTTCCATCTGAAGGAAACTTCGCGCTCTGAAATTGAACAGATACATAGTCGTTTCAGGGTGGGAAAATAACGGTTTCTAATAGCAATACGGTTCAACTTTCAGTAATCAATACATATCCATTGTCACCATCCTTCTCTATCGCGAACGAAACTGAAACGCGCCCAGAAGATACACTTAAGCAAACTCACCTCCTGGTCTTCGGTTGCTGCTCTTCCCGGTTGCTCAAATCAACTGGTATGATCCCGGACACATCTGAAAGACATCTTCGCTTGGTGACTAGACAATCTCTCGGTATCATGTCAAATTCTGCTTCACACTCCGGTGGAAAACTTGGTGGTTCAACCAGGAATCATATTCAGAAAACTCAGGGTGCCAAATAACTCTCAAGATAAGGTTAATTAATTGGTGTACGAAATGGGTTCTAGGAAAATTTCATAATCGCGACAGTAACACACGAGTCTCCAGAGTAATAGTGATAGCCAAAAGTTTAACAATCGGTAATTATGGTAGGGAGTTCAAAATTGTTTCAAGCACCAAAGGTGAGACATAGGAGGATAGTTGTCAATATTTTGAATGCTCAATCTACCAATCCCTTATCAGAATAAAATCGAAGTTAACTATCCAAAGAAAGACAAATCAACATAGCAAATCTTATCGTTCAAAAGTGAGAGGGAAACATTCTTATACTCGTGGTTAAACACCACAAGACTTCTCATTTGGACAGAGATGGGTAAGACGAAATCAAATAGCGTCGGAAGATTCATAGATGCTTATCAAAAGCAAGAGACAAATCACAGAATGTATCAAGTACGTCATCGCCATGGAGATTCTCAGAATGCCCGAAGAGGCATCAAAATGATTAACAAAAGGATCCGAGGTTAGAGTCGGAATCTGAAGATAAGGATCAAATAGTGTCAGGCAATTACTATGCAATTTTCAATGCCTTCAAGATTTATTTAGGTTTCAAATCTTAGGTGTTGCAAAGCATAAGCTTTCAATCTCCAAAAGTGATCTCAACAGGCTTTAACCAAAAGCAAGGCACGAATCAGAGTGATGCGGAAGCAATGATACTTAAACAAATGCCTTATAGTCTACCCATTCCTCACTGGTCAAAACTTAGGTTCATATTAAGAAATCCTAAAGCAAGTTCTCAAAGTGTTCTCCTATGTTCTTACAGTGGAAGCCTAATGGTCCAAAACTCACAGGTCAAGGGTAAATGTATTACGAGTCGCAGCCTGGCTCTGATACCATAAATTGTAACACCCCAACCCGACAAGGGTAGAAGTATCACATTATGGTGACGTATCAAAGCAAGCACAAGCTTATGACATAAATAATACAATTGAATTTCAATGGTTACAATGGAAAATCTGAAACTACAAGGTTACAAATGAGAAATACAATAACTACTAAGTCTAAACATAAGCTCTTCTAGTCATCTCTAATCCAAAGTAGCTAGTGAGGTCTTCTAAGTCCAAGGTACTCTCCACTCATACCCAGCTTCCAAACTAAAACCTGCCGCAGGAAAAGAAATGCGGCTGAGCTACGAAAGCTCAGTGAACAGATATAACGATAACAAAGCAGTAATAGAGAATAGTGGAGAGTAAATGAAATGAAGATCATACAGATATAATAAGAGTTAAGGCATAAGTAAAGGGTAAGAGTAAATGAAAAAGTACAAGATTATAAGATAAAGGAAACAGTAATCCACTACGAGCCCAAATCAAATCAAATAATCAAATATCAAGGTGTACGGAGGGGAGACCTCGGTACCAAACGCAATATGAGGGGATACCTCCAAAGGGTGGAGTCATGAGCTCCCAAGATGTGAAAGACGTGTATCGCACACACCATCAGTCACCAAATATAACAAACTCGATACAAATAACAAATCTAGGATGCATCCATACGCCCCAGGTGGCCAAGGTCTTCCTTTACGTAACAAATTAAATCAAATCAAATTAGGGACGGGATAGGTCATCACTCTCCTACCCTAAGAGTCATGCCATTGGTGCATCAATGACATGGACATGAAACCCTCATGCCTAGTCTACAAATGGTGGCTCGTAGTCTCAAACTGTGGGTCAAGGGTCAAATATCAAATGTCCAAGTTCAAGTTTCATATCAAGTGGTTCAAGTCAAGTTTCCAATTCAAGTGGTTCAAATGTCATATCATATCAAAGTCAAATGTCTAAGTCATCAAAGAGTCATAATCAAAATCCAAATGTCAAAGGTTCATATCAAAGGTTCAAATGTCAAAGGTTCATATCAAAGGTTCAAATCAAGAATCATAGCATAGGGTTTATAGCAAAGGTTCAAATCAAAAGGTTCATTTCAAAGGTTTTTATCAAAGTTCATTTAAAACAATCTTTTAATACTGGTTTTCATAAAAATGATCTTTCAAAACAGTTTTCATAAAAATGGTCTTTCAAAACGGTTTTTCATAAAGATAGTCTTAAAAGTAGTTTCATAAAACTTTTAGTCAAATTACAATTAAAAGTGGTATCGCATCGTTTTAAAATAGCTTTTCTCAAAACATTTTCATGTATAATTTAGAAAGGTTTTCACATCCAATTATAATACCAAATGAACCTTCAAGGTATCCAAGGATTTGAATATTCATGTTACAGGGTAACGAACGAGTTATATCAAGTATCAAGGGAACATAGTAAGGTTCACAAATCAAAGGAAGCATAGCAAAGGCATAAATTAAATAAGAAAGTCACAATAAGAAGGCTCAGATCATAATCAAACCAATATAGAATGATGCAAGTGAAACATGAAAAACGAATCAAAGTATAAGGGAACATAGCAATGGCTTAGGGAATCCTATAGTGAACTAAGATCAAAAGTCATGAGGAGGACACCCTTACTGAGAAAGGGTAGAATATCTGTACCTTACACCGCAAGTGAAAACACATCTAGAAATATAAAGATCGGAAACAAACTCCATCTTCAGCGAATCTACACGAATACATGGTCGTCTTATTATTAATATCTTATTTAAATCAGATTTCTCATTTTAGTCGGCTTTCTATTTTTAGTAGGTTTCCATTTATAGCAAGTTTCCTTAATTAGTAAGTTTCAATTTTTAGAAAGTTTTCTTATTTAGTAAGTTTCTATAATTAGCAGATTTCCATAATTAGAAAGATTTAATATTATAAATTTAGGTTAAATCATCAATTAAGTATCATCATGGAAATAGGGTTCATTTTAGCAAGTCATGATAGTTTAGGGTTCATTATGAAAACTTTCTATATTTTAGGGTTTTAAATGCAAATATGCCAAAGATCAAGGTTTAAAGTGCAAATATTACAAGTTATTCATTTTAATCCATAAGTTTCTCATATTTACAATTCCAATCCTTTTATTTTAACAATTTTACAAGTTAAACCCTTTTATTAATTTAAATTACAATATAAACCTTATAATTAATTAAAATACAATTTAATCCTTATAATATCCATATCTACACATTAAGCCCCTAATTATCCAAAATTACACATTATACCCCTTACATTAATATTTATACGAAATACCTTCCACTTTACATAATTTACAAAACAAGTCCCTTTATTTTATTTATTTTCAAATCGAATTAACTAATTATACAATTTACCATTTAAACCTTTTAGTTACCAAATTTACATATAATACCCCCATATTATATTTTATTCGATTTACCCCTGGTCCAAAGTATCTTACAAAAATAACCCACAAGTTTATAAAATTACAAAACACACCCAAATACTTTTAATTATAAATCGGTTTAGACAAAAATGTATAAACCCTAACCCTAAAATTTCCCAATCATTACCAATCATTAAATCAACCTTAAAACACATTAATTATACCAATTACATCATCACAAATCCAAACCCTAGCTCATACGATTTTTGTTTTCCTTTTTATTTTCTTGCCGATATAAACCAATAACAAGTAATTCACGAATCAAGGGTTCTAGGCTTCAATAAATTTCGAATCAAATTTTTACAGGTTACATATGTCATATTACAGATCATAAAAATATGCTTGAGATTTATAAAATTCATATATGGTCGATTTTAGTTATACACGTTTTTAGGGTTTTTATGAATCGATTAATTCCAACGACCTGAATATCATGCATGGATCAAGATAACTATTTTATTTAGATCATATATGATGTAAAGAGAGTCACAAAAATATCAGATGATTTTTATGATGGTCGAATGAGGTGTGGAGGATTAATTCTTCTCGGCTGGAATCAAACTCGAGCAAAAATCAAGATCAAACGAACCAAGCTTCTAATATTCGAACTCCTATTTTTCTAGCTTTCTTCTAACTCCAAAGCATCCAGGAAAAATGCCAAGAGTTTGCAGAAAATTATTGGTAGTCGATTGTGGATTTTTGGATGAATCGGTTAGGTTTTTAGAGGATATAAAAGGGAATTATAATGAAACCGTGTGATAAGATGAGGAGAGGGCGTGAAATTCGGCCCATATGATATGATAATATCAAAATTCTGATTTGTGAAGATCTTTCCTTATTTTGTAGTGTTTATCCTTGATTTGTACATTTTTATTTATTTAACAAGTAAACAAAATATATATGTATATGCATAATAATTATTTTCGGCCTATGTAGTATTTAAATAATGTGACAAGTATTTTTAGGACATTTAAAATATTAAAATGTTCATGTAAAAATTATTTTACTTCATATGTTGCTTGTTTCCAAGAGTTTGGGATTTAATTGGTGTTTTATATAATTGTTAAGTGAAATTTTAAGTTACAAGGGTATTTTGGTAATTTTGCATGTTTTGAAATTTTGGGTTTTACACAAATTGTGGCCTAAAACAACAATACCCTTCATAAAGCACATAATGATGTAGTTAGAGTAAAATAATCACAAGGCATTTAACAATGAGATAGTTTAATGGTTATCTACATCATGCTCACATAAAAAAGAAATCAACCTAAGCTTCACATTATAAAACAGAAAGAAAAATTCAGGTATTAAAGTGTTTCATATCAATACCTCCGTAACAAGGTAGCGTTATCACCAATAGCATATAACACACAAAGCAATGCAACCCCGTACGTACTATCCTAGTATTTTCTTTAAGATCTCAACTATTTTTTAAGGATAGGTGCACCAGAAACATGATCCCAAATTGCAGGCAATATATATAGTGAAAGGCAGATCACTATTATAAGTTATGCCATATGGACCTGATGTAGCAGAGCATTTCTTTGATATCTCTAACTGTCTCAAAATCAGCACTCTTATTCATTGCATAACTTCATATGTGATAAATTGAAATCCAAGTATAAGTACACAAAAGCATAACTATATTAAATATAAGTATATACCAGTAACACCTTTTGGAGGAATATATAGAGGGACTCACCCTCTTCTAAGCAGTAAATCAACAAGATATGATGTTATGTGGCGTCCAGCAACATTTATTCGCTTTGTGAGATGAGGGAACGAGTACCCAAAAAATCCAAAAAATACTTGGACCACGATAAAAGATTTGTATCTATGAAAACATATTTATTTAAAATCAATCTATAAAAACACATTGGTCATTTTTAATTATTAAAACATGTACAAACAAGCCACCATACAGATTTAATTTCGAAAACAAAGCAAATCTCATATCATGATTGGCCACTATTATCTACCACTTCCGGCTAAGCCATAATAATATTCACAAAATATCAGAAAAACGAAAACAACACAAAAACAATAACGTTATAGCGAATCCAAAAAAAAATTCAAAAATGTTATAGCAAAAAAATAAATAAATAAATAAATAAAAAATGTGGCGAAATATTCCGACAACAGTGGCGGTGACAACAGCGGATCTACAAAAAAAATTAAAAAATGTTATAGCAAATCAAACTTCTAAAAAAACAGATCTATACATAAAAAAATAAAAACAAAACAAAAACGTCAAGGAATATATAGGTTTATATAAAAAAATAACCTTTGGTGGGGTTCGTCTTGGTGGTGGGTTTCCTAAGGTGGTGAGACGCTCAGTATTGGCTGTTTCTTTGATGGTGGCTATGGACAACCGAAACCACTAACAACAACCAAAAGCCCAGCCCCCGACTATCTGAAACTACCTAAACCATCGAAAGATGGTGGCAATTCGGCAGATGGTGGCGGAGATAGGTTATGTTGGCGGCGGCGGCTGCTGTTTTTTAGTTAGAGAAATGTGGTGTGTTTTAGGTTAGAGAAGAAAAGTGAATAGAGAATAGGTAAAAGCAAATATGCGTGTGTGTATTTGTGTGTGTGTTTGGTAACTGACAAGGGCGTTATGGGGATTGACCAAAAGTTCAGTTTTCATTTTTCCACTTTGAACGTTTTGTCTTTATAAGTAGTATAGATATTTCTAACATGACTTTCCATAACTACTTTTTGTAGGCAAGTGAAAAAAAGATATGCAGTTCACACTTGAGATAATCTAAGCTTGACCTATATTTCGTAATTCTTAATAAGACTTAAGTTTGTATTTATAAGAATATATATATATATATATATATATATATATATATATATATATATATATATATATATATATATATATATACTAGACTTCAAAGCCCGCCCAATGGGCGGGCATGACTTGTAATTTTATACTGGATGGTTGTAATCAATTTTAAATGATGCCTTAATTTCGTTACATTTAACATAATAAAGTATAACTACTTTTATACAAAAGCAATAGAACGCGCACTGCCGTTAGATTGTTTTTTATTGTCAATATTTTTGTCTTTCATATTCACACACAATAGTCATTAGAACATGCAAGTTGTGTAGAATAGTCATTAATAGGCTATTCATATAGGCTTGCTATCTTGCAAGATATTAGAACTACATATTCTTGATCTAATAGTTTTGTTCATGTTTTGCTAACCTTTGTTACCTGATTTTGGTATTGAAAGGATGAAATATTGAATATTTTGATTGACTAATTGTATTATATTTATCTGTATATTTAAGCTAATATCTTGCAATCGTATGTTTCGTTTTTTGGGTTTAATTGTATGTTATAATTAACTTAAGTAATTATTTTATGTGTAATTTTAGGGTTGAAATCTCGTTTATTAGAGCACCTTGAACACTGGCAGTATGATGTTCGGTTACATCAGTAACAATGGCCGTACCATGTTCTGTCCCATCAAAGTTTAAATGAATCTGATTTTTAACCTTCAACACTGGCAGTATCATGTTCTATTACATCACTGACACTGACAGTACCATGTTCTGTCCTACCAGAGTTTAAATGGATATGATTTTTTATTAGTTTGCTTTGTATTTGTTTGTTGATTAGTTGGAGTGTTTTGCTGATATTTGATTTTATTTCATACTCTGGCGGTATGTTTCACACAAACAAAGTTAGTAACATATTTTTGTTATGAGATGGATTACGCATATAAATTATAAACATCTAATGCTTAAGTAGCAAAGTCTCATGTGAAAAGTAATGAGGTTAATTTATTAAAAAATTAGAACATAAGTCTTTATTGTAAATAATCTAAAATGATAACATGAAACTTAAGTATTTATTGTAAATAATCTAAGATGATAACATGGGAAATCGTGTTCCATTTGTTCATAATTCATCTTCGCTGTCATCATCACTGGTTGTTTCATAATCAGTAGATCTGTCATTGATAAAGTTGCTGACATCATCGTCGTTAGAGTCATAACTGACACTATACGCGGCTGAATTTATTTCCCACGTTTCTTCGTCAACATCCCTGATGTGGATGATTCTACCATGTACTTTTCCATCGATATCAGGCATCTCGTCCCACACGTCATTGTCAACCATGTTAGATTGGTAATCTTCATCATAATCGTCATCAATAGATGTATATCTTGAGTCGCCTATGAAATTATCGACTATAAAATTATATAAACAAACTATTATTTTAAAACATGTTTAACAATTTACAAACACAAATAATAATAAATTTTTTTTTAACAAACAACCTGTGGAAGAGTCTTCAACAACAAATTCATCAGGGATAGTATATTTAGGTTTACAATCTCGCGTGGGGTAAGAGGGTTCTTTGAGAGCATTGATATTGACACACATGCCTGTTTCAGATACGTTGTTGTTGTTATCATGTTCATCATCCGTATCTTCATCATATAGCATATAGTTCCGTGAGAAAATGGGTTTCTACATACCAAAAATATAGTTAGTATACCTTATTGTATATGTTAGCTTAATAATGTGGGATTAGCAAGGATGTTTCGTTTAACATATATGTTTTATAGAAATATAATGTACAAACATAAATTATTATTACCAATGGGTTTTTCCCCCCAGGATGATTAGCAGTCATAGTCTCCACACGCTTTGATCGCGTTTTTTTATCATCAATCGAAGTTAGATCTACAACTTTGCTTGCTTGTCGCTTTCCATCATCTGATGAATCCAGGTCAACAATTATGTTGTTGACTATTTTGCCGTTTTTAGCAAGCCTACGGCGTTTGTGTATAGGTGGGAGAGGCTGCAAGTAATGCAAAAGTTGTTAGTTCCCCTGATTAATAAGTATCACATAATATGGATTACAACCATTTTTTATACCTCTTTGTTGTCACGTGTTTTTTGTATTTTTTCATCATCTGATGAAACAACATAAAAAATATCGTTGCTAACTAACTTGTTGTCTTTAGTTGGTCTAAACCTTTTATGTGTTGTTTGATCAGCCTGCAACTATTAGATTGATATTTAGATTTTATAATAGATGAGCTCGACGTAATGAAAATTTTATGAAAATACCTCGTTATCAGTTTGAATTTCGTAATAATCAAACTTGCATCCGTTCTTACGGGTCCTGGGTTTCGCCTTTGACAATCTCCGATTGTTATGTGTTAAACAAACAACCTAAACAGAGCATCCAAAAATAAAAACCATTAAGTATTTTATGTTTACTACAATGCAAATTACTACGCAGTAAAATTTTTATATAATACCTCGTTATTGGTATCATGTAAATCAGCATCTTCATTGAATATTTTGCATACATACGGATCATGTGGTTTTCGCTTATTACAAATTGGAGTAGTTCAATATCCGTTAACACCAACAGCATAAATCTATAAATTTAACATTTATATTTAATTCGTTAAACATAACAAAAACTATTATTAATAATAATAACCTTAGTTATGTTATAATACCTCGTCATCTGATAGGCCAACCTGCAAGTATTATAAAGATAATTAGATCCTGTGATATATTAATGGATATATGCTACATAATTTTAAGTTATAGATATAATCAATTGATTATCTAAACATGGAAACGTCTCGACCAATAGAATCAACCAACCCTGTTGTTTTAAACATGTACCATTGTTCAAGCATTTATTTTAGCTAAAGATTATTGGTAAATAAGTATTCGTATATGTAAAACAATTCATGATAATCTTATAAGGTAGTGCCTGTGGGTAGTTTAGAAAAAAAGTACTTAGACATGTTATGAAGGATACCTCTTCATCGTCCAATATATGAACACTGGATATATCTTTTTTGAACAAATCAAATTGTCCATCCTGCATTCATGCTAAACATAATCAGATAATGTGTTTCATATATAATGTAAATAAACAGTTAATTTAGTTATTGTACATCCTCATCATCTGATATGATGATGTTGTGTATATTCTTATCGAGCGAGCCATCGGCTGATGATGGAGGATGGTGGTGATCTGTTTTCGGATTACCCTGACAAAATTGTAGTAATTAGTATCTAATTCATCTGATAATTAACAAAACACATTCAACTTAAGATTATGTACCTTGTGTGATCTTCGGTGTGACATTGTTTGTATTTTATGTTCGTAATTTTTGAAGATATATATTCAATATGTGTTAATATATGGCTTTATTTATAGAGTTTGAAGGTGACCATATAATGGAAACCGAAAATTTGTTTCTCATATATTTGTTATAGATAAAGATTACGTTTACAATTTAAACGTTTTCTAGAGTTTACATGATTTATATCATGCTCTAAATATAGATTTGGAAATTCTACAAAATATTTGATTATCATAGCTTTATTGTATATAAAGATTACGTTCGTTTGTGTATGAGCATTTAAAAACGTTGTTAGAATTAATGGGGTATAAAAACAATGGACTACGTATATTTAAAGTGACATTGCGTTTTAATATAACTCTTATGAACTGGTTATAATATCAGTACCAAGTCGGGGACGTAGTAGTACAAAATTAAAATACATAATGGAGATAACTCAGCAGTACTACATAGCACATACGTATTGTTTATACTAGTACAAAGTACTCTTAAATATATATTTGACCCCCATATAGTGTCAAAGTAGGTATATGATCTTAAATATATGCACAGAATATTTATACAAAATACATTCTAAACTTATCTTTCAAATCATATTTTCTATAAATTTATCATATTCTTGAAAAAATGATTATAATATGTATATATCATTTTAAAAATTCTTATTATCATGTGTAGGAAGTTATATACAAGAAAATAGGGCAATGAATCGACTTCACTTGACCCAAGGAATTGATAAGGTTGTTGTTTTAATTTTAAAAATTAAATGTGTACATATTCATCCTTCCAAATAGTAATTTTTTTATTTTAATTTTATAGGTAAGTATCGTGTATACATCCTTATCCCGGTTAATATTATTTTTAAACATCACCAATGTTAATACTGCTGGTTACGTTAGTACTGTTGTATTTGAGATAATATAGTGTTATACATGTGGTTATCAATGCAATATTATATTAGTACCGCTTCATATACTTGGTACTGCTATATCATTTTTTCACGTAATGAATAAAGCTTAATACAAATATCCACACACATGCAAGTTTGCAATTTGTAATTAAATTGTTCAAAAATATTAAAAAAACGCTTATGTAAATTAATTGTCTTCTTGCTCCTCTTGATTATTAAGATCATTAGCTGGTGTTTCGTCATCCAGTGTCGCTGGTACACTGTTAACGTTGTCTGTCGTACGCTTGCCTACATCATCAATTTGAATTAAAGTGGCGTTCGTGGCACCAACGCACACTGCCGGAATATCATCCGTTGCGTCTATCGTTTCAACAACATCTTCTATCCCGGTTAATATTATTTTTAAACATCACCAATGTTAATACTGCTGGTTACGTTAGTACTGTTGTATTTGAGATAATATAGTGTTATACATGTGGTTATCAATGCAATATTATATTAGTACCGCTTCATATACTTGGTACTGCTATATCATTTTTTTCGCGTAATGATCAACATTTGCACTGGTAGATAAATTAATGAAACTTAATATGAATAAAGCTTAATACGAATATCCACACACATGCAAGTTTGCAATTTGTAATTAAATTGTTCAAAAATATTAAAAAACGCTTATGTAAATTAATTGTCTTCTTGCTCCTCTTGATTATTAAGATCATTAGCTGGTGTTTCGTCATCCAGTGTCGCTGGTACACTGTTAACGTTGTCTGTCGTACGCTTGCCTACATCATCAATTTGAATTAAAGTGGCGTTCATGGCACCAACGCACACTGCTGGAATATCATCCGTTGCGTCTGTCGTTTCAACAACATCTTCGTTTGTTGGTTCCTGCTACATGTTGCGAGAAGATGTAAAAGATTAATTTGTATTGTTTGTTACAATTTAACGGTGTTTTTAGAAATTAAAAAATACAATGCACAATACCTCACTAATATCATCAGAATGTGTTTCCGATCCATCATCTGAACACACGGAATTGTTCTCTAAACCTTCGTCTTCCTCGTCGTCATCCTATTTTGATTCATTCATAAGGATTAGCATATACTTGTTTATAAACACAAACCATTGTTAGGTACATTAAAGGAAAAATGAATCAGACCTCTTCTTCTATAAAGCCATTCTTGAAATAGTTGATTATATCAACATCGTCCGTCACTTTCTCCGCTCTATATATATAACTATTGTTGTTGTGATTGAACTCAGAAAATAAAATTTTGAAAAGATACTTCCTCCCAATAATTTGATTAAGTGCATCCGGAAAGTATTCTTCTGTGTTCATGCCTTCGCTCTCCATTATCTCCCACGCTGTTAAATTTGTCATTTTGTGCACACTCTTGTCAAAAATCACGACTTGTGCAGTACCACTATGGTCAAATATGCGCACAATGATTTTGAACCTACATATATAAATAATTTATCACCGAACGCGAAGTATCCAAATATCCACATTATGTATTATATGTTTAAGGACAAATCCAAATAATTATATATATATATATATATATATATATATATATATATATATATATTGTTTTACATACCTGGAAGCAACGGCATATGTTTCTCCATGGTTTTTACAATACCACAACTGTTTCTTATTCCTTGTGCCCGAGTTGCGTTTTGAAACAATTGGTGTCACTCTTGTACTGCATGATTTGCAACCCGTATAAACCCACCCATTTTCCTCTTGTATGCTATGTACTTCTGCATAAACTACACAGTGTGACTCCTGTATTTAGATACAAAAACAGATATAAACATTACTAACGTGGGTTTAATTAGTGATAAAATAATATTTATATTATACCCATAACAATAAATTTTGTTTTACCGGTTCAATGCTTCGAATTGTTCCAACTATTTGCTTCACACAGCCGTGCATGAACTCCGCAGGCGTAACAACACGGCTGCCAACTGAATGATCCTCAATTCTTAATTCACCTGCATCATACCCCTCCTGCTCTTCGTATCTGTGAAACGTATAAATAGGTTCCTAATAAATTTAACATGTTTTTAGTTTAAAACTAAAACACACATGTGCCGGTATCAATGTATATACCTTTTCCGGAAATCCAACAATTGTGGCACATCCCTGTTTATGAATATTCTTGTGCCAAACAAAGCATTATGTATTGATGGCTTATTTGTGTTGCACAACAAATATAGACACTTTTAAAATCTATTAATATGAATTAAAAATCTTAATTACGTAACCAAAAATTTAAAAGTCATCTATAAAACTTACTGTCCCAATATTTCACTTGCCCCAGCATCAAGAGGATGTCTATATGACAAAGCTCGTCACGTTTGTTGTCGTAGTCATTCCACATTAATGCCCAATTGTCCCAAAAAGTACAATCAATTCTCAGAGATCTGCATAAAATAGGGTACACTCAATATATGATTACAAATGAATACTATTCTATACACGTTATTTTATTTTAAACAAATAATAATTTATAAAATATAGTTACTCGGCATCTTCAACGACAATTGTCCTCCGTAGCTTAGGACCGCCAGAATTGTTCAACGTCACTATTTTCCCAATAGCTACGACTGTACCAACAATATCTGGGAAAACATTTGTTATAAAAATATGCACATAAACATTCAAGTAACACCAACTGTTGTATATAATTTTTAAAAAAACACATACCAACACAATTATGTTCGTGGTATTCATTATCTGTATCGAGAATACTTGAGAATGGCTCGTTAACGAACCCAACAAAGTTGTCGTCGATGTGATCAATACGGGTAACCTCGGTTCCTTTATAAAAAGATATTTTCCACTGGTTTGGTAACAAAGGTAACCTTCCGGCATTCTCTGCTACTCCAAAATTAGAGATTATGTAACATTGACCTTCTCGTAAAAGAGGCTCAAATTTAAACATAAACTCTTTTTTGACATAGATTTGGATACGGTTCGACTGTACATATAGTTCAAATATCAATTTAACATATATAATAAATATACACAAATATAGGTATTTACTAATTTCATCTGATATACCTCTTCATCCTGGAAAACACAGTCAAGACTGTAAGGATCGTGTTCTTCGTTAAATTTGTGTGAATGCCATACGGAGATGCATCTTCCTTTAATGGCCATGTTCACATTCATCGGACTGACATCTTTAATGAGAGTCATTGTTCTCTCTCTCACCACTAAAAAAAAATATATATATATAGAAAACGCTGTTTTTTTTATATCACATTAAAATGAAATATGTATAATGAATCAACCATTTTAAATAAACCTGGCTTAGGACTTTTAATTGTGGACATACTCTTTCCATTGTTTTTAATTGGATGAGAATTAGATCCTACGAATACACAAAGAAATTATGACAATGTTATTTATATAAAATAAGCAATCTGGAACAGACATTATCCAGAATGTTTGTACAAAACCTGAAGGAAATTTTCCATAAGACGATGTATGCATAACGGTTTTTTTGTTCCGGTGTGAAGGTGCGTCCGAAGATGTTGTTTGGTACCTCAAATCTTTTTGTTGATTTCTAATATAAGCAAATCTTTTGGAATCACCTTTTGAGTTTGTCGCCCCTAGCAACAATAACAAAACAAATTGTTGTATAACATATAACAATAAAAGTGCGGGTTTTTATAAACAAATATTCATACCTGATTGAGATTGAAAGTTGGAAGAATCAATCCTAGAGTTTTCATACGTGGAGTGTGTTTCAAAACAGCTTGATTGACTGGTAGATTTCCTTTTTAATGATCGAACAGATCCTATTATTCAATGGATATAGATTTACCGCAATTTAGAATGTACAAACATACTTAATGTGTATACTATAATCACAATTTATAATATGAACACGATCAGTTTAGAAACATGTTACCTTCATGAGATGGTTGTGACTCAAAAGATGATGAGACGTGGCCAAATCTGCCCTTTGCAGGTGGTTTAGATGCTGGAACAATTACGATTGTATAAATACAATGTATTACTGTATTAAATAAAAAAATTAATGTTCAATGTACTACCTCTAGCTTTAGCAACGACATCAGAAACAACTGTTCCAGATATACTACCGGGTGTATCACTTTCAAATATGGAATTATCCAATTCAGACGAAGAAGACGGCTGAACCAAACCTATATTTCCTACTAATTTAGCAGTTATAAATTAAGTAACATAGTATAAACATCATGTAAAATGTACATAAATAAAATATCAACAAAGTTACTGCAATAAAACATTGATGAAGCTAATACCTGTTGATCGTGTAACAACATCGAAAACATGGTTGGCTGATCTTGTACCTGTTGTATCAAAATTATAGTGTGGATGATTACCAAATACGAAATCAACAACTTTCAGGGTAAAACAATACAAACTAATATACGATACATGAAAGACATATACAACAACAAAATACCTTGTGAAGGGGTTTTAGGATGAACGTGACTGCCAGAGCCTCTGCTTGTTGTATCTGAAGGTGGATACAAATCATAAACTTATATGGTAAATTAAAACAAATTAATGTAGGATTCACGAAAACCTATATAAGAATAGAATACCTTGTGAAGAGGCTTTATTATGTTTCTTCTGTATGGTATTGCTTGTATTTGCACCAGGAACTATAATCAATATATAAATACGTTCATATAATATTGCTTAGGTGGCATGCTTAAGTGGAATAAGAGCATGATTACTCATCAATCCAGCGCTTATTCATCAATCCTGCATTTGATGACGTCATACGCATCCTGTTATATATAATATGTAGATATATATATATATATATATATATATATATATATATATATATATATATATATATATATATATATATATATATATATATACATATATATATATATATATAGTGTTGTATTATATGCAGTACTTTTCAGTACCAATTTAAACAAATTTAAACCATTAGATCATTTTATCAATGGATGAGATCACTTGTGCCATTAGTGTAATTAATGTAACTTAAAGGAATACTAGGTAAATTTTTTTGAATGACTTAGGGGCATTAAAGGAATTTCAAAATTTTTATTTTTCAATAACTGTGCCAGATTTTTAGGAGATATGCAGTTAATTTAATATATCTATCCATTTCTCTCTCTCTCTCTCTCTCTCTCTCTCTTCTCTCTCTCTCTCTCTCTCTCTCTCACACATATCTCACTCAAACCCTAATTCATCTTTCTCAGCCATCAGAACATTCTTGATCCACGAATTGAAGACCTCCTACCAACAACGACCACGAAAGCCTCCCACCATATCTGACATCCCAAACCTCCGATATGTGAATCTGACACCCCGATAAACCCTTTTTCCATTGATGGCGGTTGCATTTTTTCCGCTAGCGGCTCTTGCTGTGGTGATCTATTCTAAAATGAGGAGACTTATGTTGGAGGAAGATCCGATCTTTTTCTAAAATGATAATTCATTTGTAAAAGGAGGTTAATTTTAAAGGTAATTGAAATTGGATTTAGTTTTAATTTGTTTGTAGATAGATCGAAATCTTGTTTTTTTTGGTTACTAGTTGAATTTGGAATGATATGTTAATTTGTGGTTGACGACTGAGGTTAATTGATATTAATTGTGATGTATTGAATTTGAATCGATCGGATTAAGTTGGTGGCCTTGTCACAGGTTACCGTCATTCTTTAATATTTAGTGGAGGCATGAAAACCAGCGGGTTTGGTAACGGTTTAAGACAGGAAACACTTGTGTGGGTTGCCGATAAAAAATATTAAGAAATGGATTGATAATTTATGAGCATTTAGGATTTGGCTTTTGTTAAGTTTAATTATATTTAGAATGAGTTTTACGTTCAAGTTAATATAAGCAAATATTGTAAATGTGTGTTTCGGGTGAAATGGTGCATAAGTGTTTTGTGGCTAGTAAAAAATCAATGAATGGGTGTGCATATGTGATCTAAAGTTGATTTGTAAATGGTATAAAATTAATGAAATGGTGTGCATATATGTTTTATATTGTGCATATGGGTTTGATATGTGCATACAGTCAGCAAGTTTGAATTATGAGCTTCTGTTACAACTTACAAAACAACATTAACATAGTGATCTTTGGTAATCTACAAGTGTGAACTTGTTATAGACAGTTTTTGATTTTGTGAACAATGCTAGACTATTAGTTTTTGAAGTTGGAACTTGTTATTATAGCTACTGTGAACCTGTTGACAGTAACATATTCAGTCCATCATGTCCAAAACCAAGGTCCGAACCGATTAACCTGAGGAAAGACCGAGCCGACCCGGCTGGCCATCGGTCCGGTCTCGGTCAGTATGAATTAATGTTTTCGGTCTTCGGGTCGGGCCAGGTTTGGCCGGTCCGGGTTATTGCTTGGTTGTTTTATTAGGTTACATGTAACATCCAAACACTAAATAAACTACATATTTTTTCTTCCTACTCAGATTTGGCATTTTTCTTGGTACTAAAAGTTAACCTGACAACATGTTACAACTAAAAATAATAGCAATAAGCCATTAACCACAAATTGTAGGCGTTATTGGAACTTTTTTTAGCAGTAGGTATTAGGCAAATACTTCATTCAATACAAGTATGAAAGAAAGAAAATGACAGTAGGCTTTAAGTAGCCAATTCAATCCAAACACAAATTTGCTTTCATGTAATTCGTATGTGTGCATATATGTTAACATAAAATTAGTGAAAGGGTGCATATGTGTTTTATGGTTGGTGTAAAATCAATGAAGTGGTGTGCATATGCGTTTGAAGCTAAAATAAAATCAAAGAAAGATGTATGCATATATGTTTTAAATTATGAATGTGTTTGCTAGTTGTTTTTTATAAAATAAATAATAATTATTTTGTAGTTTCAGGTATTGAACATGTTTGATAAAGATGGAGATCATGACCAATATAAAGAGTGCACATGTGTCTTGGAAGGGTACTTCATATGTTCTAATGAATTTGATGAGAAGTGATGCGTGCACGTATGTTCTTAGAAGAGTGCACACATTTTTTTGAATAACATGCACATCTATATTTAACAAGATACATATTGTATTTGGCTTGTATTTCATTTGATATCAAATTTTATGTTTATTATTTATGTTTTTGGTTTGTAATAAATGTAGAGGTTACATGTATATGTTTATGTTTTTGTTTATAAATTTCGAAGATTAAAAATTGTACACTAGGAACATATATGCAATTACCATTTTAAGCAAAATAAGTTTGATGTCTAAACAATTATACATAAGAAACATATGTAAATTTACAATATTAAAAAGAAAAACACGCATGCACCTCATTTATCTGAAAACATGTATATTGAAACTTTATAAAAAAAAAAAAAAAAAAAAAAAAAACTTCCGAAAATTAAGGAAATTAAAAAACGTTTTTCAATTGAATTTTTTTGAAAAAAGTGAAAATGTGTTTGACTATTATGCCCTTTTCAATTAAATAAAAAAGTTTATTAATACTAAATTCCTATTGGTCTAAATGAGTACTGTAAAGTACTGCATCTAATATGGGTACTGCATAGAACGCGCCCCTATATATATATATATATATATATATATATATATATATATATATATATATATATATATATATATATATATATATATATATATATATATATTTGGTTAGCCATTGTTCAATTTTAATCCAAGCATCAAAGATTATATGGTTGATTTTGATTTGAAACTCAATTTATTTTTTTATTTTTTTATTTTTCTTTTCAAATCTAAAAAATCTTGAAATTGTGTTTTCTATTACTTCTTTCGATGGCTTCTTTGTACAGCAAAATTTATATGAGCATTTGAAGTAGATGAGTTCATAAAAATGGCCGAGTTTTAAACTCTCACAACCAACTAATTAAAAAACGAATCAAAAAACGAAACCTTACCAATTGTAATGTAACACCCAAAGGCCAAAAGCCCAAAGCGATTTCGGGTTTCAAGTATAGTTACGTTTGAAGGTATTGATAGAGCACAACTATCTATACTCCATGATCTTTTTTCCACCCTATGATAATATGACACCTCAAACTCTCTAAGACCATCATCTTCGAAAAACGTCTATCATTGGCAAAACCCGCAAAAAGAACTAAAAAAAAATCTAATTCACAACTAAAACAATATTGATAAACATTTTATACACTAAATAACACATAAACAACTTATAAAATATAAAAATAAATAACTAATTAAAAAAAAAAAAAAAAAAAAAAAAAAAGAAAAGAAAAAAGAACTACCATTTAGAAGCCTTGAAAGATCCCTTTCTAAAGAAATAATCGAGCATCGACATCGTGAATTCGAACTAATTGTCTTTAAAGAAAAACCCAGAAACAAAATGATTAAATTGGTTTATTTACACACACCTACTCCACTATGAGAGAATTATACGCATTTTATTTAATAAAGATAAAGATCACTACGTGGAATTTGATCATTTGTTTAATTATACGTGTTTGAGTTGATAAAGTTTGGCTTCAACGTTTAAATTCTTATTACAATTGAATCAAAGAATTTATGTAAGATTGTTTTCGTAATAACAATCTAAGTTGAATGACAATGTTTGGTGGTCTCTTCAATAAACTTAAACATAAACATAAACCAAAGTTAATGTTTAAGTAAGAACTATGCTTAACCATTGAATATGTTCATGGACTATAGTTCTATTTGAGGAGTAAATGCTCTATTAAATGTGTGTCACACTAATTGCAAGAGTTAAACATTTACTCTTTTACAACACGCCTATTTATAGGCAAAGATCGTGCTAAATACCCGTGTGGTAATAGCGACGTGTCAAGCTTTTAACTGGTAAAGTACAATAGTATTTTTACTGCATTTAAAGCTTCTAATCTTAGAACACGTCCAATCATGCTTTAAGGTATAGTATTGATAAATGGTTATCTTTTGATAAAATATTTTATAAAAGTACCATACTTGCAACCATTTGTTTTTCTGTGTAGCGAATAAATCTTTTGCTTATAAGGGTACTTTTCTTTGAAACTCGGCCTTTTTGAAGTATTTTGCGATATTTTGTGACATTTTTGCCCCTCTCAGCTAATAGAGTTTTTTTCGAAGGGCAAAAACGTCACAAAGTAGCTTAAGAAGGACGAATTTGAAAGAAAAGTATCCGTATAAGCAAAAAAATATGTTCGATACCCAAAAAAATAAATGGTGGCAAGTATGATATCTTTATAAAACATTTGCCTTTATCTTTTTCAGAGACTTTTGTACGATCTTGACTTTTGTTGATAAATGGTTTTTTACTTATCTTCCCAAGATAGTTCCCGCCTTTTTCTTGAGTGACTTAGATATTTATCTTAATATCTAAGATCAGGATATCTTACAGCGTGTTCTCGTGTTATATTTGGAGGGGAAGATAAGAGAAGGGATAAGAAAAAAAAGAATGAAGGAGTATGGAAAGGAAATTAAGAATTTATGATGTGTTTTTAGGTTCATCTTTCGTTCTAATTGTTGGGTCAAAAATTGACCCAATTACCCTGAAAAGAATCTACTATCTATATAAAACAAGGTTTTTGAAGCTAATCTCCTCTCCAAAAATACTGTAAATTCGACACGTGGCATTTTCCACTATCCAATGGTCCAGAATGCTTTGACTTCTAAAAATGTCTAACCAAACAATTCTGGGCGGAATACCAATTGGGAGACTCATTTGATAGGAATACTAACAAAATACACACACAACTCTCTCTCACTCATTCATCACAAAACTATGAACCCTACAAAAATACCCCGCCGATCTATCAAAAACACACATCTACAAAATCACTATCCATACCAATTAAGATTCTATATGATAAATCAACATATTCGTTTGTGGTTATCAACTAATAACCACAAACCCGTTCGTACGTTATCAACTACAAATCAAAAACATGATGAGTGTATAGGTACCTTAGATCTGATTTGAAAATTGATACGTTATCCATCATATTGTTTGTTTTTTTAATGATTATAATTATTTTGATTGATTTTGTTTTGTATTATTTAGGTATCGTTATATTGTTGGTCGAATCTTGAAACAATCATCTGGGAAACGTGACGAATGTTAGTGATTTGTCGTTTTTTGTCTATTTGTTCATCCAGCCGATCTATCAATATTGTTGGTCGAATCTTCAAACAATCATCTGGGAAACGTGACGAATGGTAGTGATACGTTATCCATCATATTGTTTGTTTTTTATTGATTATAATTATTTTGATTGATTTTGTTTTGTATGATTTAGGTATCGTTATATTGTTGGTCGAATCTTCAAACAATCATCTGGGAAACGTGACGAATGGTAGTTATTTGTTCATCCAAAAACTATTCAGGTTGGATTCTTATTTGATTTTTCAGTCCTTATATGTTGTAGCATAATTTAATTTCGATTTGATCATCATAACATCAAAATTCTAAATGTTCAATCACAATTTTATTTTCATTTGATCATCATAACCACAATCGAATATGTTCTGTTAAAAAAAAATGTCTTCCTAAGTTTAAAATATCTTCATAAGATTAAAAAATGTCAACTTTTAATGCAGTTAATTTTTAAAAAAAAATCCCCAAAATTTCGCCCCAAAATAAATATTCCACAACCGAATTCCCTGAATATTTCGGATAATTAAAATTTTCAAATACTTTCCTTACTTATCCAGATCGATTTTTGAATTTTTGAAACCTTTTTACCCTAATCCTCCATCTATATAAAGGCATTTCATATGCACAGACTATCACTTATCTCTACCTTCTCCTACTTTTTATAGTTTTGGTAAAAAATAAAATTACTTTTGTTATTAACATTTCTATTGATGCCTTTTCTATATACACCAGTTATCAAATGATTAATTTTGTATTTGTTTTGTAGATACAACAATGGAACAAAATACCACTCTCTTGTGTGACATCGACCCTATGTTAGATGACGTCAAAATACTAGCTCGCTGCATTAGCATCTGGAAATCTCACCCTGCCGGAAAGCCTCATGAAGTTTGGAGCTTAGACATGGTGTTGCAAGATGAACAGGTATCTTTATACACAAACTTTAAAATTCACAGTTTTACAATAATTATGCTGTATTATTTTTACTATTTATTAACCTGACATTCACTTATCGTTATTGTAGGTACAAGGTTATCATCCGAGTCATTGACGATACCGGTTCAGCATCATTATTGCTTTTTGATGATTTGGTGTACAAGCTGTCTGGTGTTCACTGTCAAAATTTGATCAACCAATATGGAGAAAATCATGAAGACTATTTCCCAGATGAACTTAATACCATGATCGGGAAAAAATTGTTATTCCGTTTCGAGTACACAGATTTCTGTAAAGATAAGAATCACCATGTTTATCAGGTCAAGATGATGTCTGATGAAGATGGCATCATAAATTCCTTCAAATCGGATTTCATTAAAGAGGTAAATACATACCTGTACCAAACACTCTTTTATAAATTTATAGTGTATACCAACTATTTAAAAATTTATGATGATGATAATTATTCCAATTCATTATTTTAGGAAGTTGTTAATGTTGAGGATCTCCAAACTCCAATTTCATCTCGACCTCACTCATCCAAATTATCAGCTGATGATGCCATACCTTTCAACATTGAAGTCACACCACCCACTTCCAAAACACTGCAATCTGATGGTTCAGAACCAGTTGTGACACCAACCAATTCCAAAACAAATGAAGATGGTCATTCTGAGGCAGGGAGCTCTGGATCTCTCAAACGTACCATAATTGATCTGGATGCCTATACCGAGCCTGTTGAAGAGACTAAGAGAGGAAAGCACTTGGTGGAGGTCAAAATAGAGCCAAAAGATTGATCAATTTGCTCTTTGCTATATCATCTTCTCATTTTAAAACATTAATGTTTGTTTTTTGCATATGTTTTTCTGTTGGACTATGTCGTTTGTAATTTTGTTTCTTTGCGTTATGATGTTTACACATTTGAATAATTGGTTGGTTGTTGTCTTTGGGGGTGTTGTCCCAAAGCAGACTCTGCTCTTTTCATTTTATGAAGATGATATGTTATGTTTACTTTCTATTCCAAATTTCTCTTTGTACAATTGTCTTCTATTTTATATAAAGAATGAAAACTTTAGAATATGAATATGAACACTTTAACCTGTTGTTTTCATATTGCAACTTTTCATTCTAAGTTCCCTATCCAACAATATGATTAGGTAATTACTTAGTTTGTATCATCCTAAGTAATTCATATTTCATTAATACGAATATGAAATAATTATTTATCTGTTAATAAGGTTGAATCATCCTAAGTATCAAATATCGGTCCAAACATGAAAAGTGAAACATTGTTTATCTGTTAATAATTATTAGAATCAAATTTGTGATCCTTCAAACTTTTTTTTTTTCAAAATAAAATTACAAATAACTATTTGATCAGTCATATTTATTAAAAATTCGTGCAACCCATCAATTAACTTAATATTAGGATAAAAAAAAATCCATAACCTTTAATTTAAAAACAATCAAATTCATCAAATGTAATCCTTTCCAACATTAAATCAATTTGAAGAAAAATAATCGCAAATATTTGACCTTCATTAACCGAATATTATATAAAAATAATATACATGATTATTGCTAAATTGCCCTAAAATAATGTAACAAACATTCAAAATGATTTGGAAACTACTTTAAATATATATTATCTCACATATCTATTCCTAAAATTAAGAGCTTACTTATCTATATATATGGGTTACTTTTTAGTCTTCCAACCATAAAATTTTTTTCAATCTTACGTTGGCCAAAAAAATGTCAAATCCAGATTCCCACAAGGTGTATATTATTTATAATACGTTTTCCATTCTTTTTTATATCATTTGCTTTGTTAATATCATACTCATTTGTTATGATTTTAAGTAGTTATCTATTTATATTTCATGTTGTCTTTGTATATATGCAGGAAACAAAAAATCAACAAAAATTAGAAGAAAAACAACATTCTCTTGAATCAAAAAATGTACCTGAAGTCATTCAGATATCCGATGATGAAGTGGTATAAATTACAAAAGCTTATTTAAAATACGTATAATAAAATAATTATTTTCACATTTGAGTATAGGGTTAATCAATTTATACAATTATGCAGCCGTTGACTGTCACATCTAAGCGTCGACGGTTAATGAAAAATGGTAACTTTGTTGGCAAGAATGTCGTTGAGCTTATTTCTTCGGATGAAGAAAATACATTAAAGAAAAAAGAAATTATTGATAAAAATAATCTTAATGTTGACAAAAAGGTATGTTATTAACAATTATTTCATTACTTTGTTATTTCTAATTGCTTATTTTTCCACAATTGTTGTAAAATAAATTATCCTTATATGATACGTTTTGAATATAGGTGTTTGATGATGATGTTCCATTAAGGTTCACGCGTTCAAAACAAATAGGAAAGACTTCACTATCCAAACACAATAAGTATACACTTATTGATGAGGACACGGATGAAGAAAGTGGAAATAAGAATATCATTGATGATTTTAGCACTGACGAAGCTACTGATGAAATCCAATATTCTAACAAATTCACTGGTGATCAAGCTGAAGATGATTTACAAGTTTCTCCAACTGTTAGTGATGAAGTTACCTACAAGGTCGATGATGTAGATGGTATTGATTTAGAAAATTCTGAAAGCCGTAGTGATGAAGAAACAGATGATGTTGCAAGTTTGGAAGATTTCATTGATGATGCAGATGTTGATGATGATTATGATTCAAAGTCTGAAGATTTCGATGATGATTTTTAATGCTTACACCTTAAATTCGACATTATGAACGTGTCCCAAATAAGTGTTTTCTTTGTTACATTTTCTTAGATTGTTTTTGTTTTCTCAAGTCTATCAAAGGGAATATTGTTGATTTCATATCATTTGTATTGCCTTTAATAAAACAATGCCTCTTCAATGAAAATATTTTTCGTTATTAAACATATGATATGTTGCTATATCAGACATTGTGAATAAACTTCTTTGTCAAAATATCCAAATACCACCTAATAGCAATCGCACAAAATAACTTCAACTTGATTCGACCTAATCAAAGTCATTACATATTTGAAAAACAAGTTTTCATAAGCATACCACCTAATCTATCAAACATTATTTATTTTCAAATCTATTATATATATCTATCTTAACTAACAAAGATTTTTTAAAGGTGAAAGTATTATTTTTTGGCCGCAAAAATATTAAAAAACAAAATGTCAACGACATCATCCATAACATGAACCACTTCTACACCCTTAATTAATCTTTACTAAAAAATGACACATAAGTTATCAGGAAATTTACATTTCAACATCATCTTATAAACTTAGGAACAATGCAACAACTATGTTTCATACTAAACCTACCACGAATCACTAACTTCATCAAATAAATCATGCAATTAATCTAATCAAACATACTATTTCATAAACAATAGATCAACAATATTTACATATCATTAGTAGATTGGAAATTTTTTTAGATCAAAAAATGATAGAAATACTAACCTTTCAATTTTTAGGTGTAATGACTGAGATGACAAGTGATATGAGGCAAATGAAAATATTTGTATTGAGCCAAGAGATAACTTTTAATGAGGGTAATGATGTAGGATAGACTTTTTACGCAATTTGCATGCAGTCAAATATTTCAGCAAGGGTATACAACTCGATTGGGCTAAGTTAATACATATCTTAGGTCATTTTTTAAGTGGGCTTTATAAATTGTGAACAAGTAAAGTGTGATTGGATTGGGCCTCATTTATTTAACTTTTAAAATTTTGAAACATCTATTCTTATACGTTTTTTTAGGTTACAAATTGGTAATCACTTTTCATAATCTCAGAGATAACAACAAATGATAACAATAATCGTTATGTGAAGATCATTGATACGCATCTCAATTACAAGGAAGATTAGATGAATAACAAAAAGAATACCCGGCAACCTATTCATTCAAATAAACAAAAAGAGAATTGTAATCCTAACATTGTGAATAATGTTTCACAATCTTCAGGAAAACAAGTCAATCATTCAAACCATGGTATAATGTTTCACGAATGTTTTGTATTTGTGTTTGTTAAGAAACAAAGTATGATTATCAACATCATTTTAACTATTATTATTGCACAATACTTACCTTGCAGATGATCCTCACAATGGAAAAAGGAGAAAGTCTGTTACAGGTACATCATAAACTTTTGTCATGTTTGTCGATTAAGAAATAGCGTTTGTCTAATTTTCGTTGTTAATTTTTTTAAAGCTAATACGAGGAATGAACCGGTCTCTATGTTTGATGCTCATAATCTCAACTATCAACCGATATATATGCCAACTACTAATATTCCAGTTGGAAGACCGTTGAATGTTGTTAACCCACTTTCTACCATACGACAACGTAGTAGTACGCTATCAGACATCAGATTAGGTAATTACTATTCGGAAGTAAACCGTTTAAGCCATTATTTATATATTTTTTTTTGCAACACATTGATTTGTATATATTTTCATAACAAACAGTGTTTGTATAATTTTTTGTTCTAACCTTTTTTAAAAGCTGATACGAGGAATGAACCAATGTCTATGGTTGATGCTAATATTCTCAACTATCAACCGATATATATGCCATCTACTAATATGCAAGTTTCAAGAACGTCAAACGTTGTAAACCCATTTTCTTTAACACGACAACCTAATGACAATATTGTCCCAGAATCCGGAAACATACCAACACCAAAAATGGCACCTGGACGTCCCCATAAAATTCCTCTTAATTCACCCATTGTCCCCAAAAAAACAAGACAAAGAACAACCATACAAAAAAGTTCTCCAATCATTAATACTCAAGTAGGGACATCTTCAACTGCCTCAAATATCATTTGCAATGCAAATACTCAAAGAAGTCCTCTCTCCGACATCACATCAAGTAATGTTCACACATAACACTCTTTCTTGAAATTTTTAATACATTTGTATGCCAGAAAGTATCTTATATCTATAAAATTTGTTTGTCTTTTGAAGATACATTTTCTTCCACAAATCAAAACATAGGCAATCAAAGTTCTCTTGGTCCATTGTTAAATCAAACAACAGATAACATGCACCTTGGCGAATTATATCTAAATGTCTCACCAGCTATACCTAAACGTGGACGACCCATGAAAACTCCAGTTCAACAAACAACAGTTAGAGGAAGAGGCAGACCTCGCAAAACACCTTAACCAAATTGTAAGACAATTGTTGTAAATTTATTTTTATATTATTATGATTATTGTAATATTTATATATAAGTAGATATATTTTTTAATATGTCTTTTAAGCAAATGAGCCTGTACAAAATCAAGAGACATTTCAACCTTCACCAAATACTCTAAACACACCTATCAGCATTGGTATTGGTTCTTCGTCTCCCGATTTGTGTACTCCTGATATAACACATGCCTTACGGCCTATGTGTAGCACTTCTACCAGTAAGTTTGTTTACAAATTTATTATTCTTGTGATTATTCGTCTTTAAAGGTTATTTAATTGTATTACCTTACATATTTTAGGCAACGCTACTAAGATTAAGCCACCATCAAGGTTCAGAAACAGTTCTCCTGTACACTTTCACATTGGTAAGCTATAATCAACCATATATTTTAGATATTAAGGAAAAAAACAAAATAACTATTGATAAACTAATTCCTAATGTATACAACAAAATGTGAATCAGTTTACATATATTTGTTACAGGCAGTCCTGCAACTATACAGACGAATTGTCAAACCGATTGTAATGTTGATAATACTTCAGAAAGTAATTCCGTACAAACAGGCAAATCACTTGCAGATATACCTTCATTCGAGATGTCAGAAGAAGATCCTGAAGATGAATATGGCTATATGGATCGTATCGAAGGCATATCCAAAGGTATTTATCATTTAAAAAAGTAATAACATTTTTTCCATATTATTTATTACTTTCAAAAATTATAACGAAAGTATTGGTTATCTTTAATTAGAGTATTTTGACCATGGAGATCAAACAAAGCAATGCATAAAATGTGGTGCATTGTTGTGGCTTGCCGAAAGTAAGGTAGGATCTTCTAATCCAAACAACAATGATGGATATTCACTTTGTTGCAAAAGAGGGAAAATACAACTACCTGTTAAACTTAAGAATCCCCCACCTTTGTTAATGGGACTCTTGAAAGGAGAAAAACTCAAAAAGCAAATCATTTATGGAGGACATTCGTCGCTATAATTCTATGTTTGCCTTTACATGGATGTCTGGCCAACAAGATAAGACTGTTAATAGTGGACGTGCTCCGTATTGTTTTAGAATTAAAGGAAAAAATAACCATGTAATTGGAGATATGTTACCCAAAGCTGGCGAGTCACCTAAGTTTGGACAGCTATACATTTATGATCCACCAAATGAGTTACAAAACCGCATTACCGCTGTTAGGTAAAATTTAGTATTCCTTATTTTTTCCCTTAAATTGCTGTTTATATTGCAATTACTAATTTAAATTCTTTAACATTTGTAGTTCTTCAACAGACGACGCATCATCATCCTCAAAAAAACACATAGACCCTCAACTAACTAAAGAATTAAAAAACATGCTTGATAAAGATAATCCTTTGGTTCAGAAGTATAGAATGGCTGGAAATTTAATGGCTAATGGTGAAGATAACGTTAAGATCAGACTCATAGGTAGGCGTGACAAAGATGGTAGACAACATAACCTGCCAACTGCTAATGAAGTTGCTGCACTTATAATCGGTGATTTTGATTCAATGCCCATAGAAAGAGACATCACTGTTAACAAAATCAATGGGAAGTTGAAAAAATTAGCGAACTGCATGTCTCATATCTTCCTTTACAGTATCCGTTATTGTTCCCGTACGCAGAAGATGGGTATAGGACTGACATTTACCACGAAGGTATCACTGATCAAACACCAGACGACAAAAAAAAATATGTCACCATGCGTGAATGGTTTGCTCACCGTATTCAAGACCGCCCAAACGTTTTCTCAACAATTCTAAATGGAAAACGATTATTTCAGCAGTTTTTGGTTGACGGTTATACCATGGTTGAGGCTGAAAGGCTGTCATATGTGCGTAGAGAGAATTCCGAATTAAGATGTGATACTTATGACAGATTAGCCAAAGCTGCACAAGCAGCCAACCCGAAACAAAAAAAACATGGAACTAAAGTAGTATTACCTTCATCCTTTACAGGTAGCCCGCGTTACATGTTACAAAATTACTTGGATGCTATGGCTATGTGCAAAAATTACGGATATCCGGATTTGTTTATCACATTTACCTGTAATCCAAAGTGGCCCGAAATTACAAGGTACCTAAAAAGAAAGGGTTTGAAATCAGAAGATCGGCCAGACATTACTTCAAGAGTTTTTAAAATGAAGCTTGATCAACTGATAAAAGACATAAAGGAGAAACGTATTTTTGGCCGTGTTAAAGCAGGTAAATTACAAACTGCTTTTGTATACTCAAACAAACTATTTCTTCTTTTTTTATAGTACATCATATTAATTATATATATTTTTTCAACTTTGTTCCTCTATTCTCAGAAGTATACACTATCGAGTTCCAGAAGCGAGGTCTGCCTCACTGTCATTTGTGTGTATGGTTGGAAACGGAAGATAAGTTGAGGTTTCCCGCTGACATAGACAGGTGTATTTCAGCTGAAATACCGGATAAAGATTCAGACCCCGAGCTACACCAATTGGTAAAAGAATTTATGATGCACGGCCCATGTGGACCTGAACACAGAAACTGCCCTTGCATGGTCGACAATAAGTGTTCTAAGAATTTTCCAAAAAAGTTTAATGAAAACACTTTCATTGATGAAAGTGGGTATGCTATATACAAAAGAAGCGACAATGGAAGAACCGTTAGAAAGCAAGATGCTGACCTTGACGGTGGTTTCGTCGTTCCATACAACCCTACGTTATTAAAAAGGTAGTATCAAATTTTAGTCGTTAATTAAGCATTCTTATTATGCCGATTATTTAAATTTGTACTGTTGTCAATTTTATATATATATATATTAGGTACCAAGCTCATATCAACGTAGAATGGTGCAACCAATTCGGATCTATCAAATACCTTTTCAAGTACATTAACAAGGGTCCGGACAGAGTAACAGTTGCTATGGATGATGAAGAAAAAGATGAGATTGAAGATTATTATGATTGCCGTTATTTTTCATCATGTGAGGCTGCATGGAGGATCTTCAAATTTGATATACACCATCGTAGTCCCGCAGTCGAACGTTTACCATTTCATCTACCGAATCAGCAGTCTGTCATATTCGATCCTACTGAAAGCATCGATTATCAACTTGAAAAGGCTTCATCTAATACTTCAAAGTTTTTGGAATGGATGGAAACTAATAAGACAGATACGGAAGCGCGCAAATTGTTGTACGTTGAATTCCCAAAACATTATGTTTGGAATAAATCCACCAAAAAATGGACTAAAAGAAAACAAGGTTAGCTATATATTTTTCAAAATCTTATTCTTTTTCTTTATGTATCGTTATTATTAACATTTAATGATTTTTATGAAACAACGAGTAATTAGAAATTTATATATCTTACACAGGCAAAACCATTGGAAGAATACATCATGTTCCTCCTTCTTGGGGTGAGCTTTTTTATCTACGGAGGTTATTAAACCATGTTAGAGGTGCTCAAGAGTGGGAAGACTTGAGAAAGGTTGACGATATAGTATATCCTACATGCAAAGAAGCTTGCTTCGCACGTGGTTTGCTTGATGACGACAAGGAGTATATTGAAGGAATTATTGAAGCAAGTCAGTGGGGAATGGGTGATTACTTGCGGGACTATTTTGTAAGGTTAATAATCTCCGATAGTATGTCGAGGCCTGAAGTTGTTTGGGAGAAAACATGGAAGCTTTTAGCCGAAGATGTGGAACAAAAAGAAAGAAAAAAAAAAGAAACCATCCAGGCATTAAATCAAATTACTTTTCATGTAACATATATTTCATTTTTGTATAACAATCTAATTAAACTAAAATCAAATTTATTATCTTTTTACAGATCTTCAATTAACAGATGAACAGCGGTATAATATATGTTTAGCATATATCGAGGATAAGTTACTTAGCAGTTCCAGAAGTCTCAACTATATCGTCAACATGCCTTATCCTTCATCTGAGTTTACATTGGATGGCTACAACCGCTTGATTTACGACATCTGAGTTTACATTGGATGGCTACAACCGCTTGATTTACGATGAATTGGATTATAAAATACCAGATTTAATAATCCAACATGAAAAACTCCATGCAAGTTTGACTAATGAACAGAAAGGCGTGTATGAAACCATTGTCGCTGCTTGCAACAAAAATAAAGGAGGTATGTTTTTTGTTTATGGTTATGGAGGTACTGGTAAGACTTTTTTGTACAAGACATTGACAGCTGCTATAAGGTCAAAAGGCCAAATTGTTTTAAACGTTGCATCCAGTGGTATTGCATCCCTTTTGCTTGATGGTGGGAGAACAGCTCATTCTCGGTTTGCCATACCTATAAATATTGTCGAGGATTCTATGTGTTCAATAACAGGAGATAGCGACCTTGCAGATTTGATACGCAAAACCAAGTTAATAATATGGGACGAAGCTCCAATGATTAATAGACTTGCGTTTGAAGCTTTTGATAGAACACTAAGGGATGTTACTGGCGACAATGATTATGTTTTTGGCGGTAAAGTGGTGGTTTTTGGTGGGGACTTTAGGCAAATTCTACCTGTTATACCTAATGGGACTAGGCAGGACGTTGTACATGCATCACTAAACATGTCTTATTTATGGAAACATTGCACAATTCTAAAACTAACAAAGAACATGAGGCTAAGGGTTGGTTGCGATCCGGCTGACGCGGAAGAAATAACTGAATTTGCCGACTGGATTCTCGAAATTGGTGAAGGAAAAGTAGGTGGGAAAAATGATGGTCATGCTGATGTTAAATTTCCAGAAGATATGCTAATTTCTGATTCTGATGATCACGTTGGAGCAGTCATACAAGAAAGTTACGATAATTGGCAAAAAAACAAATGGGATCCGACATACTTTCAGGAGAGAGCTATTCTAGCACCAACACATCAAGAGGTTGACAAAATAAATGATAGGATAATGTCAATGCTTCCTGGTCCAGAAAAGGTGTGTTATAGTTCCGATACGGTTACAGATGTTGATACAGATTTCAACTACAATGAGTCGCTATACACAACTGAATTTCTTAATTCAATTAAAATGTCAGGTATTCCTCATTATAAATAAGTCGTTCAACGTTTATAATTTTAGTTATTGTTTTAATTATGCATATCCAAGCATTTACATTTCTTAATTCAATAACACTGTCAGGTATTCCTCATCATAAGTTAGTATTGAAGGTTGGTGCGCCGGTAATGTGTTTGCGCAACATTGATCAAAGAGGAGGACTCTGTAATGGTACCAGGTTACAAGTTGTCAGAATGGGAATCAATAAAATCGAGGCCAAGATTATATCTGGAGGCCAATTAGGGACAGTTGTTGCAATACCGCGGATGGTGATTAGTCCATCAGATAAGAAGATGCCGTTTCAACTAAATAGGAGACAGTTTCCCTTATCTGTTTGTTTTGCCATGACCATTAACAAAAGTCAAGGGCAAACGTTATCTAAAGTAGGTCTCTATTTAGTAATACCTGAAATTCAGATAACGCATAAAATTACCAAATTACCCCTGATAATATAAAACCTTATAAAACAATTTATAAAATTCCGAAATAATTCCAAAACATCTGAAATCGAACTATATCTGAAACAAAATAATTTCTGGGACAATGTTCATCATTTTAAATGTTCAAAAAAATAATCATGTACATTATTTAATTAAATCCGAAAATTACAAATTAAATAAATATAAGTATTTAATTCTTTTAATTAAATAAAATGCGAAAATAAATTAAGAAAAGATTATAATAAATCAACCCAAATAGTTTTTTTGATTCTAAATCCCGAATTTCTGGTCCTTGCCCCCCCCCCCTAAAGTCGGTTCTCACAAGATAAAGTCAAATCCTTTTTATTTTCCCTTCAAAAACATAAACCGACTAAACACAAAAACCCCAAGCGATCAAAATAAATCGACCAAGGATAGCACACGACTTCTGGGCTTGAACAAGGATTTTTATGGTGTTATTGGAGGTGCAAGGAAGCTAGGAAAATTAAGGGTTGCTGCGTTTTCTCCTTGGTTCGTTCTTATTCTTTATTTCCTGTCGAATTGCTCAAAAACAAGGTAATAATTCATGCGACCAAACCAAACGTGTTAAAATTATTATGGAAATTTCCCAGTGATCTTTAGATGTTATATGACTCATATAAAATATGTAAATCGATCCATGCATGCTAATTCTATGCGTATGAAAATATAATGGTCATAAAACACGTAAATCACAATAATATGTAATCTGAATTTCTGGACATGATAGCTATTTTATTTAGACCTCTTATGATGTATTAGACCTGGTAAAAATGATAGATCGAATTATAATAGCCTAGATCAAGTCGTGTTAATTTTAATGTCTAAAACATACGTAAATATGCAATATATGTTAAACGATTTTTCTGGGCATGTTCATTATTTTTCGTGGGTTCCTTATAAGTAATATGATCTGGGAAAAATATGATTTTGATTTTTAGAGGCCTAAAATTAACGTGGTGAATTATTGTATAAAGCGGATTTTGTGAAAATTAAGAAAACAAATAAAATATAAATCGTGGGTACTAGAGTTTGAATTCTTGGATGAGTATCTGATCATTTAATGTGTTTCAATTATGAATTAATGATGGTTCAATGATTGGTGAATAGTAGGGTTTCTAATTGTTTGTAAAAGTGTTGTACGATTTGAAAGAAAAGTATAAGGACCTGTTTTGCCAACTTTGAAACTTCTGGGATATTTTTGTAAGATCATATACATCTGTAAGAATGTGGGAAAAATATAACTTTGGGGTCCTAAGTGTAAATATTGCATAATAATGAATTATTGGCAAATTAGGGTTTCGAATTGGAATTAATTAAAAAGGAGGGACCAAAAGTGTAAATCTAAAATATTGAGGTTTTTTTGAGTTAATACTGATATAAAAAGGTTGTTGTGTAATTTTGAGGATTTTTGGGCTAATTATGTAATTGTTATGAAATTATGATTTAATATATATGTTTTGTAAACTTAAAGGGCTAAATATGTAAATTCTGAATTCTGAGGGGTCTAATATGTAAAGTACTAAATTCTGATGGTATATTCTGTAAATATGAAATATCATATGCTTGGTTGGTAATTATGGATATTGTAGGGTTTAAATTGTAAAATATGTAATTATAAGGTTGGTTTTGTAAATTATGTAACTAAAGGGGTGTAATCTGTAAATTGTGAAACTTAAGGGAATAAAATGTAATTCTGAATAAAATGAGTGTATAATTCTGTAACTTAAAGTAATTTTCACTAATGACCTTGGAAATTAATGAAGTTACATTTAAAACCCTAAACATTGTATAATTGTCATAATTAACCCTAAACTTCTGTAACTTGATAAAATGTACTGTATTCCATAATAATCTCTGAATAAAGGTTCAACCTAATCTGAAATGATAATATATGTTAAATCTGGAAACCTGTTAATTATGGAAACTTACTCTGGAAAGTTACTAAAAATAGAAGTTACTTATAATGGGAAGATAACTGAAAACCCCTTTCGTATTTCTGTTTTCTACTCCTTAGGTTCGAGGAGGGAGTGATTTGATTTCCTGTCAGCCTTTTCTATTTTGTGTGCTTGCATTGGAATAAGGTACGGATATTCTGCCCTTTTCAGTAAGGGGCCTTCGTTCTCTTGATTTATTAGATTCGTTTAAGATTTCCTGAACCATTGCTATGTATCCCTTGTATTGTGAACCTTGATCTGTGTACTTACTCTTGGACCCTTGTTTGAACCCTTGCCTTGATCTTTGATTTATACCTTGTTCTGAACCTTGCCATGAACCTTGATATGAACCCTGCCATGAACCTTGATATGAACCCTGCCATGAACCTTGATACGAACCCTGCCATAAAACCTTGACTTGAACCTTGATACTTGTGATATTATAACTGGATGAGAAAACCTTTTTAAATGATTTATGGAAATGTTTTAAGAAACTATTCGTAAGGCTATTTTATAGAAACCATTTTTAAAAGACCTTCTTTATGAAACTGTTTTAAAGATCACTTTTATGAAAGTCATTATTAAAGGATTTCTTTTCAACACCTATGATGTGGACTTGTAATATAAACTGTTAAAATGAACTTTTAAACAAACTGATATCGATCTTCCTGATATTGACCTCCCTAATATTTAACCTTTGGACTACCTGATACGGAACCCTCTGATATGAACCTTCTGATATCCTATCTTGAACCCTGATATGGAACTTGATTTTGAATAACTTGATACTTGACACTTGACACTTGATACCTGATACTTGATACTTGACACCTGATACTTGATACTTGACACCTGACACTTGACACTTGATATCTGATACTTGATACTTGACACCTGATACTTGATACTTGACACCTGATACTTGACACTTGACACTTGATACTTAACACTTGACCCTGACCCACAGTTTGATATTACGAGCCACCCACCAGGCATGAGGTGTTCATGTCCTTGTCATTGATGCACCGATGACTTGACTCTAGGGTAGGAGAGAGATGTCCTATCCCGTCCTTGACTTGATTATATGGTGTGTATTGGTAGACTCTGGCCACCTGGGGCGTATGGATGCATCCTAGACTTGACCTGATCTGTTTATATTACTTGTTATATCTGGTGACTGATGGTGTGTGCGATGCACGTCTTTCACAACCTCTGGGAGCTCATGACTCCAAACCTGCGAGGTAACCCCTCACCCTGTTGTATCTGATACATGAGGACACCCCTCATATTATCTGGTTACTTGAGAGGCATCCCCTCTGGATTTCTGATATGGCTACATGATTATGATATCTCTGATTTCTGGGCTCGTAGTGGATTTCTGTTACCCTTATACTTTACCTGTACTACTTACCTGCTAAAACCTTGACATATTTGCATGACTATGACATCACTTATCTTCATTACTGTTACATTATACTTGCACACTATTCCTGACCGG
The DNA here is from genome assembly GCA_021014915.2 of Artemisia tridentata subsp. tridentata. Taxonomy (NCBI): domain Eukaryota; kingdom Viridiplantae; phylum Streptophyta; class Magnoliopsida; order Asterales; family Asteraceae; genus Artemisia; species Artemisia tridentata. Next base: position 416,205,108 of record CP139506.1, read on the forward strand.
TTCGTATTCCTTTCTTATTCATTATTCTGTATTATTGCTTGTTTCTGTTATATCTGTTCACTGAGCTCTCGTAGCTCAGCCGCATTTCCTTTCCTGCGGCAGGTACATTTAAGCTAGGAGCTGGGTTTAGCTTGGGATGAGAGCAACTTGTGTAAAGTTTAGACCTTGTCATTCTAGCGTGACCATTTGGATATTATTTCTGTTATGCCATTGTTTGGGCATTTTGGATTCTGTTTTGTACTTCGTTATTTCTGTCTTGCACTTGATATAAGTCGTGTTGACTTATTTTCCTTTGGATTTTAATGTTAAGGCTTCCGCCATTTATTTCTTGAATGCTTGTATCTGATATGAAACCATGTACTTGTGACACCTTTACCCTTGTCGGGTTGGGGTGTTAAAATTTATGGTATCAGAGCATAGGCATTCGGAACCCGTAGGCTTAGGCCATTGACCTGTGAGGATTGGGTAGACATTAGGTTTCCGTTCGCGTACTCTTTTTCCTTATTCTGCTCTGTCATACTTTGCTTGATCCTGCTAATCGTTTGATAATCCTGTAGATGGTTAACACTCCTGAAATCCCCAATTTGGAGGCTATGGTGGCTAATGCTATAGCCAATCTGCTACCCGGCCTTAACACTGATGCGGTGATCAACCGACTTATCAGTGGTGGAGCTAGTTCATCTGGAGGTGCTGGCAGTTCCTCTGGTGGTGGGGGTCGACCCACTACCATTAATGGGTGGCTTGAGAGTTTCAATAAACTCAAGCCGTTGTCTTTCAGTTCTGCTGCTACTCCTCATGCAGCAGAGGACTGGGTAACCCACATGGAGAAGCTGTTTGAGGTGCTAGGTTGTGAGGACGGGTTTAAGACTCGTCTGGCTGTGTTTAAGCTTGAAGGTGACGCGCTTAACTGGTGGAAGGCGCACAAGGCAGCTAAAGGAGGTGATGGGTATGTTCTTGGTTGTACTTGGGCTGATTTCCGCACTACATTCTATAATCGGTACTTCCCTGACTCTGAGCAACAGAGGTTTATTCGAGAGTACAACACTATCTCCCAGCTAGATTCTGAGAATGCAGGGCAATACCTGGAGCGATTTCAGAGATTGGTTAGTTCCGTGGGTTCCGCTGCTGGAGATGCAAGGCGTCAAGCTAAGCAGTTCAAGTGGGGACTCAAAACGTGGGTGCTCGATCGTCTGCTTAATGATCAGTTTGAAGATCCGTCGGCATGTTGCAATGCAGCTCGCAACATCGAGATTTTTCATGAGGGCGTTGGTTACAAGAGGAACCGCGACGGTGATAGGATTCAGCAGAGTCAGAGTCGGGACGTCAAGGAGTATTCGGGCAGGAGCTACGATCAGAAGAAATCAGATTCGAGGGGCCGGGATTCGAGGTCAGCTCCTAGACAGGGAAATGAGCGTCCGGAAGGCAACAACAACCAACGGCAGAAGAGATCATCTGAGTACTCTACTTCCTTACCTGTTTGTGGTTCTTGTGGGAAAAACCATACTGGAGCTTGTCGTACGACGTCTGGTGCTTGTTTCAGATGTGGTTCTTCTGAGCATCAAGTGAGAAATTGTCCTAAGCAATCTACGTCAGCACTTGAGAAATTTCTTGATCCTCCTCCTCCTGCTCCTCATACCGGTCGTGTCTTTATGCTTTCTAGTGACCGGACTGATCGCACGTCTGGTATGTCCTTGTTTGGTTTCCGTTCTCTTTCATTTATGATTCCTTGCAAATTTCGAGGACGAAATTTTTTTGTTAGTGGGGAAGAAGTTGTAATACCTGAAATTCAGATAACGCGTAAAATTACCAAATTACCCCTGATAATATAAAACCTTATAAAACAATTTATAAAATTCCGAAATAATTCCAAAACATCATTTTAAATGTTCAAAAAAATAATCATGTACATTATTTAATTAAATCCGAAAATTACAAATTAAATAAATATAAGTATTTAATTCTTTTAATTAAATAAAATGCAAAAATAAATTAAGAAAAGATTATAATAAATCAACCCAAATATTTTTTTTGATTCTAAATCCCGAATTTCTGGTCCTTGCCCCCCCCCCTAAAGTCGGTTCTCACAAGATAAAGTCAAATCCTTTTTATTTTCCCTTCAAAAACATAAACCGACTAAACACAAAAACCCTAAGCGATCAAAATAAATCGACCAAGGATAGCACACGACTTCTGGGCTTGAACAAGGATTTTTCTGGTGTTATTGGAGGTGCAAGGAAGCTAGGAAAATTAAGGGTTGCTGCGTTTTCTCCTTGGTTCGTTCTTATTCTTTATTTCTTGTCGAATTGCTCAAAAACAAGGTAATAATTCATGCGACTAAACCAAACGTGTTAAAATTAATATGGCAATTTTCCAGTGATCTTTAGATGTTATATGACTCATATAAAATATGTAAATCGATCCATGCATGCTAATTCTATGCGTATGAAAATATAATGGTCATAAAACACGTAAATCACAATAATATGTAATCCAAATTTCTGGACATGATAGCTATTTTATTTAGACCTCTTATGATGTATTAGACCTGGTAAAAATGATAGATCGAATTATAATAGCCTAGATCAAATCGTGTTAATTTTAATGTCTAAAACATACGTAAATATGCAATATATGTTAAACGATTTTTCTGGGCATGTTCATTATTTTTTGTGGGTTTCTTATAAATAATATGATCTGGGAAAAATATGATTTTGATTTTTAGAGGCCTAAAATTAACGTGGTGAATTATTGTATAAACCGGATTTTGTGAAAATTAAGAAAACAAATAAAATATAAATCATGGGTACTAGGGTTTGAATTCTTGGATGAGTATCTGATCATTTAATGTGTTTCAATGATGAATTAATGATGGTTCAATGATTGGTGAATAGTAGGGTTTCTAATTGTTTGTAAAAGTGTTGTACGATTTGAAAGAAAATTATAAGGACCTGTTTTGCCAACTTTGAAACTTCTGGGATTTTTTTGTAAGATCATATACATCTGTAAGAATGTGGGAAAAATATAACTTTGGGGTCCTAAGTGTAAATATTGCATAATAATGAATTATTGGCAAATTAGGGTTTCGAATTGGAATTAATTAAAAAGGAGGGACCAAAAGTGTAAATCTGAAATATTGAAGGTTTTTTGAGTTAATACTGATATAAAAAGGTTGTTGTGTAATTTTGAGGATTTTTGGGCTAATTATGTAATTGTTATGAAATTATGATTTAATATATATGTTTTGTAAACTTAAAGGGCTAAATATGTAAATTCTGAATTCTGAGGGGTCTAATATGTAAAGTACTAAATTCTGATGGTATATTCTGTAAATATGAAATATCATATGCTTGGTTGGTAATTATGGATATTGTAGGGTTTAAATTGTAAAATATGTAATTATAAGGTTGGTTTTGTAAATTATGTAACTAAAGGGGTGTAATCTGTAAATTGTGAAACTTAAGGGAATAAAATGTAGTTCTGAATAAAATGAGTGTATAATTCTGTAACATAAACTAATTTTCACTAATGACCTTGGAAATTAATGAAGTTACATTTAAAACCCTAAACATTGTATAATTGTCATAATTAACCCTAAACTTCTGTAACTTGATAAAATGTACTGTATTCCATAATAATCTCTGAATAAAGGTTCAACCTAATCTGAAATGATAATATATGTTAAATCTGGAAACCTGTTAATTATGGAAACTTACTCTGGAAAGTTACTAAAAATAGAAGTTACTTATAATGGGAAGATAACTGAAAACCCCTTTCGTATTTCTGTTTTCTACTCCTTAGGTTCGAGGAGGGAGTGATTTGATTTCCTGTCAGCCTTCTCTATTTTGTGTGCTTGCATTGAAATAAGGTACGGATATTCTGCCCTTTTCAGTAAAGGGCCTTCGTTCTCTTAATTGATTAGATTCGTTTAAGATTTCCTGAACCATTGCTATGTATCCCTTGTATTGTGAACCTTGATCTGTGTACTTACTCTTGAACCCTTGTTTGAACCCTTGCCTTGATCTTTGATTTATACCTTGTTCTGAACCTTGCCATGAACCTTGATATGAACCCTGCCATGAACCTTGATATGAACCCTGCCATGAACCTTGATACGAACCCTGCCATAAATCCTTGACTTGAACCTTGATACTTGTGATATTATAACTGGATGAGAAAACCTTTTTAAATGATTTATGGAAATGTTTTAAGAAACTATTCGTAAGGCTATCTTTATAGAAACCATTTTTAAAAGACCTTCTTTATGAAACTGTTTTAAAGATCACTTTTATGAAAGTCATTATTAAAGGATTTCTTTTCAACACCTATGATGTGGACTTGTAATATAAACTGTTAAAATGAACTTTTAAACAAATTGATATCGATCTTCCTGATATTGACCTCCCTGATATTTAACCTTTGGACTACCTGATACGGAACCCTCTGATATGAACCTTCTGATATCCTGTCTTGAACCCTGATATGGAACTTGATTCTGAATAACTTGATACTTGACACCTGACACTTGATACCTGATACTTGATACTTGACACCTGATACTTGATACTTGACACCTGACACTTGACACTTGATACCTGATACTTGATACTTGACACCTGATACTTGATACTTGACACCTGATACTTGACACTTGACACTTGATACTTAACACTTGACCCTGACCCACAGTTTGATATTACGAGCCACCCACCAGGCATGAGGTGTTCATGTCCTTGTCATTGATGCACCGATGACTTGACTCTAGGGTAGGAGAGAGATGTCCTATCCCGTCCTTGACTTGATTATATGGTGTGTATTGGTAGACTCTGGCCACCTGGGGCGTATGGATGCATCCTAGACTTGACCTGATCTGTTTATATTACTTGTTATATCTGGTGACTGATGGTGTGTGCGATGCACGTCTTTCACAACCTCTGGGAGCTCATGACTCCAACCCTGCGAGGTAACCCCTCACCCTGTTGTATCTGATACATGAGGACACCCCTCATATTATCTGGTTACTTGAGAGGCATCCCCTCTGGATTTCTGATATGGCTACATGATTATGATATCTCTGATTTCTGGGCTCGTAGTGGATTTTTGTTACCCTTATACTTTACCTGTACTACTTACCTGCTAAAACCTTGACATATTTGCATGACTATGACATCACTTATCTTCATTACTGTTACATTATACTTGCACACTATTCCTGACCGGTTCGTATTCCTTTCTTATTCATTATTCTGTATTATTGCTTGTTTCTGTTATATCTGTTCACTGAGCTCTCGTAGCTCAGCCGCATTTCCTTTCCTGCGGCAGGTACATTTAAGCTAGGAGCTGGGTTTAGCTTGGGATGAGAGCAACTTGTGTGAAGTTTAGACCTTGTCATTCTAGCGTGACCATTTGGATATTATTTCTGTTATGCCATTGTTTGGGCATTTTGGATTCTGTTTTGTACTTCGTTATTTCTGTCTTGCACTTGATATAAGTCGTGTTGACTTATTTTCCTTTGGATTTTAATGTTAAGGCTTCCGCCATTTATTTCTTGAATGCTTGTATCTGATATGAAACCATGTACTTGTGACACCTTTACCCTTGTCGGGTTGGGGTGTTAAAATTTATGGTATCAGAGCATAGGCATTCGGAACCCGTAGGCTTAGGCCATTGACCTGTGAGGATTGGGTAGACATTAGGTTTCCGTTCGCGTACTCTTTTTCCTTATTCTGCTCTGTCATACTTTGCTTGATCCTGCTAATCGTTTGATAATCCTGTAGATGGTTAACACTCCTGAAATCCCCAATTTGGAGGCTATGGTGGCTAATGCTATAGCCAATCTGCTACCCGGCCTTAACACTGATGCGGTGATCAACCGACTTATCAGTGGTGGAGCTAGTTCATCTGGAGGTGCTGGCAGTTCCTCTGGTGGTGGGGGCCGACCCACTACCATTAATGGGTGGCTTGAGAGTTTCAATAAACTCAAGCCGTTGTCTTTCAGTTCTGCTGCTACTCCTCATGCAGCAGAGGACTGGGTAACCCACATGGAGAAGCTGTTTGAGGTGCTAGGTTGTGAGGACGGGTTTAAGACTCGTCTGGCTGTGTTTAAGCTTGAAGGTGACGCGCTTAACTGGTGGAAGGCGCACAAGGCAGCTAAAGGAGGTGATGGGTATGTTCTTGGTTGTACTTGGGCTGATTTCCGCACTACATTCTATAATCGGTACTTCCCTGACTCTGAGCAACAGAGGTTTATTCGAGAGTACAAAACTATCTCCCAGCTAGATTCTGAGAATGCAGGGCAATACCTGGAGCGATTTCAGAGATTGGTTAGTTCCGTGGGTTCCGCTGCTGGAGATGCAAGGCGTCAAGCTAAGCAGTTCAAGTGGGGACTCAAAACGTGGGTGCTCGATCGTCTGCTTAATGATCAGTTTGAAGATCCGTCAGCATGTTGCGATGCAGCTCGCAACATCGAGATTTTTCATGAGGGCGTTGGTTACAAAAGGAACCGCGACGGTGATAGGATTCAGCAGAGTCAGAGTCGGGACGTCAAGGAGTATTCGGGCAGGAGCTACGATCAGAAGAAATCAGATTCGAGGGGCCGGGATTCGAGGTCAGCTCCTAGACAGGGAAATGAGCGTCCGGAAAGCAACAACAACCAACGGCAGAAGAGATCATCTGAGTACTCTACTTCCTTACCTGTTTGTGGTTCTTGTGGGAAAAACCATACTGGAGCTTGTCGTACGACGTCTGGTGCTTGTTTCAGATGTGGTTCTTCTGAGCATCAAGTGAGAAATTGTCCTAAGCAATCTACGTCAGCACTTGAGAAATTTCTTGATCCTCCTCCTCCTGCTCCTCATACCGGTCGTGTCTTTATGCTTTCTAGTGACCGGACTGATCATACGTCTGGTATGTCCTTGTTTGGTTTCCGTTCTCTTTCATTTATGATTCCTTGCAAATTTCGAGGACGGAATTTTTTTGTTAGTGGGGAAGAAGTTGTAATACCTGAAATTCAGATAACGCGTAAAATTACCAAATTACCCCTGATAATATAAAACCTTATTAAACAACTTATAAAATTCCGAAATAATTCCAAAACATCTGAAATCGAACTATATCTGAAACAAAATAATTTCTGGGACAATGTTCATCATTTTAAATGTTCAAAAAAATAATCATGCACATTATTTAATTAAATCCGAAAATTATATGTTAAATAAATATAAGTATTTAATTCTTTTAATTAAATAAAATGCAAAAATAAATTAAGAAAAGATTATAATAAATCAACCCAAATATTTTTTTTGATTCTAAATCCTGAATTTTTGGTCCTTGCCCCCCCCCCCTAAAGTCGGTTCTCACAAGATAAAGTCAAATCCTTTTTATTTTCTCTTCAAAAACATAAACCGACTAAACACAAAAACCCTAAGCGATCAAAATAAATCGACCAAGGATAGCACACGACTTCTGGGCTTGAACAAGGATTTTTTTGGTGTTATTGGAGGTGCAAGGAAGCTAGGAAAATTAAGGGTTGCTGCGTTTTCTCCTTGGTTCGTTCTTATTCTTTATTTCTTGTCGAATTGCTCAAAAACAAGGTAATAATTCATGCGACCAAACCAAACGTGTTAAAATTATTATGGCAATTTCCCAGTGATCTTCAGATGTTATATGACTCATATAAAATATGTAAATCGATCCATGCATGCTAATTCTATGCGTATGAAAATATAATAGTCATAAAACACGTAAATCACAATAATATGTAATCCGAATTTCTGGACATGATAGCTATTTTATTTAGACCTCTTATGATGTATTAGACCTGGTAAAAATGATAGATCGAATTATAATAGCCTAGATCAAGTCGTGTTAATTTTAATGTCTAAAACATACGTAAATATGCAATATATGTTAAACGATTTTTCTGGGCATGTTCATTATTTTTCGTGGGTTCCTTATAAGTAATATGATCTGGGAAAAATATGATTTTGATTTTTAAAGGCCTAAAATTAACGTGGTGAATTATTGTATAAACCGGATTTTGTGAAAATTAAGAAAACAAATAAAATATAAATCGTGGGTACTAGGGTTTGAATTCTTGGATGAGTATCTGATCATTTAATGTGTTTCAATGATGAATTAATGATGGTTCAATGATTGGTGAATAGTAGGGTTTCTAATTGTTTGTAAAAGTGTTGTACGATTTGAAAGAAAAGTATAAGGACCTGTTTTGCCAACTTTGAAACTTCTGGGATATTTTTGGTAAGATCATATACATCTGTAAGAATGTGGGAAAAATATAACTTTGGGGTCCTAAGTGTAAATATTTCATAATAATGAATTATTGGCAAATTAGGGTTTCGAATTGGAATTAATTAAAAAGGAGGGACCAAAAGTGTAAATCTGAAATATTGAGGTTTTTTTGAGTTAATACTGATATAAAAAGGTTGTTGTGTAATTTTGAGGATTTTTGGGCTAATTATGTAATTGTTATGAAATTATGATTTAATATATATGTTTTGTAAACTTAAAGGGCTAAATATGTAAATTCTGAATTCTGAGGGGTCTAATATGTAAAGTACTAAATTTTGATGGTATATTCTGTAAATATGAAATATCATATGCTTGGTTGGTAATTATGGATATTGTAGGGTTTAAATTGTAAAATATGTAATTATAAGGTTGGTTTTGTAAATTATGTAACTAAAGGGGTGTAATCTGTAAATTGTGAAACTTAAGGGAATAAAATGTAGTTCTGAATAAAATGAGTGTATAATTCTGTAACTTAAAGTAATTTTCACTAATGACCTTGGAAATTAATGAAGTTACATTTAAAACCCTAAACTTTGTATAATTGTCATAATTAACCCTAAACTTCTGTAACTTGATAAAATGTACTGTATTCCATAATAATCTCTGAATAAAGGTTCAACCTAATCTGAAATGATAATAATGTTAAATCTGGAAACCTGTTAATTATGGAAACTTACTCTGGAAAGTTACTAAAAATAGAAGTTACTTATAATGGGAAGATAACTGAAAACCCCTTTCGTATTTCTGTTTTCTACTCCTTAGGTTAGAGGAGGGAGTGATTTGATTTCCTGTCAGCCTTTTCTATTTTGTGTGCTTGCATTGAAATAAGGTACGGATATTCTGCCCTTTTCAGTAAAGGGCCTTCGTTCTCTTAATTGATTAGATTCGTTTAAGATTTCCTGAACCATTGCTATGTATCCCTTGTATTGTGAACCTTGATCTGTGTACTTACTCTTGAACCCTTGTTTGAACCCTTGCCTTGATCTTTGATTTATACATTGTTCTGAACCTTGCCATGAACCTTGATATGAACCCTGCCATGAACCTTGATATGAACCCTGCCATGAACCTTGATACGAACCCTGCCATAAAGCCTTGACTTGAACCTTGATACTTGTGATATTATAACTGGATGAGAAAACCTTTTTAAATGATTTATGGAAATGTTTTAAGAAACTATTCGTAAGGCTATCTTTATAGAAACCATTTTTAAAAGACCTTCTTTATGAAACTGTTTTAAAGATCACTTTTATGAAAGTCATTATTAAAGGATTTCTTTTCAACACCTATGATATGGACTTGTAATATAAACTGTTAAAATGAACTTTTAAACAAACTGATATCGACCTTCCTGATATTGACCTCCCTGATATTTAACCTTTGGACTACCTGATATGGAACCCTCTGATATGAACCTTCTGATATCCTGTCTTGAACCCTGATATGGAACTTGATTCTGAATAACTTGATACTTGACACCTGACACTTGACACTTGATACCTGATACTTGACACTTGACACCTGATACTTGATACTTGACACCTGACACTTGACACTTGATACCTGATACTTGATACTTGACACCTGATACTTGATACTTGACACCTGATACTTGACACTTGACACTTGATACTTAACACTTGACCCTGACCCACAGTTTGATATTACGAGCCACCCACCAGGCATGAGGTGTTCATGTCCTTGTCATTGATGCACCGATGACTTGACTCTAGGGTAGGAGAGAGATGTCCTATCCCGTCCCTGACTTGATTATATGGTGTGTATTGGTAGACTCTGGCCACCTGGGGCGTATGGATGCATCCTAGACTTGACCTGATCTGTTTATATTACTTGTTATATCTGGTGACTGATGGTGTGTGCGATGCACGTCTTTCACAACCTCTGGGAGCTCATGACTCCAACCCTGCGAGGTAACCCCTCACCCTGTTGTATCTGATACATGAGGACACCCCTCATATTATCTGGTTACTTGAGAGGCATCCCCTCTGGATTTCTGATATGGCTACATGATTATGATATCTCTGATTTCTGGGCTCGTAGTGGATTTCTGTTACCCTTATACTTTACCTGTACTACTTACCTGCTAAAACCTTGACATATTTGCATGACTATGACATCACTTATCTTCATTACTGTTACATTATACTTGCACACTATTCCTGACCGGTTCGTATTCCTTTCTTATTCATTATTCTGTATTATTGCTTGTTTCTGTTATATCTGTTCACTGAGCTCTCATAGCTCAGCCGCATTTCCTTTCCTGCGGCAGGTACATTTAAGCTAGGAGCTGGGTTTAGCTTGGGATGAGAGCAACTTGTGTAAAGTTTAGACCTTGTCATTCTAGCGTGACCATTTGGATATTATTTCTGTTATGCCATTGTTTGGGCATTTTGGATTCTGTTTTGTACTTCGTTATTTCTGTCTTGCACTTGATATAAGTCGTGTTGACTTATTTTCCTTTGGATTTTAATGTTAAGGCTTCCGCCATTTATTTCTTGAATGCTTGTATCTGATATGAAACCATGTACTTGTGACACCTTTACCCTTGTCAGGTTGGGGTGTTACAGTAGGTCTCTATTTAGAACGACCATTTTTTCTCACATGGACAGCTTTATGTAGCCGTATCAAGAGTTAAAAACAAGAAGGGATTGAAGGTGCTATGCTGCGACAATGATGGAAAGTACTGCAATTATACAACAAACGTTGTATATAAAGAAGTTCTTCAACGCTTATAAGTGCATACTTATTGGTTTAGCAGTATATGCTCTATGTCAAACATTTATCTTATTTTTTATATTAAATGACAAATGGTTTTCTTTAATCAATATAGTGTTTATATGCATTTTTTTTATGCCTATTCATCATATGGTCAATCATATTTTTAACTATCTTAAAGTACAACTGATTAACAACACACTTATTTTTCTTATTCTAATAAGTACAAATATGTATTATATATCCATTTGTACTATCTTTATTTTCTTTAAAAAAAATTCTTAAAACAATCCGGCCATCGGCCGGCCTGGAAGCTAGTTTGAATATAAAATAGCCTAACTTACTAAATAAAATTGTGGGTTACTCACTGATAAAGAAATCAGTGAGTGTTGTATAAAGCTCGTTGTTGAAGAAACACTTTACTTACTGATACGGTGTCAGTCAGTAAAGTATACGAGCTACAAACAACTCCAGTATCACTGAGAATTGACAAATGTCTCAGTGACCCTGAAGACGCTATCTCTACAAGCAGACTGAAAAATATGGGCGCGAACTTCCAAAAGAAAAAAAGGAAGTCAGACAAAGTACAAAAGAGGAAGATGAAGAGGGACCACTTAGTGGATGAAAACTCACACCAAGTGAATGACAACTCACACCAACCCCACATGTCTTTGTTTAATCACCTGTATATATTGTATGCTTTGTAATAGAGATAGTATGGATTCCTAAACAAACAAAATAATACAAAATGTACTAGTTGATAGGATCATCATCTCATTGAATCTCAAGCATAGCTTGGATCAAGGAGAGTTTATTTGTCACCCAAAAGGGGATAGTTTACCGGAATTATCCCCTTGAAGAAGCTGGAGATGTTATCATGTAGTCAATTGTATTTTGAGTTGTTATCATTATTAATGAAACTGTTATTTCTTTACTCAAATATCAAGGACCAACATGTGGTATCAGAGCGGGTGGATTATTCTTATGATCCAGATCCGTTCATGACTGCTGATAACATTCTTTAATGTCAAAAAATAAATGTGATCTTCAAAAACTGCTACTTCTATAGCAATTTTTGAGGGGGAGAGACACATTTATTGGTGACTGACAAACACAAAACATATCCAAAACCCTCCCTGAACCCCACAAAACACACACCAACCACACAAATCTTTGTTTAGTTACCTGTATATATATTGTATGCTTTATAATAGAGATAGTATGGATTCCTAAACAAACAAAATAATACAAAATGTATTAGTTGATAGGATCATCATCTCATTGAATCTCAAGCATAGCTTGGATCAAGGAGAGTTTATTTGTCACCCAAAAGGGGATAGTTTACCGGAATTATCCCCTTGAAGAAGCTGGAGATGTTATCATGTAGTCAATTGTATTTTGAGTAATCTTGTAACATTTGTTATCATTATTAATGAAACTGTTATTTCTTTACTCAAATATCAAGGGCTAACAAGGTTTATAAAAAAAACAGATCTACCATTCGATCTCTAACACACAAAAACACACACCTCTAAAAAAAACAAAAACTCTTACCACTACACAAAAACACAGATATGAAACCCCATCACTCAAATCTCGATCTAACCACAAAATCATCAAAACCCACATAAAAAAAAATCCAAATCTTATCGACACTATCACTCCCACATATTTATCAAGACCAATCACAATCACTCAAACATATCAACACAAAACATTCAATCGACAACCAAAAAAAAAAAAAAACAGATCCAATAACCTAAAAAAAATCACTTCTCTTTCCCAGAAACCAAATCCTCATAAAGAAACAAACAAACAAACCCTCAAGATTACAAGACCAAGCTGCGGTTATAGAACAATTTTCAGGTTTGAATATGTTTCAACGACAGCAATGGTTGTTAAAGAACACGTCAAACGGCAATTTTGTTACGGTGGTTTTTATTAGGGTTAAAAAGAAGATTTTTTGTTGGGTTTATTCAGTTTTAATAGAAACTGAGATGGGGGTTAGATCGAATGTGTAGGTTGGGATTAAAAGTGTTAAGCTGATTAAGGAGGTTGGTGAAAAGAGTTGTTAAAACACTGATGAAGATCAAGTAGAGATGAAAAATGGGATTTGCGACTCAGGGAGTGATAAAGACTAAAATGGGAACTATCGGGTATAATGAAACCTGGTTTCATTAGTTGAATAAAGGAGTGGATTGGTTATTTTGTGGGTGGAGATCAAAAATGGGTCTGAACATGATGTGTGTGTCTAGGAATATTGGAGTTATCAGGATGTGTGGTGAGCCTGATTCTATTCCTAAGTTTATGTTGGGAGTAATGATTATCAGGGAGTGGAGTGTTATTCAGGGTTCTGGCTCAGGCCAACGAATGGTGGTAAGTATCTGAGTTGCGCGACGGAAGCATGGAAGGCCCATGACCCAAAAGTCCCTGAACCCAAAGTGACAGTGAAAAAGTGTCCCTGAAAAATCAGGAAGTAACTGAAGACACTGAACCCGTGAACTCAGGTCACTGAACCTCAGACCAGGTCCCTGAACCCGTGACTAAAACCCATGTCACTGAAACCTCTCAGTGAGACAAACAATGAACCTGTCAAAGTGAACCCTCAGGACCCCATGAACCCTGCACCCAGTCACTGAACCGATCATTGGTCCCCCTGAACCCTACTCACCGAACCCCAATCCAGGTCCCTGAACCCCCTGGTGACTGAACCCTGGTGATTGAACCCCTGAACCCTTTCAGTGAAACAAGTCACTGAACCTATGAACCTTCAGGTCCCTGAACCCTTGAACCTCAGAAACTAAACCCAAGTCCCTGAACAAGCAGGCTTGAATCTGAATAACAAAAAACCACAACTTCACCTGGGCTATTTGTATATTCAAATAGGGGGAGATTGTTGGGTCAAAAATTGACCCAATTACCCTGACAAGGATTTGAACATAAAATAGCCTAACTCACTAAATAAAATAGTGGGTTACTCACTGATAAAGAAATCAGTGAGTGTTGTATAAAGCTCGTTGTTGAAGAAACACTTTACTTACTAATACGATGTCAGTCAGTAAAGTATACGAGGTACAAACAACTCCAGTATCACTGAGAATTGACAAATGTCTCAGTGACCCTGAAGACGCTATCTCTACAAGCAGACTGAAAAATATGGGCGCAAACTTTCAAAAGAAAAAAAAGGAAGTCACACAAAGTACAAAAGAGGAAGATGAAGAGGGACCACTTAGTGGATGACAACTCACACCAACCCCACATGTCTTTGTTTAGTTACCTGTATATATTGTATGCTTTGTAATAGAGATAGTATGGATTACTAAACAAACAAAATAATACAAAATGTATTAGTTGATAGGATCATCCTCTCATTGAATCTCAAGCATAGCTTGGATCAAGGAGAGTTTATTTGTCACCCAAAAGGGGATAGTTTACCGGAATTATCCCTTTGAAGAAGCTGGAGATGTTATCATATAGTTAATTATATTTTGAGTAATCTTGTAACATTTGTTATCATTATTAATGAAACTATTATTTCTTTACTCAAATATCAAGGACCAACATTAATCATCCCAAAACTGACATGAATATTTTAGAGTAAAAAAACCACATATCTTTCTTCCTCACTTTTTCTTTCTTCTCTAAAAGATCTTGAAAACACAATTATTTTTCAATTTATTTCTTTTTCTTTCATTTGTAAATTTATCTTAAGAACACAATTAATTTTGAGAATACAATTTTTTTTATTAATTTCTTTCTTTTTCTTTTTCTTGTGACGTTGGTGTGTGACCACAAGGTCCTATGTTCGAATCCAGCTACAGTCTTGTTATTTTCATTTTACCAGGGTAAAAACCTTTTACTAAAAAAAAAAAAAAAAAAAAAAAAAAAAAAAAAGTTTCTTGAAAACACATTTCTTTTTCAGTTTATTTTCTTTTGAAATCTTTAGTCAAAGATCATTGGCTTTGAATCGGCCAACAACAAAAAATTTAAAACTTGATTACAAAACAAAATAGGAAAAGCTTAATAAAAATAAAAGGGACATGACACGTCATCGTCACGTATCAAATTAAAACACTCATGAAAGTACATTGTTATTCTATAACTTTAAAAAAGTACACGTACCAAAACGATACACTTTGAAAAGTACATTGCTATTTTATGACTTAATCCGAAAATAAAATGTGCATTTGATAGGAGTCAAACTTGGGTCTATTGCTTGGAAGGCAACTATCATAACCATTGTACTACAAATGCTTTGTTAATGTTAATTCATTCTATGTGCATTTATATAAACTCTGTAGGTGTTTGCCTATACTAGTTTTGTTTTATTCTTCTTTTATGTCTGGCTATGCTAATGGTTAACATCAAAATGTGTATATATTGACTTTTCAGAGTTTATGTAATAAATTGATGTTTACTTTTTCACGTAAATAAATTAAGTTGGTTGAAATAGCAGCTAGGAACTTATATTGTCAATTTGTTTATTTACTTGAAAAGTCTGGCTTGTATGAGTGGCTTGACTTGCAATGTCTTTATTGTCTTAGAGGGTCTTTGTATTAGCTTTTATTGTTTATGACCTTATAAAACATAAACTTGGGTGTTTGTTTAAGCTTATTTGGCCAGATTATGGGCTTATTTATGAGCTAAAATACGCTTATGTTTCATAATTCATAAGCTTGGTGAGCTTATTTGGCATGCTTGTGAGCTTACTGAACTTTTGAAAAGTTGAAAATTTTGAGCTATCGAGCTTATCAATGTGAGCTTATGGTGTATTGAAGCTCATAAGCTCAAGTTGATAATTTCATAAGCCCAAAATCTGAGCTTATGAGCTTTTCAAAAGCTCAACAGGCTCATAAGCCGGCTAAATAGGCTTAGACAAACACCCCCTAAAGGGGTGTTTTTGTAAGCTTATTAGTCTAGCTTACGAGTTTAATGAAAGTTTTAAAAGTTAAAAAGTATAATATATGAACATACGAGTTTATGAACTTAAACTTCTGGCTTACTTAAATTCATAAGCTCAAGGTGATAAGCTCATAAGCCCAAAAATTTAGCACATTAGCTTTTCGAATATTCAATAAGTCATAAGCCATACACATAAGCTCAAACAAATGCTCTTTAATTATTGTTTGTTTTCTTCTCTGGTAAAATAATTAATAAGCTCATTTTCAATGTTTCACCTTAATGAATAAAAAGGCATGCATATGAACAAAGCTTCATACAATTCAATTCGATTTTAAAGGCGAATAAAAATCATACTACTTCCGACTTTTAGTAATGAATAATTAAATTGAGATATTAAAAAAGAAAAAGAAAAAGCGAATTATTAATTTAAAACGTGAATGTAATGATTTTCACACATCTTGAAAAGACTACACGTGTTAGAACTTAGAACTATGTAGGGCTGTAAACGAACTGAACGTTCAGTTAAAATTTCAAGAACCGTTCGATAGTTCGTTTATTTATTAAATGAACGAACATGAACAATATTTTATGTTTGTTTAGTTAAATGAACGAACATAAACTAAAGTCGCGTCCGTTCATTTATGTTTGTGAACGTCCGATTATGCGTTCATTTATGTTCATTAATTTATTTATTTTCGTATATCATATATTTTAATTGTATAATTTTAAAATTGGTTTGTTTAAACAAAACAACACTTATAAAACAATATATTGTGCATTATTTAATAAAGTTTATATTTGTTTGTCTATGTTCATTCATGTTCGATCGTTTATGTTCGTTTAGCGTTCGTTTAGTATCTTAATGAATGAACATAAACGAACATGAACAACTCATTTTCTTAATAAACGAACATGAACAAGAAAATCCGTCCGTTTAAGCGTTCGTGTCCGTTTATTTGCGGTTAAAATTAAACGAACGAACATGAACAAGTCTCCGTTCATGTTCGTCCGGTTCATTTACAGCCCTAGAAGTATGGTAATCTTGTTAACCTGGCCAGGCAAAATTGTGTTTTATTATCAGAAAATATTATCATCAGCCATATATGAGGCATAAATGCGGATTCAACTTATTAAAGTTTTAACAGGATCTAGTAATATCCACGTCCACTAACTAAATACTTCATCTCACTAAGATCATGTATATTATACTATCTATAAAACAAAATTGTCAAAGTAAAAAGTGAAAAGTAAAAAAAATGAAATGTGAAAAATATTAGAAAGAAAATGTTGAAACAATTAATTACGAGCAATTTCAATTTCAACTATTAATACATATATGTTTCAAAAGAAAACTATTAATACACATCGAAAACCGGGTTGACCAGGTTTTATTGACCCATTTTTCGACCCAACCCGTTGGGATGACCCGGTTTATATTAACCCGTTTTTTGACCGGAATGGTTCAACCGGTTGAACCACTATGGTCGAACCGGGTTTCAAAACATTTAAGTTTAGGGGGTACTTAATTAGTTTAAATTTCAAAGATTTTAAAATTCAAGATTTTAAGAAAAAAAGATACACTCTTTATGAGTAAAGATTTTTTATAGACATTAAAGGAAATTTTGGAAAAGCTCATTTTTTCTTATAGATTTTTAAACGTACCTGCAGTAACTAGACATTTCATTGTCCAGTGATCCTTGGTCTTTGTTTGAATGTAGTAATTTGTGAAATTCAATTAACAACAAAAACTTTTTTTAGGTTTAATCCCAAACAAAATTTGGGGCTTGGCTAACTAAAACCGTGAAAGAAAATTAATCAAAGTTATCTTTCGTCTCTCATGGTGTGTGTCAATTAATGTGTACATGTGTTTCCTCGGTAATTTATAAACCTTGGGGTCATAATCCACTCGTACATGTACATGTTAAGTTCAGCACAAATGACACAAAATTCGTCTCTCTTTGAACTATATATATTGTTCTTGTTTAGTAACTTTACATGAAAAGAACTAATTTCTAATATCGCTTTTTTTTTTAACAAAATCTCTAACATCATTAATGAGTTTTTTTTTTTTTTTTTTAGATTAATGAGCTCAATATCAATGTTACACCCTAACGAATAAAAAGGCATGCATATAAACAAAGCTTTAAACAATTCAATTCAATTTTAAAGGCGAATAAAAATCATACTACTTCCGACGCAAAACAAGCAATTTAAAAAAATCACTGGATGGGTAATTAATTTTACTGCCGGAAGCGGAATAAACTATCCAATGCTGGACGGGTAATTAATTTTATTGCCGGAATCGGAACCGTACCAGGCGGGTACCCAAAGTGAGCGGGTACCCGTGGTTCGGGTCACAATTTGAGACGTATAATCGAGTTTAACCGAAATGTTGAGCTCGGATAGTCGGTTTCTCTGAACACCCCTAGGAAGGAATTTGTTTGGGGTTTGGTTTGTTGACATGAATCACAATCGGTATGAGTTTAGGTATGAGATGAAATTACTATGGATTACATTAAATGTATCATTTTGATTGTTGTTGTTTGGTTTGATGAATTTCATTTGGCCAGTAAAAGTAAAAATGAATCAAACATCTGATAGGCACCTCTGTTGAGTGGTATGATGGATTCCTAATATTAGGATATCAATTTAAAATGATGCAAACAAACATTGTATATAACTTTGATTGTCATACCAAACATGCCCTTAGTAACTAGTTGGTAAAAATGGGAAGGTTCTAGTAGGTGAGGGTAAAAAAGGAAATCAAGGCATGGGGTGCAAGTAATAAAAGAGGTACAGGTGCACACACCAAACACACTCTCCTCACTTCACAAACCGATTCAAATTTTTAGCTTTTTCCATAAGCTACCTCACCTTCCAAAAGCAAAACAAAAATTCAAATTCAATGGCAGATCTAGCACAAACAACAACTAATACCACTTTCACAACAACAAAACCACCAGCTAATAGCACCACAACGCCAACAAATGGTACCACCACCGGCAGAATTTCAACAAGGAGGAGGATCGATGATGCAGAAGAGGGAGTGCAGTTGCATATCGGATCTGATTTTGTGCGCGTGCAACTGCGGTGGATTTGGGGGATGAGGAGTCAGAAATCACTGTGTTTGACTTTAGCGAAAACAACTCCAATCAGAGCCTACGACTAAGAGAATCGCTCGACCGCTTCAAGGAAGCTAAAATCGAACGCGCAATTCGAAGAGGAGAAGCTAGGGAAGTTTCCTGCTATTGCTGCTGCTGATGTTCCTGTGAATTCTCATGCTTCTTCCCTAGCTTCTCCTCTTCGAATTGCGCGTTCGATTTTCGCTTCCTTGAAGCGGTCGAGCGATTCTCTTAGTCGTAGGCTCTGATTGGAGTTGTTTTCGCTAAAGTCAAACACAGGGATTTCTGACTCCTCATCCCCCAAATCCACCGCAGTTGCACGCGCACAAAATCAGATCCGATATGCAACTGCACTCCCTCTTCTGCATCATCGATCCTCCTCCTTGTTGAAATTCTGCCGGTGGTGGTACCATTTGTTGGCATTGTGGTGCTATTAGGCGGTGGTTTTGTTGTTGTGGAGGTGGTATTGGTTAATTTTTCAGTAAATTCCACATATGTTAAGTTTTGTTGTTGTAGTTGATTTTGGATGAGGATATATGGTTTTAATTACTAGTAGTATGATGTTATATAGTTACGAATCGCTCCGATGTTTGCGAATTATTCATTCATGATGAGTTTAATCCTTATTAGCTATGTTAATTTTGTGCCTATTGAGAGCTTACAGGTGCTACGATAATCAATATCATATGTCATCTGAATTTTAACCTTGTTGAATTGCAGAAGTTGTTTTTATATCTAAATTCTGACTTTACGGTATAGCTAAAAGGCATTATTATTGCTCTGCCCGATCATGTCCCTCATTTGGTATATAGCTAACAATCATTATTAAAACAAATTTCCAATTTGGTTACTCTTGTGTGCGTAGTGTTTATACAGAAGATGATTAGGAGGATTTAGCATCGCTCAAACATAGTCCATGAGTTTTAAATACCTGCCGTTAACTGTGCCGTTAAATGGACTTGTTGGCTCAGTTTGATGCACTACAGGCTGACATAGTTAAATATCATGTAAAAGATGCCATGCCTTCAGTTTATGTCCTATCTATTAGAACATAGGAATTTTATGCAGCTTGTTGCTGAGTACTAGTATATCTCTAGATTGCTGTTTGAATGTCCTTTGTAAAGTTTTATATTGATCAGGGTGTTTGCATTCGGCTTGTGCTTTGCTGCAACAGATTCTATCTGTAAAGTTGTTAGTATAATTTTGTGATTTACATACACTTGATTCTAATCTGGTGAATATTTGTTTCTGATGCAAAACAAGACTAGAGAAGACCCAAATGAAAAACAAAAGTACTTGCCATCAAATGACTAAGAAAACAGCAGAACATATCACAGCAATTGCATGTGTATGTTAGTTTATTTTTGCACGTCTTTCTTTCATCAAATGAAAGACGGCGCCCTCTATTCTACTTGAATTCACCAGAGAGTAAGAATCTCAAACTCCAATATGTCGTCTATAAAGGCATCCATATAATATCATATACTTGTTTCTAGCGTGAAATTTTATCGTAGTTATGGTTATGGTTACAGAGCACTCCTTCACCACACTCTATCCACTGGTATTAAAATGGGCAAGTCGGGCGGTTGGGTCACGGGTCAAAGTGGGAATTTTTGAATGAGCTGAAACTGGTCGGGTCGGGCTGGGCTAACCCGCAAACACTTTATTTCTCTTTTCTTTGTTTAATTTTCACTCTAAAAGTTGATAGTACTTGAACTAAATGGTTCAGACTAGCATATATGGTGTAGTGTTGAGAATCTCAACAAGAACGTGATCCTACATAACATAAAAACCATGAAGTAAAATCCATCAAGTCACTTTATCCAATTTCAGCTAATGCATGATATAAAGTTGATTTTCCATGAATTTCTTGTGCGCGTAGTGTTTATATAGATGACCTGTTCTAATTGTTTCTTTTCTTTTCCTCTTTGAACATATGAATAATGTCTACCAGGAGTCCTCCAAGAATCAGTATGTTATGTATACTGAAATCTAAAACATTTTTTGAACGGCAGAATTCGTTTATATTCTGATATGGTGCAATATATAACTTGGTAGGGGTTGTTGGAACTGTCATTTTCAAAGGTGCAGATTGCCTTAGATACCTATTGCAAACCTTACATCGTTATGATATATAAAACCCTGAACGAAATCCTTGAGAATCAATTTGTTTTATTTCTGGCTACAATCCCCCACTCCTTGCACACCCATAGAAAACATTGAAATTTCTTTAGAAAATGATGCAGATTCCAAACAAGCCGTTTATTGACGTGGCATTTACAGTTGGTGAATGACAATAGGTTTTGGACGTTGTAATGATATCGACACAAAATTTATGTACGCTAGCTTTTTTTTTTGAGGTTCACAGTACCTTTCACCCAGAAATAAGATTAGCTGTTTGCAATGAGTTGGTACAGATTCAATTGCTTTTACCGTTCTTATGATTAGGACCAATGATGTTGTATTGTTTTAAATGGGTCTTATGTTGTTCGATCTAGAATGTTTCACCAAGTTGCTTCTGGTTATATGCATCTGCCACGTCACATAGATTAATTTTGTGGTCACTATTAAGATGATTAGGAGGATTTAGCATCGCTCAAACATAGTCCATGAGCTTTAAATACCTGCCGTTAATTGTGCCCTTAAATGGACTTGTTGGCTCAGTTTGATGCACTACAGGCTGACATATTTAAATATCATGTAAAAGATGCCATGCCTTCAGTTTATGTCCTATCTATTAGAACATAGGAATTTTATGCGGTTTGTTGCTGAGTACTAGTATATCTCTAGATTGCTGTTTGAATGTCCTTTGTAAAGTTTTATATTGATCAGGGTGTTCGCATTCGGCTTGTGCTTTGCTGCAACAGATTCTATCTGTAAAGTTGTTAGTATAATTTTGTGATTTACATACACTTGATCTTTCACTAGAAAAAAATATTGTGCCCTTCACTTTCTTGTTCAATATATATATATATATAACACTCTTCCCACGGAACTGGCAGATACATACAAAATTAAGGTTTTGAGCATCCTGATTGTAGCGTTCCTTCCTTTTAGTCGGCGACATGGATGCAAAAAAGCTTTAGCATATACTCTCAATTTCCATCACTATTTAACCGATTCTAGGCTGTATTAGTACTTATTGCATGAATCAGGATACCTATAATTGTAGACCAGCAGTAGTAACTGCTCAGAGATGTACTAAACTTAGCTGTTTCATGTAAAAGTTAAGGAAGACGAAATTGGAGTATTGGAGTTTGAGCGAATTTAGAGCAATTTTAGGTACTCAAGTACTGTAGAGGTGTCAATTTCGATCCATTTACTTATTGATGGGTGTATGTTGGTTTATTTTTGCATGTCTTTCTTTTACTACCATCTTTGGAATGTTTGCACAATGTAAATCTAGTGCTTCTAGATGCTCTATATTAATCAAGTTGGGAAACTCAAAGATAAGAGCTATATTTATCTATGTGTTAGATACTGGATCAGAATACTAGCTTGTCTATGTGCTCACCACGCTACTTTGAAGTGTATTGGTTTGTTCCATTGGGTGAAAGTTGCATTAGGGTATCATTGCCTAGGTCTGTTACATATTTTGCTTCATAGGTGCTTGTATATGCAGTCTTTCAACTGTCTTTGGTAGAGCGAGTAGTTAACTGGAATACCATTTCTCGGTGTATTCTGCATTAACGACTATTCTAATTACTAGACATGTTATTTTATCTTGCTTTCAACTTTTCCAGGCTAGTCATGGTGTAGAAGTTGATGAAAGACAGCCCCTCCTTCCTACTTGAATTCACCAGTGAGTAAGATTCTCAAACTTCAATATGACGTCTCTTAATGCATACATATAATATCATATACTTGTTTCTAGCATGAAATTTATTGTTGTCATTATCATATACTTTAGTCATGTTTCTACATTTGAAATAAGTCAAGTGGAGGACCTTACTTTTGGATAATAAGTTATATTTACAGAGCACTCCTCCACCGCACTCTGCCCTAGAGGAGTCAAAATGGGCAGGTTGGGTTATGGGTCAAAGTCAGAATTTTTTGAATAAGCTGAAACTGGTCGGCTCAGGTTGGGCTAACACGCATACACTTCCTTTTCTTTTGTTTGTTTAATTTTACGTACAACTAATGATTTAGGAGATATATGCATTTTGATATTAGTTGACAAAATTTATAAGCCCGTATCCAATCTAACCCATTCGTATAACTTTACCATACAACACATTAAAGGCAAAGTGCTTTTCACTCTGAAAGTTTATAGTAATAGCACTAAATGGTTCAGACTAGCATATATGTTAGTCCCTTAGGAGCTCAATAGGTTCTTATAACCAATGGAACTATAATTTGGCGGAGAACCTTAGGTGTTCTAACCTGCGTGTAGAAGAAACTAGCTATACAGCTGGAAGAATAATGATTCAGTGTTGACAATGTCAACCCATTTTGGGTTATGTTCTATTTCTAACTTGTCATATCAGTGAAATTTTGCCAAAATGGAAATGGGTCAAACAGATCTTAAGGAGCCTGAAAATGAATAAAAATTTAGGAAAATGTATTTTCGGGAAGAAAAAAACTGACCGAGACGTGATTTTTGAAAACGCATAATCTGTTTTGCAAGTGCAATCTAAAAGAGTCGCTAAATGAATCTTGATTAGTACTGATTTAATCACATTAGCCGAAATGTAGGTGTTTCTAGGTGGCACTTTTGTTACAAGTTGTGTTTGTGAAATAGAATAAATCACACTTTTATCACTTGGCTAGTAAACTATATACCATACATTGTACCTTGTACCACATAGGTGTCTAAAATGGTCTTCTTAACCAAGCACTAGTGCGCAAGCAGCTATCACCTGGTCTGCTGACCAGCGTTGTCATGGGTGCAGTAGGTTTCATAAAAAGCTGCATTCTGTGTTCAAAGATTAAGCTGCGAGAGTATTTTTATAATGAAAGAGAGTACAATTTGTGATCCATCTGTTTGACGGAGTTGTTTAAAGGACCCTCACATGAATTTCCCTCACTGTAGACATGGAGGCATCTGAAGCAATATCATGAAGAAAACCGTATACCATACAAAAATAAATGTCTCTGCATAGGCCCAAGCATTTAGTATAACTAGTTAAATTTTACATGCTGGTATATGGACAGTTTTATTGGCTGGAAGATTCCTTGTATAATGGCTGGCAAAGCGATGGCTTAAATTCATCAAGTTGCAATTTTATGTATACTTAACAAGATAACATGTGCTGTGTTAAAAAGTAGTTTTTTTTTTCCAAGTAAAATGATTAATATCATAATATGTGTGGTACCACTGTGAAGACATTCCTCATGTATCTTGTATTCCTTAGCTCCAAATTAAGCTTCTTGTTCAAATTTTTGAACATATATCCTAGTTTGATTTATTTTTAGAACAGATATGGAATGCTTGCACAACATTTTGAACAGATATGTATCTTGTATGCCGTAGAGATGTCAATTTCGATCCATTAACTTATTAATGGGTGTATGTTGGTTTATGTTTGCATGTCTTTCCTTTACTACAATCTTTGGAATGTTTGCACAACTTAAATTAGTGCTTCTAGATGGGCAGGTTGGGTTATGGGTCAAAGTGGGGATTTTTTGAATAAGCTGAAACTGGTCGGCTCAGGTTGGGCTAGCCCGCATACACTTCCTTTTCTTTTGTTTGTTTAATTTATTAGCCCGTATCCAATCTAACCCATTCGTATAGCTTTACCATACAACACATTATAGGCAAAGAACTTTTTACTCTGAAATTTTATAGTACAAGCACTAAATGGTCCAGACTAGCATATATGTTAGTCCCTTAGGAGCTCAATAGGTTCTTATAACCAGTAGAACTATATTTTGGCATAGAGCCTCAGGTGTTATAACCAATGGAACTATAATTTGGCGGAGAACCTTAGGTGCTCTAACCGGCGTGTAGAGCATATGTATAGGTTGATTGGGTTATCTTCTATTTCTAACTTGTCATATCAGTGAAATGTTCCCAAAATGGAAATGGGTCAAACAGATCGAAAGGAGCCTGTAAGTGTGTTTATGATGCATATATGACATAAGTTATGTGTTTTCAAATAAGAAACTTGTCGAGCTAGATCTGTTAGTCATAACATGTGTTTGCCGTAAACAATAACAAAAATGAGAAAACATAGATGGAATTTACTCAGAAAAATTCTCAGTTGCTATAAACATTTTAATTAAGATCCAATATTAAGTTCAAAAGTTAAAACTATTATCAGCCATATATCGGGAATATATGTGGATTGCGCTTATAAAGATGATCCAAAATTACGTTCAATAATAATGTTAAGCCTTGTCTAGTGATCAATAAAATTCAGAAAATACTTCAACATCTCTTTGAAGTCATCGTACAAGTGTATAGTCTAAGTAAACATTTTCAATTCTTTTACGCGTTTATATAGAAAGGTAAAATTTAAAGATACAGTGACAAAAATACTCTTTTTGTATGTTTTAGATGACAAATTTACTGTTTATGTTATTACTATTTGATTACTCTCTAACTTTAGTAAAGCATGGACGTGACTAACAAATAATATTTCAGTTGATTATCAATTTATCATAAGGATTACGGGTGTTAATGATCCGAGTCGAGTCGAAAGTTAAGATATTCGAGCTCAGCTCGTTTGACAATTACTCGGTAAGAGCTTGACTCAAGCTCGAATATAGTTTTATAATCAGACTCGAGCTCAAACTCGAAAACTCGAATATATTTTCGTTGTTTTGAGTTCGATTTCGATGCTCGTTTAACTATTTAAAAACTTAGAATTAGTTTTTTTTCTCAAGTTCAAGGTGCTTGTTAAAAGCTCGAGCTCGATAAGCTAGTCCTTTAGATCATGCTCGAGCTCAAATAAGATTGCTTACGGTATAATAAAAGAATAAAAAAAAGACCTTAAAACTCATGAATAACACTTTAATATTAAACATCACTCCAAAATTTAAATTTTGGTCAAACCAAATAAGTATAAGCATCTTTATTTTTAGATCTACACTTTACCCTTTCTTACTTAAATTCATTGCTTTATAGCTTCACATGTCACTTCATTTCTTCATTCATTCAACCAATGTGGGATGAACTCTTTCTTTTCATCATTTGTGTCTTTTTCTACACGCAAAAACTTCATTACCATTTGCATTAATATATTACTCTGTATTAGTATACAAGACGAACACTCGCGTATAATGACGGTGTATATAGTGGCAAATAATAATACTTACGAACTTGTAGTTTTTGTGTGACTCTTGATTGTTGGATATCAGCCCAACAAACCAAGAAGTTATAATGCGGAATCCTGACTAAAATCGACACGACGACACACTTTGAAAACATCTATTCGACTGGAAAGTAACACCCACGAGAGACCTAAACGTTTATGTTTATTTATCAAAAGAAAAGAATGAACGGTACAATTACCCTTCCCCCTCACCTCTTTTTGTAGAGATGAGGGGGGAAGAAAACCAACTCTAACCGAGTTGAAGTTGGCTGCTACAAAGGAGGAAAAAAAACTCACCAATAGCTTAAGCTTAACAAGTTGTCTATGCCATATGTATAGCATGTGAACCGGCCTAAGCATCTCCTAATTTGACTAAAACAAGTAATAAACTTCCACTTTAACCCCTACACTAATTCTAATATGCATACTAATGTATAACAATTTCCACCTTAGTATCATATTATTTATTGTGAAACAAATTCAGAGGAGACAAAATTATGAAAATCTTATGGTTCCCAAATGTTACCAGAGTAATTCACCGCCTATTGATTATTTATCAGTTGAATGTTACCTTTAAAATACGATTATATAAGAATACATCAATATAGTGTAAAGCTATGCATAGTCGTGACCCGGGTTATTCTCTGCCACATTAATTTTCTCTCTCCGGTGACAAGATATGACCAAGTTGCCACAGTCGATGACCGATTTTTTTTTTTTTTTTTTTAAACAACAAATTTTTTTTTTTTTTTTAAATTTTTTATTCAAATATTTTAAACAACAAATTTAAAATTCATTAAAAATAAAAATATTACAATACTAAATTAAAAACTTAAACTAATAAAACTTAAACATTACAATACTTATTACAAACTTAAATTAGTAATCTAAGTTGTAGCGTTTGTGGTTGGTATTTATAAGGTTGTAAAGTGGTAAAGGTTTTTTTTTTTTTTTTTTTTTTTTTTTTTTAATATGAAACGGATTTTTTTTATTTTTTATTTTGGAATTTTGTGTGTCTCACAAATCGGTCGTAAAATCATACTTTCGCTGTCTTAAAATAATTATTTTTGACAAGAGACACACAGTTTAAGAAAAAACATAATTATTACTGCTTTCTTTCATTTACTTTTTACAGAATGACACTTTTGCCCTTAAATAATGTCGTTTATAAAGTTTTTTATAATATTTTTTAGCAAGGTTAATATGGCAAACTTGATCAAACCATCTTATATATTTTTAGTAGATAACAATTAAATTGAGACATTTCGAAAAAGAAATGTGAACTACTAGTTTAGAACGGAGAGAGTACTGAACAACCAAACCTTTTTCTATCTTTTATATATTTGTTCTTTTATAACTTTGTATCAATGTCAAAAATATTGCAATATTACACTCATTTTAATCATATATTAGTTACGGTTAATTGGTAAATACCTTAGGCTACTCACAGTCGCAACCTATATTGCATCATTTTTCCGGCTGCCACCTCAGCTTTCTCTCTCCTCAACCTATATTCATCTCTTTCATCACAGTGGCAACCCATATTGCATCATCCATTTTTTTTTTTTTTTTTTTTTTTTTAACACAAACACAAATTTTATTAATAAAACGTAAATATTACATAAACGAAACGATACGAAATTACAATTAAATAAAAAACTTAAACAACTAAAAATTAAACACGCAAACACTTATTTAAAAACTAATAATCTAGATTATGGCGTTCCTTGATTTCCGCTTTAATTCGCATAAGTTCCTCTCGTTGTCGTTCGGGCAAATTGGGGTCGATTGCCGAGTTGTAGAAAATCAATTCTTGATCCCGTTTGGTAATTTTCAAGAGTTCCTTTTGTTCCTCCTGGCATTGCAAGAGCTTTCGTTGATATTCCAATTTTTGTTCTTTGAGTGCTAGCTCTCGTTCCTTCATTTGTCTCCACGACTCATCACGCTCTTTACCTTTTTCCTTCTTTGACGGTCTTGATTTCCACAAATCCGCTATTAGGCCACTCACGAATGATTTTGATGTTTCACGAGAGGAGGAGGTGGATGATTTCCTCCTTGCTTGGTCACGACCTTGTGGTCGTGATTCTCTAGTATCATCCTCCGTTTCATCATCGTCATCATCCAAGTCTTGAAAATTCGGGGGGCCTTTTGTTGACCCCGAAGTAGTTGTTGAACCCTTCAGTTTCTTTCGAACGCCCGATTGAAAAAGGGGTACCTCTTGCTTCCAAGCATCGTGCCCCCTCAAAATTTTCCAACACTCCACCATAGTGAAATTTTGACCGTAACGCGCACGATACTCCATATGAGCTTTGGACATATCGTCAAGGTCATTCTCACCACTTCCATGCGTCTTGTTGATATTATCAACAATAGCACCAAAATTCGCAACTTGACAACGAATTCTAGTCTTCCATTTGGAAATGATCGAATTCGATGTCCGGTCTGTTGAACCAGTTTCTTTATAAAAGTAGCCTACCACTTTCTCCCAAAATTTGTGTCTGTTCATAGCGTTTCCTTTTTTTTCATTTTCAGAAACAAAGACGAAAGCTTTACAAAGAATGACCTCTTCTCTGGTAGTCCATGGTTCAATTTTTTTGGCCGGTGCGGGTTCTTTGCCTTTGCCTTTGCCTTTCGCCTTTGTAGCACGCCGCGAAGGCTTCTTTGGCTTGACGGGTGATGTCTCTTCGACTTCGACATCGTCATCGTCATTAACGGGCATAGAACCATGGAAAGAACCGTGGTAAGAACCGTGACCCGAACCTTGCCCCATCGAAGCATCTTGACTCGAGTAGTCTTGGCTCGGATAGGGTTGGGTCGAATACCCATAGTTATGATAGTCTGCCCAATCATCCAAATTCATATCAAGATTAGTAGACCAAATCGGAGAATGTTCTTGATACGGTTGGGAAGAATGCAAAAAATCCATGTTAGGCCGATAAGGTGCCTCACTTGGTTCTTGATTGTAATCAACACGTTGCGGTGGGACAAAAGGACGACGAACGGAAAACAAGTTTTCTCTTTGATTGACTTGTGGTAATTGTGTTGGATATTCAAAAGATTGTGGACGAAAGCGTATGTTCCCTTGTTGTGGTGGTGTTATGCCGGTTAGTTCAAAGTTGTTTTGCGGAGAGAAATTTATGTCTGGTGCATTTTGAGGTAGTCGGGATCGTCGGTTTTTTGATTGTGGAGTGTTTTTCTTTGACATTGTGTGTTTTTTGATGTGAATTTGGATGAATTGTTTTTGAAATTGTGTGTTTGAAAGTGGGTTTGATGTGGGTATTTATAGGATGGAAAGTGGTAAATATTTTGGAAAAAAAGTTTTTTTTTTTTTTTTTTTGGCAACAAACGGTTACATTTTATTTGAAAGCTACATTCAATATCGAGCGGATATACGATCGATTTGTGCTTTCTTCCTTACCGGCGATCGATATGACCAACTAGCCACAATGGGACGCTCGATGTTGGACATCGATCGATCGATCACACCGAACGATTTCATCCGGTTAATTGTGAATACCTTAATGAAACTAGAAGCCCAACCATTACCTTGATACTTAGAAGTCGAAGTTTGAAAATAACAGGATCCAAAATTATTTGGCTCAAAATGCTTTGTGAACCTTCATATGAACCATGTTTGGACCCGTTATATTGATTTGATCCTTGATTTGACCGTCTAATATGGCGTGACCTACCAAAAGAACTGTGACCGTTATAAAAGAACCCGAACCATGGCTTAAACCCCTTTGTGACCTGTCTACTTATTTTTTGACCCTTTATGTAAAAGTGGGTTATATCCAAATCTACTACCTATGTGAACTATACCCGAATCCATAAGCGGGTTTGGGTAACGGTTTTGTAACCCGGGTTTTTCTTGTCACTATAATTCTTTTTGTTCGATGCGAAGTTCAACGTTTGAAATTTGAAATATAACATAAAAATTGTCTTATGTTTGATGTGACCATTTAATAAGAAAATTGTCCACAAAACAATACTAACTTAGTCCCAAAATAAGTATCCAGTTTGACTTTTCAGAGTCAAATAGGTTCAACTTTGATTTTATCTATTTTTGTGGGTATTATATAATACTTGATGCAAAATATATGAATGGATCGGGTTTTAAGTGTATTTTTCATTGGTATAATTTTTCATCAATTATTATATAACACAAAAAAATTATTTTAGGTCAAAGTTGAACCTGTTTGACTCTGAAAAGTTAAAATGAATACTTATTTTAAGACGGAGGAAGTAGTACATTTCAAGCATACCATGCTTTTAATTTAACGGTTACATCACAATACTGATACAACATGTTGACATGTTCACCTTTGTAGAGTCATGGGCCAACTCTTTAAACAAGAAACATTCATCCTTTATTCGCTCAATTTTTTTGCAGCACACTATTCTCATCGTATTACCTATAACACTACCCATGGTAGTTGTAACCACTGTAAAATTTTCACCTTATAATAAACTATTATATATTCTAATAAAGAATATTTATTTATTTTTCTACGTATAATTTTTTTTTATCTGATCATAACTACTATCTAATGTGACGTAACTCACATCCTCGATAAACGTGCTCTCACGCGGACCAACATCAACTCACCCAACGTTTATTTTACATAAACATTTTCATATAAAATCCTACGATATACCATTTGCCACTTTATGATAATTCGTTAACGTACGAATAATAAACGTACAAACTAAACATTTCTTACCTATTAGAGTTTCTACGAAACCCTAACTCATTACAACAATGAATATGAATAACTAAACCCTAAAACACAAAAGTACAACTCATCTAAATCAATGTACAAGTTACTAAAGCACAGAAACCCTAAATCCACTTTAACTCCCGATACAAACCCTAATTTCATTAAATCATGATTTTATGTAATAAAATCACAAACCCTAATTAATGTATATATAATTTTTACAAATTATAAACGTACAAGTCTTTCAAGACAATGTACAAGTCATTTATGCATAAAAACTAAATATTAATAAAAATCTCATTATACCCCTAAAGGTATTTATTTTAAAGCACAATGTCCATGTCTTTTTATACACAAGCCTTAAAAATAAATTTTCTAAACTTACTCATTATAAGTACAAGTCCCTAAACCTAATGTACAAGTGTCTAATGCATAAAAACCAAAAATTACATTTATATACTTTTAAATCTAATAAAATTAACACATAATTAATATAACTTAACCAAACATTAAAAATACATTTTCTATATTACATAAACCCTAGTACAATCTTATTAAGCCCATAGTACAACCCTTTTAAGCACAAACCAATTTTCTATTCTTTTTTATTACAAATCGACATATATAATAAATATAGAAACCCTAATTTAATTTCTACTCAACAAATATTTAAACAAAACCCTAAACTAACCTAGTTACTTCCCTAAACCCTAGTGTACAACACGCCATATCCCAATGTACAAACCATAAAGCTATTCGACCCTATCTCTAATTCCATGGTTCGAACCAAACTATAAGCTAACCAAACTAATCCTTTACTAAATCCTAAGCAATTCCTACACCATAAACATCCATCTAAGATCCCCAAACTTCCACATATACTTGTCCCTTGAAAGTTTAATCTAAGTCAAAAGTTGTAGGTAATGTGTATGGATAGGGTAATTCCACATAATCTTTCCCCCCCCCCCTCCATACATGTGTCATCTAACTTAGCCTAACCACATCACCTTGTTCCCCACACACTCCACAAGGTGACTAGAACACTTTGAAACCCTAGCTCATCCATTTCTATATATAACGACCCATCATTCTTTCTTTCTTGTTCTACACACAACTCGAACCACACTCAAAACAGCCACACTCCCATTTCACTACTGATTCTACAGCCCAAATAATAGTTAAAGAAAGGTCTTGAGAAGGCTCAAAAAGAGAAGAGCATTTGGTGATCAATTTCCAAATTAATTCGCCACATATATCCATAATCGACTAAAAATACAAGTAAGCAATCTAACCCTTTTTCATTCCTTTTATTTACTTTAAATACTCTTAAAAACATTACTAAATAATCTCTATTTTAAAGCTAAGCCAAAAACCCATGTTTTCTTTTCTTTCTCTTTTTGTCGAGCACAATCAATAACACCCTAATTTATTTTTTTTACACATTACAAATCAAGAGGCTATAAAACATGTTAGAGATAAATTAAATATGTTAATAATACTGTTAACATGCATTAAAAACTAGTTAGGAAACTTAGAAATCAAAAACCCACTTGTTTTTTTCTCTTTTTTTTTCAAACCGAAACTGTTCCCAACCGCCCAACTTTGGGCAAATGTTTCGACCATTAAACGACCTCTATAAAATCTGAATTTTTGGCCAAGTTAAAGATCACCCAGCTGGCTAATAGTAGGAAAAAGAACGTTGTAAAAACCTTGCTTTTCCTCACTTTTATTCAGGCTCTTTTCTGCCCTGTCGAACACTGAACCGAACGCACCCTTAATAATTATTTCGAGCATAATAAGCTCAAAATATAAGCTAATAAGCCATAAATAAAATGTTTACCAACTTATTATAACATTCATAAAAGAGTCGTAGCAAATCGTGCCTTTTTCCTAAGCCTAAATTGTGTAAAAACGAAATAAGGACCACGAATGAAACAGCGAAAAAGCTTTAAGGGTAGAAACTGTCAAAACTCCAACTGTTTTTATAACTAGGACCTAAAATGAAATCGACAAAGAGTTTAAGGGTAAAACCTGCCAAATTTGAAAGATGGAGTTTTATTGGGCCAAAAGTGTAAATATCTCAAAGATATTAAACCAAGGACTATTTTGCCAATGACTTAAAGTTGAGGGTATAAATTGTCATTTTTGAAACTACAGGGGTAAAAACTGTCATTTCACCAAAGTTCAGGGGTAAAAATTGTCATTTTATGAAAGTTCGGAGGTATAAACTATCAATATATGAAACTATAAGGGTAAAAAGCATAACATTATATAATTATTATTAGAAATATATTTTGAATATATATATTTATAATAAAAACTAATAAACGAAATACATTTATCTCGATAACAAACAAACGGAAACATAAAAATAAGAAATAAGATAAAATCTTATCCAACTTTTGAAGAGACTTCATGTTGTCTCAATTAAACATTTAACTAAACCAAAACGTTACGATACGAATATTAAAACTTATATATATTGGAATACGATTACTGAAACTTGACATAACAACCCAGGTTGCGTGCCGGAGATGTTTATCAACTCTATTTAATTTTGTTTTCCATCCAGACTGCTAAGGTGAGTTCATAGTCCCACTTTTTATACATTTTCCAAACTTGTGGGGAGATACATGCTACAAAACCGAACACAAGTATTTTTCTGTATGCTTTCCTGAATTAATATTGCCTAAGTTACCTGTTGCCTAAAAGACCTCCCATCATGGACCATTAATCACCTTCGAGTGAGCGCGAATATAGTGAATAGATCTATTGGGTGTGACGACCCCTTTGTGTTACCGTAACGTGACCAAATGCATTTTATTTGAGATCAATAAAGAGACGGGCAATCTCTTACTCGGGGGCATAATTACTCCATTTAATTATGTGGTAATATACATCATTAGCTTATAAATAACGTGACCGAGGAATTGAAATATCTCCTAGCCACTTCATTACGGCTTCCACTTTTGAAAACTTCATTACGGCTTCCACTTTTGAAGGATAAACTTTGATACCATCGGCATTAATAATGTGACCGAGGAATTGAACTTCTTGTAACCAAAACTCACACTTTGAGAATTTAGCGTAAAATCTTTCTCTTCTCAACGTCTCTAAAATCTCCCGTAAATGTTCGGCGTGTTCCTCCTTACTCTTGGAGTAGATAAGAATATCGTCTATGAACACTATGACGAACCTGTCTAACATCGGTCTACATACGCGGTTCATAAGATCCAAGAAAACCGCAGGCGCATTCGTGAGACCAAAGGGCATAACCGTAAACTCGTAGTGTCCATATCGGGTCCTAAAGGCCGTCTTAGGAATGTCTTCTTCTCGAACCTTCAATTGGTGATAACCCGAACGGAGATCGATCTTTGAAGACCATCGTGCACCTTGAAGTTGATCAAAGAGGTCATCGATTCTTGGTAACGGATACACATTTTTCACCGTGACTTTATTCAGCTCGCGGTAGTCGATGCACATCCGCATACTACCATCTTTCTTTTTAACGAACAAGATTGGAGCTCCCCATGGCGAACTACTAGGACGGATAAAACCTTTATCGAGCAATTCTTCAAGTTGACTCATCAACTCTTTCATTTCGGATAGGGCTAGACGATAAGGAGTTTTGGCAATAGGGGTAGCACCCGGAACAAGATCAATACGGAATTCGACTTTCCTTTCGGGTGGAATACCCGGCAAGTCTTCCGGAAAGACATCACAAATTCACTCACAATCGGAACATCATTAATACTTTTCTTCTCAAAGCTCGTATCTACCACATGAGCCATGAAGGCATGACAACCACGTGATAAATATCTCCTAGCCTTCATCACGGAGCATAGCTTTAGTTCACCTTTTCTTTTATCACCATAGATAACCATTTCACGACCGCTAGAATTTACAACTCGAATGATCTTTTGGCTACAAAGAATAGCCGCATTATATTTGTCAAGCCAATCCATTCCAATAACAATATCAAATTCCCCGAGCATAATGGGAATTAAGTCAATCTTAAAGACGTTTTCATCAATCTCTACCTCTACATCTCGATATACATTAGACACAACAACGATTTTACTATCGGCAATTTCGACTTCTAGGGGTATCGGGAGTTTAGCTAGTGGAGAGGTTAGTTGCTTGCTAAAATTATAAGATACGAAGGACACACTAGCACCCAAATCATATAAAACCCGAGCAGGTACGGAATTAACAAGATGAATACCTGTGATGACATCGGTCCCCGACTTGGCTTCATCGACACTCATTTGGTAAACTCGAGCTTTTGGTTTTGGGACTTCTACTTTCTCCTCCTTGACGGTTCTCAATGGTTTTGCTTCAATTGCTTTTGTTTTCGGGCAATCCCTCAACCTATGCCCAATCTCGTTGCACCCGTAGCATACTATCATTGGTTTGGTGCAATCCTTGCTTTGGTGGTCTAGAGCTCCACATTTGTAACAACCCGGCGTATTGTTGCAACGAATCATCAAACACAAATCTTTATCAAAACAAATCAAAGTTAAATTTTTCATAAGTAGAAACCAGAGTTACTTTTGTCATGTCAAAAAATAATTAGATTAGAAGTTTTAAAAATTAAAACTTGGGTATAGATGTGGGGAGAAAATGAAGGAAAAAAAAAATATAGACAAAAAGTATAGTATTTGGTTCATTACCCTCAAATTATAAAGAAATGATGGATTACCTTATAGGAGTAATAACTCATTGCATTATGCCAAACCAACCAACATTAATTATTAACATTGTCATTCTTTACCTCTTAATACCTTCAACCAAGCACACGTTATCCCCACTACATAAGATCTCCATCAGACGCGAAGGTTTAACTTTTGCACTGGAACAAAATGCCTCCTTTTATTAACTTCACAATTTTATAATAAATTAATGCATTATTTGAATGTTTTGTAGCTTTTTCGTATTTCATATGAAAGTTGTATAATCTGAAAGAAATCAAAAGCTCATTTGCTAGGATAATGTAAAAGTTAAAATTACTTAGACCAACACTTGGCTTTTCAAAAATCCAAGTTAAAACTCCAGCACGATAATGTCACAAAAAACAAAATTAAAATGGGATTGGATTATCAAATTGTTCAATAGTATGATTTAAAAAGATGATATGTGTCTAAAAACACATATAATTTACCCGGAAAATACCCACATAAACGTCCAAAAACACACAAATATTATAAATATCATTGAAAATGTGTTTTTATCTGTTTCAAATGCAAAATAATTGAAAACCAGTGAAAACGAACCAAGTTTGCATAAATTACAAGTCTAGTCCCTCAAGTTACAAAAGTTGTCAGATTTAGTCCCCGGGTGTTCTAAAAATGGAAAATCATGTTTTTAAACCCTTGTACTATTGGAACTTAACAAGAAATACCCTTGTAATAACTTTTGGAAATTTACAAAATAAGTCCCTCAAATATCCAAAATTACATTTTAGGTCCCTAAAGTTTTAAAACTATAAAAATATACAACTTTGGTCCTTGTGTAATTATTTATTGGCAGGTTTAGTCCTTTAATGAAGTTTGGGAAGTTGGCAAGATCAGCCCTTCAAGTTTCAGCAATTGGCAAAAATGGTCCTTGTGTTAACTACCAAATCCGGATCCAAATTTAAACTACCCCAATAAACCAACTAAACTAAACCCAGCCTAAAATTAACTACCCATTACCCAACCCAGTCCAAAGCCCAAACCCATCCAAGCCCAACCATTTGTCTGTTTAACCAAAACGGTCAAACTATGTTTGACCCGTCACCAAAACCGCCAAAAACCATACCAGACAGTCATCACCACCAGCTCACCAATACCACCAACCAGCTCATCCCCCCTCCTCCAACACTCCACCTAACACATCCAAAAACATTTAATGCATCTCTCCCACTTTTCCACTAACCAAAATCAGAGAAATAGTCAAAATTCGGTTTTCCCGCCAAATTGACAAATGGACTGTGGAGATGAAATTAAGCCAATTGGATGATGGGGATTTGTTCAAGATGTCGACCAAGTGTTATCCCAGTCAAAATATTGTATATATAGTGTGTAACTTAGCTAGAATAAAATAAGTGGAAATCTAGTGTAAAATTAGATAATCGTATTTCCTACTTCAAGTAGTTTTCCTTGTAATTTTTGAACTTCAATCAATCAATACAAGTCTTTAGTGTATTTGTTTGTTGAATATTGTCAGTAGCAATAATTTATACTAATGTCCTGATTTTCATTAACACTGAGAATAAGTTCATTAATAAGTAGTATATAGAATAGCTTCTCAGCTGTTCTAAATAGCTTATCTAAGCTTCTTATAGCTTAATGTAAGTTATTTATAGTTTAAACATGTTCTGAAATCAAGATTGGAAGAAAGTCAATGAAAGTCAAACTTGGAAGTCAATAAGCTGTTTCTGGTGATTAAGCTAGTTCAAGAAGCTTCTCTGGGTTATCTAGCTTGTATTTGACAAGCTAGATTGGTCCTTGGTTCCTTGTTCTGTGTACATCAGTTCAAATCAGTTGTGAGCATTTTCTCATTTTTGGCTTTATTTCATTGAGTACTGTTTTAATGCTTATTTATAGCTTATCTGTGTTCTTATGTGCTACTTGATAGTTTTTAAGTTCATTTGATTAGTTTTGTCAGTAGTATAATAGTTTTTATCTTACTTTGCTCAAAAATCTTAGAAAAGACCAAAAATAGCAATATCTAGTATAAGTTAATATATTGCTTAAATCTGAATTAAAAGTTGTTCAGTAGTGTTCATATAAGCTAATAGATCAATAATAATCAGATCCTTAGTTTTAAATTTTGATTTTGCTTTGAAAATCCAAGACAGTCAAATTCTAAAGGACTGTTTGGTTGTGAATTGTTATTAGGTGTAAACAGGCTGTACTGTTCATTTACCTTATTGCCAACTTTGAATCAGCTTTTAGGAGTCATATTAAGCTGATTTCCAGTCCACAAAAGTAGTATAGCTAGATAATCACATTTCTTGTCCACTGTGTGAATTTTGGGCAGTCAAAAGCTCAATTCACCCATTTTGAGCCACAAGCTTGTTTTGGCCAATACTTGGGCATTTTTACACTTCATATAGTCCACTTAGTCAGTCCATACAAACCCCAAACCTGTGCACAAGTGGTGCACAAAAACACAAACACAACAGACACACAGATTCTGCATCAGCAGACTTGAGTGTTTTGGGTGCTGATCTAGCACCCAATTGGGATTCAATTGGATAGCTTATGATGGGGCTTTTGTACTTTTTAGACACTCAGTAGTTCCACCTTACTTTTGCCCCCCTTAGGTTCACTTTTAGACAGCTAATTAAGTGCTTATTCTTGCCTTAAAGTCTGCCTGATTCCTGACTTTTCTGTGTATAGAACCAAATCAGCCAAAGTGCTTATCTGTTAATCCTTTGTGCTTATTGTGTAATATCAGTTGTTTTAAGCTTATTTTAGTTATTTTAACTTATCCTGATCAGTTGGTGAAGTTTAGTGCTTATTTGCTTAATTTTGGCTTATTAGCTTATTGCTTGTTAGCCCAAATCTGATTTTTAAGCTTATCCAACTTTTCATTTTATTTTTCCCAGCTTCTTAATAATATTTTAGCATTATCTGTAATTTTTCATAATTTTCCTAAGTCTTTTAATATTTTTAATCATTTTAAGTAGTTTATAATAGTAAATAAATTATAATAAATAGAAAAATAATCAAAAAAATATAATTCCAATTTTCATAATTTTCTTTTGTCATATTTAATCTAGGAAAAATATAAAAATATTTTTAGGCCTTAAGAAAATATAAAATAGAAAATAAGTGATAGTTTCTATTTAATCAATTTTATCTTTTTAATTTTTAATTAAGTAATTTTCATTTTTATAATTTTCTTAGTTTCATTTTATCTTATAATATTTATAGAAAAAGTTTTAGAATTTTCTTTGTCCATTTAGTATTTTTTATAATTTAAATTAGTTTAATTAATAATTAAATAATTAATAATTAGTAATAATTAAATAAAAAGTGTAGAAAATTATAATTTAAGTTTTTTAATAAGTTTTAATTAATTTTATATTTTTAGGTTTGAAATTTTATAAATTTTAGTTTTTGTCACATTTTAGATTTTCCCGTTACGCGTTTGTAGTTAATTTTAATCGCGTTTACTTTTAATTTGTATATTTGTTTTAAATTGTTAGTAGAATTGTTAAAAAAGCAAAAATCCAAAAATATCTTATCATCAGTCACTATAATCCAAATTCTGAGCAATCGTCAATTTCATACTTCGTTGGGAGACGACCTGGGTAATCACTTACCCAGTATACACACTACACACAACACAGCGTAAGTCTTTGCAAGTTATCCTTTTTCACAAAAGGGTGGTTTTGTACTGATTCACGAGCATTCACCGTTCTTGCATTTTTATAAGTGTACTTTCGGGCGGATCAAATTTTGGCGCCGCTGCCGGGGAGGTGTGCTGCGACTATTGTGTAGAGTTCAAGCGATTAGTGATTCGAGATCCTTCTTCTAGAAGTTCCTATTTCCAAAAACCATATAAAATACAAAAATATTTTTCTTTTCTTTTCTATATATATTATTATTAATATTATCATATAAAAAATAAACACCAAAAATAATTTCCGTTTTCTTTGTATAAATAAATAAACAATAAAAAATTACCATCGAGAACCAAGACAGAGTACTACCTAACTGGGGGTACGACCATAATAAGTTCCCAAACCAAAGATTTAAAACTTTACCTCTGTATCACTTGCGAATATCGGCTCACCTTTGATTGATAAACAAACTCTAACGGAGGTTCTAGGATAGTCTGACATTAAATTGTCGGACTGAAAGAAGCGGGTTTTTAAGGAGCTTAATCGCCCACCTTTGCTTCTCCGCCACCCTGTGCGTTTTTCAGTTAGAGAGCTACCGTACGCTTGTTGATTATTGGTTTAAGTTCACTTGTGTTTTGCTTCTGTCTTGTTTTAATTGGAAAATTTTGCTAAGTGCATGCGCACTCGTTCTTCTAGGTCATCAAGCCCTCTTCGTGAGCTTGGAAAAATACCTCGAAGACGTCGGAGACGTTCTGCTCCATCAGTCGTACCCGAGTTACGGACTGATCCCGAAACCCCTGTCATTATGGCAGACGAACGCACAATGGCTGAAATGCTCCAGGCACCCACCGAGGGTTACGGAGATGCCATCGTTTTACCAGCCATCGATTCTGATCATTTTGAACTGAAAACACATTTGATTCAGCTCGTTTCTACCAACCAATTTCACGGGTTTGAACGAGAGGATCCTTATGCACACATTCGTTGGTTCAACAAACTGACATCTACAATCAATTACAAGAATGTGCCACAAACAGTGATCAAATTGATGCTATTTCCATTCTCACTTGAGGGGGCAGCCCGAATTTGGCTGGATAAAGAACCCCCTCGATCCATTGAAACCTGGGAAGATCTTGTTAAGAAATTTGTAAATTATTTCTTCCCTCCATCAAAAACGACGAATTTAAAAAATGAAATAGCTGGATTTCGTCAAGGTTTTGATGAAAGTTTCGGAGAGGCGTGGGATAGATTTAAAGATCTTTTAAGAAAATGCCCACATCATGATTTCAATGTGTTACAACAAATAAATACGTTTTATAATGGATTGACCCAAAACGATCAAGATGCACTTAATGCAGCCTCCGGTGGCAATATCTTGAATCGTAAACCCAGAGAGGTGGTCGAAATTTGTGAAAATAAATCAAAAGTTCCTATTTCTAGAAACAAAGTGAATGTTCCAGTCACTCCTACTGCTTCTTCTTCATCCGGTAACTCCTCAGAGTTAGCCTTCCTTACAGATTCAATGCGTTGTATGATGAAAGAAATGAAAGAATTAAAAAGTGAGATTCATAAACCGGAACAAATCAAAGCAATAAACAAAGTGTGTGAAACTTGTGGTGGCCCACATGCGTATTTTGATTGTCAAGCAACCGATGCTTCTCTTTACCCAGCTCCCGTAGCTGCAGTAAACCAAAATCAATACCGTCCGCATGCTGAGACTCAGTACCGAGCACAGAATGCTATGGTCCCACCTGGTTTTCCACCCGTGCCAAATCATAATAATCAAAACCGCTTTGTTCAAAATCAGGGACAAAATTTTCACAACTCTCAAAATTTCAATCAAAACCGAGGTCAGAATCAGGGTAATTTTAACCAAAACCGTGGTCCAAATTTTAATCAAAACCAAGGTTCAAACCGAAATCAGACGTCCTCAGATGAGTTGCTTATGCAATTCATGAAAACCCAAGAGGAAACAAATAAGACACAACGTGAGACAAACC
The DNA here is from genome assembly GCA_021014915.2 of Artemisia tridentata subsp. tridentata. Classification (NCBI taxonomy): domain Eukaryota; kingdom Viridiplantae; phylum Streptophyta; class Magnoliopsida; order Asterales; family Asteraceae; genus Artemisia; species Artemisia tridentata. The sequence goes on from CP139506.1 coordinate 416,246,484, forward strand.
AGTTATTGGTTGCCCAATTAAACCAGATCAAAAAGTCTTTAACTGATATACCTTCTACCTCGGGAAGTCTCCCAAGTAACACTGTTACCAACCCTAGGGGTGAACTCAAAGCTGTCAGTACACGTAGTGGTAAATCTCATGTTGGATTCAAGGTGATAAAGGACCCGGTACTTCCCACTAACAATGGAGGTGCTAAATACGTCCAACCTTCGGTCATCCAACCTTCAGTCATCCAAAAATCTACACCCACAATTGCTCCCCAACCATCAAGAATCGATCCTACTCTTTCACGATTTACGGTTAAAAGTTTGTCAACCAAACTTAGTGAGCAAAGGTCAGCCAGATATTATTCCGAAATGCTCAATGCTGTTCCTGTCAGTGTTCTTGATGACAGTGATGATGATGAAAATACCACTTTCGTCAAAGCTATCACCACTCGGAGTGGTGCTTCTTATGAGGGGCCAGCTGGCCCTATTCCTCCTCCGTTATTTGAAATGGAAAAAGAGACGGAGGATACAACGGACAAAGTGCAAATTCCAATCCCACAAAGTACAGCACATGTCTATCCTCCGGTTGTCCCGAAAAAATCCAAACAAGGAGTTGTCTTTGAGACTCCTGAAGTTGTTGTCCCTAAATCCAAACCTCACATTCCTTACCCATCGCGCTTAAATGAGCAAAAGCTCCGTGAGAAGGCTAGTCAACAAAATGATAAATTCTATCAAATCTTTAAAGAATTACATTTTGACATAAGCTTTGCGGATGCTACTATTCTGATGCCCAAATTTGCTGCAGCAATCAAACACTTGTTAAGCAACAAGGAAAAACTGATTGAAATGGCTAAAACTCCAGTAAATGAGAACTGCTCAGCGGTTATCTTGAAAAAGCTTCCGGAGAAGCTTGGAGATCCTGGAAAGTTTCTACTACCTTGTGTATTTCCGGGAATGGTTGAATGTTATGCCTTAGCAGATCTAGGTGCAAGCATCAACCTGATGCCTCATTCAGTATGGAAGAAACTTTCTCTTCCGGCTCTTACTCCTACCTGCATGACTCTTGAGCTTGCAGATCGAACCATAACTCATCCCTGCGGCATTGCCGAAGATGTATTTGTGAAAATAGGAAAGTTCCATTTTCCAGCTGACTTTGTGGTTGTTGACTTCGACGCAGATCAAAAGGTTCCTCTAATTCTTGGACGAGGATTCCTAAAAACGGGCCATGCTCTGATTGATGTATTTAAGCATGAGATTACTTTGCGTGTGGATAAGGAAGCTGTTACTTTTAACCATGATCAAACATCGAGTTACTCCTCAAATTTTAATTCTGCTTCGGTTAACCGAATCGATGTCATTGACATTGCTTCAGAGGAGTACTCTCAAGAGAGTGTTGATTATTTTCATAATTCTGTGAGTGGGGAACCCACCACATCTTCTCAACATATCATAGCAGACTCTTCCCCTTCTCTCACTTCGGTTGAGGGAAGTGATCCCTTTTGGGATGAAGTCGATGCTTTTCTTGCTGTAGATAGTTCACCTCCGTATGAGGTTGATGAAAACTATCTTGATCCTGAGGGGGACATTCTTTTTCTAGAAAATTTGTTAAACGAAGATTCATCTTCCCCTCTTCCACAAAAACAACTTCATAATGAGGAAACTGATAAATTTTCTGAGATCAAGTTTAAGGACTTGCCTCCTCCACTTGCAATTCTTGAGGAGGAAGTTCTTATCTTAATTGTTGTTCAGATCTCTCTTCTTCCCTTCACCTACCCGGTGATTTCCCCTATCTTTCACTCATTCGGGAGTGAGGATATTACTTTTGACCCCGGCATTGTCCATCTAACATTGGTTTAAATGCCGGATTTCCTGGTCTCTTACTTCCCCATAAACTTTTAAAATTGCTTTTTCTCCAAGGCTGTTCAGGAACCCTTTGTTACAGTTAACCGTTCACAAGCGGTTAGCTTGCGTGATAAACCTGTCTGTTCGGGAGAAATCAATTCAATTCGGGGTCGAGTCAAGCTAGCGACTCGGTTATCAAAAACAGTAGCAAAATATGGGTTTTCACCCATGTCTCACACTAGTGTGGGGGAGATGCCCCACCTGTTGTAAATATGTATAGTGTAAAAAAAAAAAAAAAAAAAAAAAAAAAAAAAAAAAAAAAAAAAAAAAAAAAAAAAAAAAAAGAAAAAAAAGAGAGAGGGAATTTGCATGCCTTAACGGCTTAAATGCAAATTAAATAAAAATAAAATAAAAGGCTATTAATATTTCCCTTTCACGTTCTAAGTGTTGGTTTCACAACCAGTTCTTTGAATATTGAGGGCAATATTCAGTTCTAAGTGTGGGGGGGAATTCTCGCGAATTTGATCAAATGTACCATCTAGCACCCCCATTTTAGCCAAAATTTTAAAATTTTTTCTCACTTAGAACTCGATAAATGGTTATCAGTCCGCCATGTCTAACCCACATAAGGATTGGCTAATCCAGGAGCAAACGGCTCTTGGTAAAGATATATCAAATCCGTTTTTGGCTTGCAATTTGCCCAAAATTGTATGGTTTTCGACTCACCATATCCTAAAAAGTGAAGAGTTGGCTAGTCCAGAAGCAAACGGCTTCTGGTAAAGACAAATCAAAACCGTTGACAGCTTATGGTTTGCTCAAAATCATTTGGTTATCGGTGTGTACCAAAGTTCTTACTTGAACTAAAACATTTGGCTACTCCAGAAGTGATGGCTTTTGGTAAAGAGACATAAAATCCATTAAATCTTCATAAAAGATTGCTAGGGACTAGCAATAGTTTAGTGTGGGGGATTTGATATGTGTCTAAAAACACATATAATTTACCCGGAAAATACCCACATAAACGTCCAAAAACACACAAATATTATAAATATCATTGAAAATGTGTTTTTATCTGTTTCAAATGCAAAATAATTGAAAACCAGTGAAAACGAACCAAGTTTGCATAAATTACAAGTCTAGTCCCTCAAGTTACAAAAGTTGTCAGATTTAGTCCCCGGGTGTTCTAAAAATGGAAAATCATGTTTTTAAACCCTTGTACTATTGGAACTTAACAAGAAATACCCTTGTAATAACTTTTGGAAATTTACAAAATAAGTCCCTCAAATATCCAAAATTACATTTTAGGTCCCTAAAGTTTTAAAACTATAAAAATATACAACTTTGGTCCTTGTGTAATTATTTATTGGCAGGTTTAGTCCTTTAATGAAGTTTGGGAAGTTGGCAAGATCAGCCCTTCAAGTTTCAGCAATTGGCAAAAATGGTCCTTGTGTTAACTACCAAATCCGGATCCAAATTTAAACTACCCCAATAAACCAACTAAACTAAACCCAGCCTAAAATTAACTACCCATTACCCAACCCAGTCCAAAGCCCAAACCCATCCAAGCCCAACCATTTGTCTGTTTAACCAAAACGGTCAAACTATGTTTGACCCGTCACCAAAACCGCCAAAAACCATACCAGACAGTCATCACCACCAGCTCACCAATACCACCAACCAGCTCATCCCCCCTCCTCCAACACTCCACCTAACACATCCAAAAACATTTAATGCATCTCTCCCACTTTTCCACTAACCAAAATCAGAGAAATAGTCAAAATTCGGTTTTCCCGCCAAATTGACAAATGGACTGTGGAGATGAAATTAAGCCAATTGGATGATGGGGATTTGTTCAAGATGTCGACCAAGTGTTATCCCAGTCAAAATATTGTATATATAGTGTGTAACTTAGCTAGAATAAAATAAGTGGAAATCTAGTGTAAAATTAGATAATCGTATTTCCTACTTCAAGTAGTTTTCCTTGTAATTTTTGAACTTCAATCAATCAATACAAGTCTTTAGTGTATTTGTTTGTTGAATATTGTCAGTAGCAATAATTTATACTAATGTCCTGATTTTCATTAACACTGAGAATAAGTTCATTAATAAGTAGTATATAGAATAGCTTCTCAGCTGTTCTAAATAGCTTATCTAAGCTTCTTATAGCTTAATGTAAGTTATTTATAGTTTAAACATGTTCTGAAATCAAGATTGGAAGAAAGTCAATGAAAGTCAAACTTGGAAGTCAATAAGCTGTTTCTGGTGATTAAGCTAGTTCAAGAAGCTTCTCTGGGTTATCTAGCTTGTATTTGACAAGCTAGATTGGTCCTTGGTTCCTTGTTCTGTGTACATCAGTTCAAATCAGTTGTGAGCATTTTCTCATTTTTGGCTTTATTTCATTGAGTACTGTTTTAATGCTTATTTATAGCTTATCTGTGTTCTTATGTGCTACTTGATAGTTTTTAAGTTCATTTGATTAGTTTTGTCAGTAGTATAATAGTTTTTATCTTACTTTGCTCAAAAATCTTAGAAAAGACCAAAAATAGCAATATCTAGTATAAGTTAATATATTGCTTAAATCTGAATTAAAAGTTGTTCAGTAGTGTTCATATAAGCTAATAGATCAATAATAATCAGATCCTTAGTTTTAAATTTTGATTTTGCTTTGAAAATCCAAGACAGTCAAATTCTAAAGGACTGTTTGGTTGTGAATTGTTATTAGGTGTAAACAGGCTGTACTGTTCATTTACCTTATTGCCAACTTTGAATCAGCTTTTAGGAGTCATATTAAGCTGATTTCCAGTCCACAAAAGTAGTATAGCTAGATAATCACATTTCTTGTCCACTGTGTGAATTTTGGGCAGTCAAAAGCTCAATTCACCCATTTTGAGCCACAAGCTTGTTTTGGCCAATACTTGGGCATTTTTACACTTCATATAGTCCACTTAGTCAGTCCATACAAACCCCAAACCTGTGCACAAGTGGTGCACAAAAACACAAACACAACAGACACACAGATTCTGCATCAGCAGACTTGAGTGTTTTGGGTGCTGATCTAGCACCCAATTGGGATTCAATTGGATAGCTTATGATGGGGCTTTTGTACTTTTTAGACACTCAGTAGTTCCACCTTACTTTTGCCCCCCTTAGGTTCACTTTTAGACAGCTAATTAAGTGCTTATTCTTGCCTTAAAGTCTGCCTGATTCCTGACTTTTCTGTGTATAGAACCAAATCAGCCAAAGTGCTTATCTGTTAATCCTTTGTGCTTATTGTGTAATATCAGTTGTTTTAAGCTTATTTTAGTTATTTTAACTTATCCTGATCAGTTGGTGAAGTTTAGTGCTTATTTGCTTAATTTTGGCTTATTAGCTTATTGCTTGTTAGCCCAAATCTGATTTTTAAGCTTATCCAACTTTTCATTTTATTTTTCCCAGCTTCTTAATAATATTTTAGCATTATCTGTAATTTTTCATAATTTTCCTAAGTCTTTTAATATTTTTAATCATTTTAAGTAGTTTATAATAGTAAATAAATTATAATAAATAGAAAAATAATCAAAAAAATATAATTCCAATTTTCATAATTTTCTTTTGTCATATTTAATCTAGGAAAAATATAAAAATATTTTTAGGCCTTAAGAAAATATAAAATAGAAAATAAGTGATAGTTTCTATTTAATCAATTTTATCTTTTTAATTTTTAATTAAGTAATTTTCATTTTTATAATTTTCTTAGTTTCATTTTATCTTATAATATTTATAGAAAAAGTTTTAGAATTTTCTTTGTCCATTTAGTATTTTTTATAATTTAAATTAGTTTAATTAATAATTAAATAATTAATAATTAGTAATAATTAAATAAAAAGTGTAGAAAATTATAATTTAAGTTTTTTAATAAGTTTTAATTAATTTTATATTTTTAGGTTTGAAATTTTATAAATTTTAGTTTTTGTCACATTTTAGATTTTCCCGTTACGCGTTTGTAGTTAATTTTAATCGCGTTTACTTTTAATTTGTATATTTGTTTTAAATTGTTAGTAGAATTGTTAAAAAAGCAAAAATCCAAAAATATCTTATCATCAGTCACTATAATCCAAATTCTGAGCAATCGTCAATTTCATACTTCGTTGGGAGACGACCTGGGTAATCACTTACCCAGTATACACACTACACACAACACAGCGTAAGTCTTTGCAAGTTATCCTTTTTCACAAAAGGGTGGTTTTGTACTGATTCACGAGCATTCACCGTTCTTGCATTTTTATAAGTGTACTTTCGGGCGGAATGATTTAAAAAGAAGAAATAAAAACCTTTTACATGTAAGGTTATCAAACTTTTTTTAGTGTAAATCTAACCTAGATAACAAAGATTGGTAAGCAAACAAAATGAGATCACGTAAACCTTTGGGTTTTGGTATTTTATGCAATCGACAACAAAGAAATATACCGGCAAAACGAAGTGCGGAGATATTACACTCGTTCGTAATACATTCACTTATTTATTTAGAAATCGGGAAAGACAACAAAGTATAATGAATCTCATGTTTGCCAAAATCATTTCCAACATGATACTTATAACTTAAACACTATGTTTTAAGCTAAATTAAAAGCAAATGGAAAACAATACTTGGTCAACTTGAAGATTATACTGAATGCACCAATCAAAATGATGATGGTTTTATTTGCATTGATAGACCTGAGTGCACTATTTTAAGTTGTTTGATATGCATTGAAGAGTGTGAATTTATTAACAACCTTTAGGGTTGTCGTTAATATCAAAATTTTCACCTTTTATTCAAAAAATTATGTATTGTCTAAACAAAATCATCATGAATTAGTTATTAGCTCCTATTATTTCTCAAACACATTTATAATTCATTTCATTTATTGGTTGTATAATCGAAAAATGCGGCAAATGTTTTACTCATGTCTTAATGTTAGCATTATTTTGAAACAAGAAAAAATGGAGTTTGTTGTTAACAACAACTAGTAAGGCTATTGTTAGCATTTCTCTTTTATTAAATTCAACAGCAACGAAAATACTGTGAATAGAAAAGTAATACTAGAAAAAGATCGACAGCAACTTATAGAAAAAAAAAATAAAAAGAGAAAAAAGAAAAAAAAAAAGGTAATGTGAAGTATTTGAAGACTCTAACTAGAGACCTTCTGTTTGAAAGTGATGAGTCCTAGCCATCAAACCACCATTATACCTATGTTATACATTTAAATTTAATTATTTATTGTGAATTAATTCAGAGTAATTCTACTAAGCAAAGAATTATAACATCCTTCTACACCACTATTGATTATTTATCAGTTGAATATTACCTTTAAAATACGATTATTTATCAGTTGAATATTACCTTTAAAATACGATTATATAAGAATACAACAATATAATGTAACATTTTTCATGTAAAATATAGAATGTGATTTTACATCATCACTTATATTTTCTTGCTTTACACTTATGGATTATTTAGAAATTTAGTGGTCAATGTTGTCCTTAAACTTACTTTATTCAAATCCAAGAGTATTGATGATGAAGTACGGCCTTGATAGAGAAAATACTACAGCAAATATCATAAAAAGCAACAAGCCCTCGAATTTGATATATCTCTCATTTAGCCATAAAAGATCCAAACGGTCTAGAACGACATATTATTGTTGTTTAAAACGATAACGTGCAAATGCTTGTTACTCACATACATGTTATATTGTAGTGGTTCTATATAAGTAAAAATTGTTTAAAACACGAAATTGAAGAACAAGGGATTGTGGTATTGATAAATGAATTGTACAATTACAAGAGAGAAGGACTACAAATTGAATGAATGAAAGTGAAATGGTAAATGTTGGTATTTGAACTCTAAAAGGGCGGGAAATTCTGTTATGAACTCTCACATGCCAAGCACGTAAGTCTTGCAAACTATCAACACGTGTAGCTCACGTGTTTCCCTCCAAATAGCATGTAACAGATACTTTTAGTCTGAGTATTATATGTTATGAATCTAACTTCATAAGTGAAGAGTAATACTTTTTCATAATTCACAAATAAGGTTAGATTAGACTATTTAAAAGTCATAAGCCTAGCTTCTGGCAATACAAAGTTTCACATCGAAATTAAGACAATTTCTCAGAAAATTAACCGTTTTGACCCAATCCCATCTGACTCGCCTTTTCTTAAAAATGACCAGTACTAATTATCTATTATCGAGTTAACTTCAAAAATCGTCCTTGTGGTTTACCGGGTCATTTGGAAATGATCCCTAAACTTTAAAAATTCCGGATTTGGTCCCTGTGGTTTACGACCCATACGGATTTGGTCCCTTGACCGGGTCAACCTTCAGTTGACTGTTAGTAGAGGAATGAAATGACGAATATACCCTCATCTATACATACAAAAGCTTGAATGAAGTTCAAAAAGAAACAAAAAAAAAAAACATCACCAGTTCGTGATGGAAGATGATTAAAGTCCAATTGATCAAAAAGAAACCAAAAACAACATCATCAGATAATTTCATACAACTTCATCAGATAATTTCATAAACATTACTAACCTTAGACCAAAAAGAAACCAAAAACAAAAAAACATCATCAGATACTTGTAAATGCTAGGAACAGCTTAAAGTCCCATTGTTCAAATCAGTTACTATCACTTGAGTCCCTGCCTTGCTACACAGCTTAGCATCCTTGTAAATGCTAGGAACAGCGGCAGCAAGGTGGCTACCATAGAAACTTGTAGCTAATGATCCATACCCACATGCTCCAGCTGCAAAATAAATTATACCCACTTTATTATTTCAAGAAATATTATCTGGGTCAATCTCAAAATTGATGAAGACATCTATCACAAGCATTTGTTGAAGAAATGGAAATGTGAAATCTGTACAACATTCTTCAACATGATCTGTACAACATTCATATCATCATCACAACCCATCAAACAACCACTTCATTAAAAGCCTCACAACTCGGTACAAATCCATTCTTCACTATTTCCTCACAAAGTTTCAAACTTTCATCCATTCTTCCAACCTTCGAAAAACCAGCCAACCATTGGCTTTGTAAAGCTTTGTAAACCATTGAACTATACACACTTTAAAACCATTCCCACCATTGGCTTTGTAAAGCTTGTTTGCAGCTGTTAAACCAGCCAACCCTGCTCCAATTATCATTATTCTTGGCTTGCTCACCACCATTTTTGCACTACTTTTTCCAAGAGAAATTTAAGGGTTTTCAATTGTAACATCAAACTTTGGGTGAAAATGTGCCGTACATTTGCTTGCCTCCAACATTAGTGCCATTAAGATTCTCGATAGCAGCATTTGAAGATTCTTCAGACTCAAACTCACTTGACCGATCAAGACCTTGCCCACTGTGATTAGCCTTAAAACGAGCTTACTTTTTCTTTTTGCTAGTTCTCAAATTTACCAGCAAGCCCAATTCTAACATGGGCACCCGCTACATAACGTTAACCCAAACACCTTTGTAGCAGCTGGGAACAAAAACACACTTTGATAAACCCTCCCCCAAAACCCCAAACCACCATGGCTGAATCTTCTTCCCCTCTCGAACCAAATCCCTCAGTCATCAACCCTATCCAACACACCATCCATTCCCATTCCCATCTTCAAGAATTAGATCAAAACAGTGACACCCACATCACCAATTTTACTGATTTGCCAAAAAGTGACCCACCTTATTGTCAAAAAGTGGAAATAAATGATACCCAGATGGCTAATGTTGCTGATTTGGCAGAAAGTGACCTATTTTATGGTCAAGAAGCCAAAAAAAATGATACCCAGATGGCTATTTGCCAAAAAGTGACTCGCTTAATGGTCGAAAGCAAGAAAAAAATGAAGGGTTAGTTGGGAAATGGTTTGGGGAAAAATATTAGGGAAAAATATTGGGGTTGTGATTTGGAGGAATTGTTTTTGTTGTGGAGAAATTGGGATTGTGATTTGGTGAAAACTTTTGATTATTGAGATTGTGTTTTTGTTGTGGAGGAATTGTTTTTATTGTGGAGGAATTGTTTTTGTTGTGAAGATGAAGATCTGATTTTTTTTGTACTGAGTATGAAGATTATTGAGTTTTATAACAATGGAACAAGAAAAGACCAATATGCCCTTGAACTTAACGGTCAACTGACGGATGACCCAGTCAAGGGACCAAACCCGTATGGGTCGTAAACCACAGGGACCAAATCCGGAATTTTTAAAGTTTAGGGACCATTTCCAAATGACCCGTTAAACCACAGGGACGATTTTTGAAGTTAACTCGTACTAATTATCTATTATCTATTATCTAATATATATAAACATCAGAAATCTTGCTACAGTGCACATCTTGCTACAGTGAAATACAGTGCATCTACAGTGTTGGGTCATTCTACAGTATTGGGTCATTACTTGCAGTTGCAGCCCAGAACAAAGGGAAGATGATTTGACAAAAAAAGTCAATGATACTTATATGCATTGTGGATGCTCTTATTATTATATTATTAGAGTCAGTAAAGTGTGAGAGATTACAAATTTTAACTTGTTTAGTGCAAACAAACGTGAATGACCACGTCATCATGTCAAAAAAGGAATACAACAATAATAACAACATACTCAATCATGTCAAAGCGAGGTATGGGGTGATAGAGTGTAAACAGATCGAACTCTTACTTTAGGGTAAACCCGATAGTAGGAAGAATGTTTTTAGTAAAAAAAAAAGGAGGACTACTTTACCTAATTTAAATCTGTGTAACAATAGACTTAGACCCCGTAAATTAGTTGACTAAAAACCATAATTAACGGTAGAGGTGGCAATTTTTTAGACCAATCGGTTAAACATAGGTCTAGTTGGGTAAATATCTAGTAGGAGATAAGTCTAGTTGGGTCTCCTTTAATATTATAGATGTGTTTAATTGGGTATTTGATAAAAAGTATAATTATTTATCAATTACTCAACGAGTCTAGCGGACCAATTTTTTATTTTATTTTTACTTTTTGATTTCATATTTTACTCAAAAAAAAATCTTATCAACCCGACAAAAACTCATCTAGACCTCGACCCGTCCTATCTAGACTCGGACTCATTTAAACCCATATTTCTAGAAGACGCATCTAAACCCAGACCCGTCTAGACCCAAACCCATCTAGACCCGCGACCCAAACCCAACCCGACCCACTTATTTTACCAACTCTAATTAAAGGGAAAATAATAATAATAATAATAATAATAATAATAATAATAATAATATTAATTAAAAAAAAAAATCTCTCACTAATATGTTCTCAAGTTTATAAATGGAGGTAAATGGTAGGGGTGTTCAAAAAATCCGAGAAACCGACGAACCGAGCCGATCCGCCCAATCCGAAACCGCAAAAAAACCGATAACCGAAGAAACCGAAACCGAGAAAACCCGAAATCGGAAAAACCCGCTTATCACGGTTCTGTTTCGGTTTTTACTTTTAGTTATCCGTGGTTACCCGAACCGAACCGTGTATAATATATATGTAGGTTTCAACAAACCATTCATAAAAATATACAAGTATTAACTATATTATTGCATTACTTTTATCGTATAACGCATTTTTACTTACCTAATGTGATCATTTACTAACGTCCATAGATTACATATGATTAAAGTGATCGTAACATATAAATGTCAAATAAATAGTATTAGTTATTTTGTTACATATGATAATTTGAATGTTTTTAATTTATCGCGACGGGACAACATTACTCTGACTCTAATATCTTCAATGTTATTTATTTTTTAATATAATGACATATTACGTTCTAATTTATGTTATTGTTCGTCCGAGTTGATTCGATTAATTTTTTTAATTGGTTAACCGTGACCCGAACCGCGGGTAACCGCTCATTTCGGGTACTCGCATGTCCGGTTACCCGCATAGTACGGTTCGATTTCGGATAGTAAAATGAACTACCCGCCCCGCAATGGATAGTTAAAATCTCTAACCGAACCGAGCCGAACCGCCCCGTGAACACCCCTAGTAAATGGAAGTAAATGAACAATCCAAACAAAAAATCATGTTCTCAAGTTTTTAGAAGTAAATAGAAGTAAGTAAAATGGAAGTAAATGAGGTTTGGCTCTTTGTTTTTTTGGGTCCACACTTTCCTCCCATATTTGGGATGGAAAGGAAGTAAATAGAATAAGACAAAAACAAAAATACTTTAATGTCAAAAATACCCTTTGTCTTTAGTGTGTATTTATTATGGAGCAAGGTTATAATAGTAATTCCACAAATATAAAAAGTATAAAATGGGACCACCTACTTTCATTTACTTTACTTTACTATAAACTAAAGAACATGAAAATCTATAAACTTTACTTCCACTCTTCCCTATTTCTTTACATTACATTACTTTACTTTACTTCCCTCTTAAACTTTAAAAAAAACTCTAGAACAGAGTAACAAATTCTCATTAAAAATAAGCAAAACAATAAGATAAAAATAAGCAAATATCAAACACCCCCAATATATGCTTCTTATTTTCTTACAGTATTTTTTTAAGCAGACTTCACAACTTCTTGTGCAAGAAAAAAGTTAACCCAAACACCCACAAAATCAGTCTCACATTTCCAGACAACATTAACAGCTGTCGGACCAACATCCAACACTATCATCGTATGTTCTTGTTACTTATTTATTCTTAATATTAGCTAAAGGGTTTTTGTTGTTAGTCAAAATTATGGACAATAACAATGTATCTGGTGAACTAACAGACACAGTTTTCAACTGTGTAATACCATACATTTCAGACCTAACTGTTACTCCACCACCCCGTCACGTCTGCGTAAACGTTTCCCACATATAGAATCACTAACAGTTAAGGGACAACCAAAGGCTATCTTTTTTAAGCAAGTTTCTAAGAGTTGGGGTGGGTATGTAACTCCATGGGTTGAGGAGATTGTTAGTTCGTTTAGTTGTCTGAAGGAGGTGTGTTTTAAGAGAATGATTGTTAGGGATTCGGATATGGAGATTTTGGCTAAAAAAAGAGGGACACAGATTAGGGTCTTGAGGCTTGACACGTGTTTAGGATTTTCGACTGATGGGTTGTTGTATATTGGGAGGTATTGTACTAGTTTGAGAGTTCTGTGTTTGGAAAAGTGCATTGTTGATGATAAGGATGGGGGATGGTTACATGAACTAGCTTTGCGGAATAAAAGTATTGAATCATTGAGTTATTTCAGGACACGTCTGAATAATCATGATTGTGAAGATCTTGTTCTTTTAGCAAAAAATTGTAGTGAATCACTAGTTGCGTTGAAGGTTTGGGACTGCCCTTTTAAGTACCTTGTTGAGATCTTTAGGTACGCAGATAGGTTGTGGTGGTAGCGAACACATTGATGAAGATGATAGAAATTATGTTATTGCCAACTTTCCTCCAAAGATTCGATCCATAGCGTGGAGTCATGGTAGATTGAAACAAATTTTTGCTATTCCAGTTTTTGCACATCAGCTGACCAAATTAGATCTAACTTGTTCGAAATTTGGTATAGCTGGCCATCGTCTTTTGGTTTCTAAGTGTCCAAACTTGGAAGAACTCTATACCAGTGATGCCATTGGGGACCAAGGACTGAAATATGTTGGTCAGATTTGCAATAAGTTGCGCATAATTAAGATTGCGAGAGTTAATGTGAATAGAGACATGCTGGTGTCACATACAGGGTTGATTAATTTGGCAAAAGCTTGTTCTGAATTGGAATATTTACGTGTTAATGTCAAAGATATCACAAAGGAAGCTTTGGAATGCATAGGGGCTCACTTGAAAAAACTCATTGATTTCGGTTTAATTTTGGAACACAAAGTAGAGCCCGTAAGCGATTTACCACTAGATAATGGGATCCATGCCTTGCTAAAGGGATGCACAAAGCTTGAAAAGCTAGGTATCCAACTTCAGGCGGGAGGGCTAACAGATGTTGGTTTGGGGTATATTGGAACATATGGTCAAAATATAAGATACTTGTTCCTTGGTTTGTGTGGAAAATCCCATGTCCGTGGAGAATCTGATGCAGGACTTGTAGCATTATCAAAAGGGTGCCCAAAGTTGCAAAAGCTGGAAATGAGAGGTTGTGCATTTAGCCATAAGGCATTAGCCACCTTTGTGTTAAATGTAACTTATTTACGATACTTGTGGGTGTATGACTACTATGTTTCTAAAAGTAGTAATGATATTATGGCAATGGTTCGCCCATTTTGGAATATCGAGTTAATTACCTTTGAATCAGATGATGTTGATGCACACGAGGGTTCTATGAGAAAACCACCACCTTCATTGCTTGCATATTACTCGCTTGCTGGACAAAGAACGGATTTCCCGGAGAGTCAGAGGCAGAGCTACAATGGGGGTAACATGGGCACATCTCCCCGTGGAAATATTCTGCGTAAGGTAATCTGTTCTTAATATCAGTGAAACTTTTGAATTTGCCCCCCTAAAAGGCTAAAATAAGCTGATAAGAATAATTATCTAAGTTTTAAAATGTCAAGAGATCTAAGGTTCAAGTCTGGTTTTTGGACTTTTTTCTACCCCCTCTTGAACCTTTTTCTAGCTCCGCCGCTGCGGATGGTGTTATTCTGTTATACCCAAATGTGGATTCTGACTAGATAGTTGTTTTCACTATTTACATTTGTTTGCTGAATCATTTTGTCAATTTTGGTACTTTACTTGATAATATGAGGTTATCCTTTCTGTGAGAAGTGCACTTATAATTCATATTGGGTCGAATTTCTTACAAGTGACACTTTGAAACACGTAATCGTTACTTCAACATTCATTACATGTGTAAATGTTTAAATTTTATCTTTTAGTCTGTTATTAGTAAAAATTTCTTACAAGTTATACAGTCTCACATGTCTTGGTCTGTTGGTAAACTGGTAATTGCTTAATTTGTCTGCATGATACCTTAATTGTTTTAATTAGTTTTTAGTGCTTGTTTTTGACAGAATATTAATCCTTTTAATTAAGGAAACCAAAACAGCATCGAATTATAAGAATGTACTGTCATACTTTCACATTCTGTTTTGTGCAGACTTTCCTTTCATGCGCCTAGCCATAAACCAGAAATTTGATCAAGGTATTTCTATAAATGTAGGTACGCTGGTGTTTTACATGCTGATCTGATAAAAATGTACAGTGAAACACTTCCACAAGATCAAGTTAGCTAGGACGGCGCCCTGGTTTCTGTCTTTTCTTAGAAGTTCTCACGAAGAAGTATAAATTCAGATTTTGAGTAACATGTTAGATACATGTAGCGTACCATTATGATTTATTACTTGCGTTTCTTAGAGTATGTAGAAATTTTGTTATGATTTTCTAATCATATGGAATCATGGGATCCCAGTGAACATGGCATTAGTATTAAAAGGCCAACAAAATGGGCCCCGAGACCTTTTGTTTTGCGGTTCTTACTTTTTAACCTCTATGGGTAATTATAAGGTTACTGTATGTGTCTCGGGTCTTGTGCTATGTTAAAGGCGCACCTTAGGCTATGCACAGTCGTGACCCGGGTCATCCCTTGCCACATCAGCTTTCTCTTTCCGATGACCAGACACGACCAAGTTGCCACAGTCGGTGACCAAGTTAAAAAAGGAAAAAAATAAAAATAAATAAATAAATAAATAAAATGTGTGTGTGTAATAATCGGTCAAGATTTAGACCGATTGTTTCAATTTGTGTTGCTCAACCGATATTTGACCTAATGCCCACAGTCGATGTGACCGACTTCATAGTCGGTCAACCTATAAATATGCCCGATATTTTCAGCCCACTGTGTATAGCCTTATCACCAGCATCACCTGGTAATGGAATGTTCTCATAGTACATGTACCGCTTAAGCATTTGAAGAAGAAACAGCCGCAATCAAGCTCTAGCTTCTTGATATCGGCTGTATAGTTGTTTTCTGACTCTTTTTTTCCCGTCAACTTTTTGCACTAAATCTCCACTGTTTGTCGCTGATTGACAGAGTGAGTGTGTCTGGGTGTGTTCAGGAAATGCGGGAAACATGAAATTATCCTTATTTAAAAAATAGAACCAAACAATATAAAAAGATATTAACCGGGCCTTTTAACACTTTTCGGAATTAGTTAAAATGTGAGGGCGTTTAACACTTTTAGTTCGGTTAAATATGTAACTGGTTATTGGTTCCGTTTACAGTTTAAGAAATGTGAACCAATACAAACTGATACCGAGTTATACATTTGCAGCTAAACCAACATATTTTGGAGATTGATCTTAAATTTCGGTTTGACCTGCAAAAGTTCTAAACCGGTGAACCTAAACCAACGAAACTGGGGCATGTTTGGCACGAAGCTTTTTAGAGCTTTTTTGGGTAATGAGCGGTGAAAATGAGCTTTTTTATTTTTCATGTTCATTTGGTAAATTTTTAGAAAAGCTTTTTTAGAAAAACAATTTTTTAGAAGAGCTTTTTTTCCAATGCTTCATTTTGAAGCTTTGGAAATTTACAAGAGCTTTTTTATACTAAATGACTAAAATACCCCTACCCCATCTTAATAAAAACCCTAGCATATATCTATCACGTCCGTGGGTTTTTTTTTCCTCTCAACAATTGCTGTCATCACACACATCTTTCAAGGTTAGTGCATGTTAATTATTTGATTGACTAGTTGTTTCTGTGATTCCTAGCATCCTCGTATACATGTAGAAATTATTATTAGATATTCATGTTAAGCATGACAGTGACATTCCGTCATTTAATTAAATAATTAACTAGTTGTTTCTCTGATTCATAGCATGTAGAAATTATTATTATATATTCACACGAATTCGACATTGATGATTTGGTGTGAAAACAAGAATTGGAATTTATTTGTGTGGCCTAAAATGAATCAGAAGTTTTGTATGTTTGCTTGTGTGAATACGTGGATAAGATTGTAGCATATACAGCTAAAGTGAAATCAGCTACGTAACATGCACATGCGAAAAGTTAATGGTCCTAATAAAACTCCATTCTCAAAACAGTGCTTGTCTTGTGACATTTAAAGTGTTGTGTTAGTGTCTTACAACAACTATAATAGGTTATAAGATGATGTTGTTGTGTTGGTGAGCACTTTAGATAAGATGATGTTGGCACATAGTTTATAGGATGATGCTGCTGTGTTGGTTACCGATTAGTTTTGTAAAACATTAGTGCTTATAATTAGACACATTAGTTTGTACCGTACGAATACTTTAGATGCTAAAAACACAAAATATTAGTCGTAAAGAGGTTACCTACTAAAGAGATACATGTGTTTTTATTGAAATATGCATATGTCCTTTTACGTCATTTTACATATATATAAATACAGCTACAACTATGTTACCAAACGTTTTTATTTAAAAGACAGCTACTGCTCACGGCTACTGCTCACAGCTACTGCTCACAGCCACTGCTACTTTTACCAAACACAGCCTAAACCAATGAAAAACTGCAACACCCAAAACCAAACTGATGAACACCCATAAATATGGGAGTCAATAGATTGAAACCAAAATCTGGCAGAAACATGACTTGTTTTGCTTCATTATAGAACCGAAAACCAGGAGCATCAACACAGCAAAATATAGAATCAAAAGTTAGTATGTCATTCCGGTTTTAGTTTACTGAAGAGAAAAGAGGCGCACATGTACCACACCAAATGGCGGTTTTGGTTGACCCAAAGACTTTTTGTCAGAAATATTAAACAAAATTATATGATCATATAACCAAAGCAAAATCATTTCAATAGCAAAATCATTAAAAGTGCACTTTGGGCGACTTCCAAGCCAATTTCTGTAGGACAACTTTTTATCTTATGAGGCTAACTAGTTTAATCATCCCAATCAACCTGTTAAGTAACTGTATCAGAAAACTTATACGGCTCTACCTAATGGCTTATGAAAGAACGGAAACCAATACAAAGCAGAAAATCTGAAATAAGGAGTCATCCATGCTTACCGATGAGGCGAGGCATAATAATACATATTATTGCATTATTATACTAAAGAGCAAGGTTGGATCAAGTGGTTAACACTCTCGCCTCTGGAGACAGAGGTCAAAGGTTCGATCTTTACCCTTTGCAAGCCCGGAGGTCCTTTTTTACCTTTTAGTAGAATCGGAAGCAGCCTCTCTACCTTAGGTAGGGGTAAGGCTGTCTACGTCTCAACCTCCCCCATACACCGTGGAAGACGGTATTGGGAGTTACTTTACTTTACTTTTTCATTGCATTATTATACTAATACATCCAAGGCGCTGATAGAGAAGAGAGAATTTTCAGAAATGGATAACAATCAGCATTCCCTTTGGGTCCATTTTTCAGAGAATAAGTGTAAACGTAAAGCTGAGGATGTAACATGATGCTCCCCTTTGGGTCCATTTTTCAAATTAACAGAATGGTCAACAGAAAAGTAGAGGATGGCAGCTATTAAGTGGAGGAGAAATGGATAACAATCAGCATTCCCTTTGGGTCCATTTTTCAGAGAATAAGTGTAAACGTAAAGCTGAGGATGTAACATGATGCTCCCCTTTGGGTCCATTTTTCAAATTAACAGAATGGTCAACAGAAAAGTAGAGGATGGCAGCTATTAATTGTGGAGGAGCACATGATTTACAACTATGTTAACAAACAACCTAATTGTCCATGAAATCAGATGGAAAGACTTCCTAAACGTGTTTTCAACTTTATTTAGACATAATAATTGGTTTCTGCACATAGACAGGATCGTCACGTACTCATCTGGAATCAAAGGTGTTGAGGTAACTTTTGGCTGAGCAACATGCGCAATTTCAAAAACACCACCACCATATATACACAGCATCATGCTTTCCTTATAAAGTAACATCTTAACAAGACTGCATATGAATTGGAGACATGAGCAAGTAAAAACGGGAATATAGTCACCTTAACTTCTAATAGTGAGTCTTTCGAGAGACATCTTCAAGCATGTCAGAATTCAAACATAAAGAGTGAGTAGCATAAGGCAGCATTCAAACATCATGTATTATATATGTTGACTCTAAATTATCAAAAACTACTATGCATATAAAGACATCTAACACCATTTGAAAGAATACCAACTTCCCAATAGATACACATATACACACATGCGTCCTACTAAACAAGAACTCCAAATCATTCTTCAGAAATGATGTCACAGGTGAGGCCAATCACGCTCCTCTGCGACTCCAAATTTCATTGGATTTGACTAACAAGCTATTCATGTAAAGACATCCAAGACCACTGTAATAATGGAAGTCTACCAAACTTCCCAATTGATACATTTCCCCAGTTTGCTACATTTAGTTTTTGTAATCGTTACATGAGAATATGATTTTGGACAATAGTGTTTTGTTCAACCCAACCTATTTTGATAAGTACCTTAGTTACCCGTTTTGACCCATTCACATTTGATTCATTGATTTTGAAAACTGACCTCAAAGTACCAATTCTATCTGCCTCGTCATTCAAAATGAATATAAAGCACATAACGTGTGCTTGCCCAATCCTATCCCATAATCCCAACACACAACAAAACTCACCAGTACTCTACTAAACTTTTTTTGATCTTTTAAAAATCCTCATGAACTGTATAGGTTGACTTTTAGGAGCTAAATTCTGTAACTTACAACCGACCTTCGATGCTATCGCTTTGGAAAGCTGAGATTCATTAACACTTCCCAAAAAGGGAGGAACACACCAGAACTACAGCAGAGGCAGACGAGATAAACAACGCAGACCCTTACAAAAGAACAACACCAAAGACGACCTTTGACTCTTAATTTGTTGTTTCTATAAGAAGCCCTGTTCAAGTATATGGTATGCATATTCTTCGAGTCTTCGGTTCTACAGGAATCATTAATCAAAAGTTGGGCCTTCATTAACATTTTGTTAGTCCTACAAGTGAAATAAAGGCTAGCAGGTTACAGGCAAACCCATATGAATATGAGATCACACGAACACGGTTACAAAGCTATGGAAAGTGAATAAACATAAGGTATATGTTAGCCTAAGTCCATGGCCACACTAGCGCATATTATGATCTGAAAAACATGAAAAATAAGGTATGTACCATCCTTATTGAGCCAAAAGTCAAGCTAGATATAAGAGAACAAGCTATTGTCGTGCTATACTATTCTTCTGCAATAAGTTCTGTGTGAGTCAAGTTTCTTACAGACATGAACGATCCTTTGCAAACTTGTTTCCTCACCGTCCAAACAATATTATGCGCTATCCCTTATCTTCTACAATTTCCATCTCCAAATAACACAAAATCCTTATATGTTGCTCAATTCTCATAGTTTTCATAAAGTTGAGACTGACGCCAGGAGAGAACATAGCATAAACACAAAAAGTAAAAACTGATGGTGAAAAGATTAGGTTACCTTGATCATGTAATACTCTCGGTGGACATAAGCGTCTGTTGCACAGATGCGAGAACCAAGTTAGTTACAGGGGAACCTCATCTGTTGGCTATCTATACAAAGCAAGTAATGTACCTGACTACCTTAGTTCTTAAAACAAGCAATTGACCAATGCATTTGTATATATCAGCTTCTATGCAGTAGGTAAGTTGAAGCGACTTTGCATTTGGACATATCAACTACTCAATCATACACACAACTTATATCATTACGTCGATGATTCGATTCATGTCAAATGCAGTTACATTGAACAATATAGAACTCAAGCAATGTAAAATACGCCACATACATAGAGAATACTAATTAGTTCATTCATTCAATGAACATTCGCAAACCAAAAATGTATTAACTCAAACACTACTACCGAGTATGTGATAATGCCTAATCTTTGACAACATCCATTAACACCAATTATGTGATAATGCCTAATCTTTGTGCGAGTTTATACTTGATGTTACTTTTAAACATCTTATGTTTGTATAACAATACATCTTTAATTTGCAAAAAGACATGTAAAAGACATGAATCGGTTGAATTAGTACAACATATAACACGGTATGCATTGCTTCAACATCTTCAATGCTTCAACAACTCTCTTTAAACATCTTTATTATCTTCTCACCAAACAATTCTTAAATATTTCATTATATCTCAAATCCAACGGTTTAAACGTAGCCACACTAGCAATCCGAATTTTGCCCTCATACATTTAAAAAATATTACCACTATATACAAACACCCCAAATTTACACATACCATAGTGGCCTTGTAAATTCATACGCCAGACCAACAAAAAGAGTCTAGAAGGCATAATGGGCCTTGTAAATTACAGTTACCTCCCTCTAGCTGGTTATGTGCTTGTTTGTGCCGGTGGCGGCGGCGTGGTAATGGAGGCTTTCAACGAGGACAATGCAAACGGATGTGTTATCATGTGAATTGTCATGCTTCTCCTCAGTTAATTTTTCAGTAAATTTCCACATATGTTAAGTTTTGTTGTTGTAGTTGATTTTGGATCATGTGATGAGGATATATGGTTTTAATTACTAGTAGTGTGATGTTATACAGTTACGAATCGCTCCGATGTTTGCGAATTATTGATGATGAGTTTAATGCTTATGAATATAAACCTGATTGTTTTTTGCGAAAGCTGTTCTTGTTATCGATTGTTAGATATTAGGCTGTCTGAGTTGTATTTGTTTTATGCTTTAGGTATACATTTGGTATTAGAGTTTTCGGATTACGAGGCCAAGTATATGTCACTTACTTAGGCAAGTTGAGTCGAATCTGCCAAAATAATCGGTTTGGTCAAAACTCGATGTAGTGACATAGACTCGGCTCAACTTAGGCCTCGTAAAGCACTACATCAAGTTTTGACCGAACCGATTATTTTGGCAGATTCGGCTCAACTTGCCTAGGTAAGTGACATAGACTCGGCCTCGTAATCCGAAAAATCTAATACCAAATCTATACCTAAAGCATAAAATGAATACAACTCAAGCAGCCTAATAGCTAACAATCGATAAGAAGAACATGAGTAAGAAGAACATGAGTCGCAAAAAACAATTAAGTTTATATTCATAAGCATTATACAGCGGAGCGATTCGTAACTATATAACATCATACTACTAGTAATTAAAACCATATATCCTCATCACATGATCCAAAATCAACTACAACAACAAAACTTAAGAAATTTACTGAAAAATTAACTAAGGAGAAGCATGACAATTCACATAATAACACATCCGTTTGCATTGTCCTCGTTGAAAGCCTCCATTACCACGCCGCCGCCACCGGCAGGAACAAGCACATAACCAGCTGGAGGGAGGTAATTGTAATTAGCAGAAGCACGCGCACGCAATGAGATGTGTTATGCAACTCCATTCCCTCTTTTGCACCATCGATCCTCCTCCTTGTTGAAATTTTGGCGGTGGTGGTGCCGCTACATCTTGTCATCGCCGGTTTTGTGGTGGCATTTGTTGGCGTTGTGGTGGTAGTAGCTGGTTTTGTGGTTGTGGCTGGTTTTTTGTGGTGGTATTGGCTGGTTTTGTGGTGGATTGACGGCAATTTGATTTTTTTTTTTTTTCCTGACGGGAAGGTTTAAGGAATAACAAATTGATGTGAACTTGTGAAGTAAAGAAAGTGTGTTTTGTGTGTGCGCCTCGTACCTCTTTTTATGCTTGTACCCCACGACACCCATGTGGGATAAGGATTTCCATTTTTACCCCGCTACTAGAACCTTCCCATGTTACCTACTAGGGATGAGCATTTCGAATCGAATCCCGAAACCAAACCGAAACTGTACCAAAACAGTTTAAAAAAACATAATCATTATTGTATTATCTCTCTTATTTTTTTGTAAAATGTCACTTTTACCCTTATGAAATTAATTAAATCTTTGAATGATGTTTGTAATTTTTAGTAACATTAGGTGCAATATGGTAAATTTGCTACATTCTTCACAACGATATTTGAAAGTGGACAATAATTTTGGGACAACCCAAAATGGAAATAGTGACTATTAATTTGGGACGGAGGGAGTAGTTACTAATTCCCCAAACAAATTCGTTCCTAGGGGTGTTCCGAGAAACCGACGATCCGAGCTGAACATATCGGTTAAACTCAATTAAACGTCTCAAATCGTGACCTGAACCGCGGGTAACCGCTCACTTCGGGTACCTTCCTGGTATGGTTACCAGCCTAGTACGGTTCCACTTCCAATTGTAAAATTAATTACCCGTCCCGCGTTGGATAGTTTAAATCTTCCAACTAACCGAACAAAAAAAATTTAAGTGTTTGAAGATTTGATATACACAAGGCTGCGTTTCGAACTCACCCGGAACATTACGAGTTTACAGTTATGCCCTTTGGTTTAAACTAATGCATGCTCCTACCTCATTTATGATGGATTATATAAGGATATTTGTACTCATTTTTCTCGATGACATCTTGATTTACACCGACTTCCTAGATTAATTGTCACTTGCAACACTTTCTCATATATAGTGCTTGAAACTTTAAACACTACACGAGTTGCTTGTGAAGAAATCCAAATGCTTTCCCGGCCCCCTCATGCAAGGTTAGAGTATTTCGAACATGTGGTGAGCACTCAATGGGTATCAGCAGATTAAAGTAGGACTGACAGCATGTCGTTGAGCTCACTACAACCCAACTATTTTCAAGGGGTTGAGAGGCTTTCTAGGTTTAAGTTATTCGAATCTGTTTAGTTTGTTTTTATGTTCATGGCATTGAAGTCCAAACAGGGCTAATTAATGTTAAGAGTTTATAATTTATTGTTGGTATTTGTGCTACTTCAGTTGTGGAATGGATCCATTAGATTAAACGTTAAGAAATTGTATCAAAATTCTTACAGAAAGATATACCTAGGCTATAATTGCTGGTATTAAAAATACAACTAGGCCTCATTACACTCTACCAATGTCACAGTATTCATTTCTAAAAATATCAACAAAGATTTCAAATGGTTTAGAGGAGATTCAAACAACAATAATGGAATTTGAATACCCATATTAGTAAACAAACCTCCTACCAATTTCACCTATCAAGCAAACGTCATGCAACATTATTATACAATACCAATTTTTATCTTTTATGTCATTTATTCTTTTATTTATGTAAGTATATTTATAGAATTTGGATCTGTCAAATAAGTAAACGCTTCTTTAAAAAAAAAGAGCTAAAAAGTGAGAATGGGTTTCTTCTAAAAAAATAAATACTTAAAAGCTGGTTAAAAGTAAGAATGCAAGGTATGGAAAGACGAATAACACATTATTCGTCTTCCCTTCAATGCCACCTCATCCTCCTCTCAATAACACATCAACAACTAAACCCTCTCCCAAACAAAAAAACCAATAACACATATTGGGTCCCACAAAAAATACCCACCTACTCACAAAACAAAAAAGAAAAGAAACCAAATAGCATCAACCATTGCAATAGCTAAATGCCCAATGGCGAGCGAATGGCAGAATCCCCGGTGTGGTAATAACGGCGCCATTGGTACATAGTGGGACGAATGGCGTGTTAAAGGAGCCCCATACCGAGTGCTCTAAGTAAAGTGCAGGGTTCGAATTTGTTTACTTCGTAAAAAAATGCAATAGTAGTAGGGGTGGTAAAAAGTCTGATCCGAAACGAACCTGAACCCGACTAAAACTATTCAGGTCGGGTTACTCGGGTCAATAACCTTATTCGGGTTATTCGGGTCAACCTGAATAACACGAATGCTAAATAGAGTCGGGTATTAGGTTAAATAATTTTTGCTAACTCGGGTTCGAGTCGACCTGTTTGTATCATGCTCTGAAATTAACCCAATCAGGAGCCTTGCAAGAGAGGAGAAGAGATACTGAATCATCACAGAACAAGCGAAAAAGCAAATCAAAACGCAAACCTAAGCACAGCTGCTGATTACACGAAACACAAAGACTTGCAATATGCCATGGACATAGTGATTAAAACACGGAAATTGTAAATTTAGAAATAAACAACATTGTATTCCACTAGTTGAGCAAATAACATACTATGTCGAAATAATTGCAACATCTTAACTGATTCACAAAATTAGTAGTATATATAGGACATCAAAACGTGTTCATAAATTAGACCAATACAGCAGCTCGCAACATCAAAGCCTATGCATACAGGCAAGATGCTTTGGCTTTGCAGCAAGTAACTGCACCGCCACTAGGCAACCATTTGGTTGAACAGCGTTAGCTCCAGCTGTTTAAAGCATTAATGGTACAAAATGTTAGCATCCTCTTTAGTAAGCTTATTCTTAACAATGCATTTTTTTTTCTTCCCAAAAATGCATTTTCTCTCAATGGAACAACACAGACCACGGCCATAAAGTGTCTAACTGCCAAAATGGAATAACCGCAATACAATTATCTTAACGGATTCTATGTGAAGGTGTCAAGCAATTAAGGTGATAACCAAAATAAGAAACAACGTATTTTACCAGGGTGAAAAATCCCTTTTACCAAAAAAAGAAAAGAAAAAGAAACAACACACAACATGTACAAATGCAAAAACCGAAATACAAACATAGGCACAGTGTGAATATAACATCAAAATACCACTTAGATAAACAAACTTACTGTCTCCATAACTAACAATCTCCAAAATTATATTTTGGGTTACATCTTAACTGATTAGAAAATGTATTAACATGCAGTGGCGAAGCTTGAAAATTTTCAGTGGGGGGTCGGGATCTATATACCCCCTACATCACAATTAAAATGGGGGGTCGAAACCGAATATACCGAAATTTTTCTACACAAAAACTATATACCCCTACATCGCAAAAAAAATTTCGGGGGGTCGGGCGCCCCCTCCCGCCCTATATAAGCTGCGCCACTGTTAACATGTGAGACATTGATAGGGTTTTCTACCTTCGGTAGAACCGGAAGCAGCCTCTCTACCTTAGGTAGGGGTAAGACTGTCTACGTCTCAACCTCCCTCATACACCGTGGAAGACGGTATTGGGACCCATAACCCGTGGAAGACGGTATTGGGAGTTACTTTACTTTACTTTTTTTACATTGAGAGGGTTTTCATCCTAAAACGCATTGAAAATAGTTGGTTCGCGAGCCGAGACTTAATTGTAGTGATAGTAGTGGTGATGGTGCGTGATTTGAAGCTTTTTCTTCTTATTATCCTGGTTATCCTGGTTCTTCTTGGTCTTGTCTTTCTGTTTTTTATTATCCTGATCGTCGTGCTTTTTGTTAACACAGCCTGACCAAGCAGATTCAGATTTAGTTTATAGAGATTATTGAATTCTTGATTGCACATGCAAAGTTGCAGAATCAAACGTTGATATAATGACAGAAACACAAACTCGGTCAAGTCTAGCTTATTAAATATTCGAAAAAACAAATAATGTCATTTTTCTAAGCTT
The DNA here is from genome assembly GCA_021014915.2 of Artemisia tridentata subsp. tridentata. Taxonomy (NCBI): domain Eukaryota; kingdom Viridiplantae; phylum Streptophyta; class Magnoliopsida; order Asterales; family Asteraceae; genus Artemisia; species Artemisia tridentata. The sequence goes on from CP139506.1 coordinate 416,272,647, forward strand.
ATCACCTTGGCCTTATAAATTTAAATAAGCCATAAGTTTAAGTCGATAAGCTCATAAGTCCAAAAAATTGAACTTAGGGGGTGTTTGTTTAATCTTATTTTTGGGCTTATGAGTTCATGTGGTTTGGGCTTTTCTTTGATAAGCCTATAAATAAGCCATAAGTTTAAGTCAATAAGCTCACAAGTCCGAAAATTTGAACATAGGGGTGTTTAAGCTGATTTTTGGGCTTTTGAGTTCACATGGTTTCGGCTTATGTTTGATAAGCCTATGTTTTCCGCTTATTTTGAAACTTATGAGTTTACTATATCATAATAAACTTATATAAGCCCACAAGTCTCAAAATAAGCAGAAAAATTAGGGCATATGAAATGTAAGCCGAAAAACAAATAAACTCGTAAGCCACATATAAGCTTAAACAAACACCCCTTAAGCTCACGAGTTTCAAAATAAGCACAGAAAAATAAGTTTTTGAAACCACATACACTCATAAGCCCAAAAATAAGCTTAAACAAACACCCCCTAAGCTCATGAGTTTCAAAATAAGCACCAAAAAATAAGTTTACGAAACCACATACACTCATAAGCTCAAAAATAAGCTTAAACAAACACCCCCTGCCCCTTATTCACTTCTAAAAATTTCAATAAATATAATAAACACCCCTTAAGAGAGTAAACAAATTTCAATAAATACAATGAGATGTGAAATATGTGATACTTTTTTTAAAGGTAACTCATTCACACAGTTATATAATAATAATAATAATAATAATAATAATAATAATAATAATAATAATAATAATAATAATAATTTGTAGTAAGATTAGCTTTGCAATGGCTAGAGGAGTGGGGACCCAGTTAGTATCTCGTCTCCCATCTAATTTCTTGTGGATTCTATGAGTTTCTAATGAAGTGATGTTTTATTAAAAAAATAATAATAATAAAATAAAATAAAAAAAAGAAATAATAATAATAATAATAATAATAATAATAATAATATTGTGTACTTTTAATGTGAATATGGATATTGACCTTATGAGTAACCCTAGTGAGATCGCTGCCCCCAAACTTATGAAGAAATTGGCAGATATACATTTCGCACGTGTTGCCCAAACGGTTGAATCCACTTTCCATTTATCCTCTAGACAGACGGCTTTATGGAACTCTTTAAAAGAGGATTATACGTCAGATTGGCTTAAGGTGGCACCGATATCCGGATTGGGACAGACTATGAATGCCAGGACTTACAGATGTGTTTTGTGTTACCGGTTGGGTGTTCCTCTTTTTACTGTCCAGATGCCATGTTCAGCTTGTTCTAAGGTTTTTTCGGGAGATATTTTTGGAGATCATGCTGTATCGTGCGCAGGCTTAGTTGGTATTAAACATCGGCACAATGTTGTGCGTGATGTTCTTGTTGATATATGTTCTCGGTCTGGAGTTTCAGTTCGTAAGGAGGTGGATATTGGGCTGCGTGGAGAGAGGGACAAAACCTTACGTCCGGCCGATATGCTACTTTACTCTTGGGATGGTGGCCTTGATGTCTGTGTTGATCTTACAGGATCGTCACCTTTGACGCGTTCGTGTATGGTTGATTTTATGCCCGGTCGGGCGGTTATTGAAGCCGCACAACGCAAACGTGTCAAGTATGCAGCTAAATGCGCTGATATCGGATATGGGTTCCTCCCCTTTTCATTCTCTTCTTTTGGAGAACTTGAAAAGGATGCAGTGACCTTATTAAAACGCATTAGACGATTCTCTATGACTCAAGACATTGGAGCACGTGCTGCTCCACATATTTTTAGTAGGATTGGTTTTGCTGTAGCTAGAGGTGTGGGGGCTCAGTTGGTATCTCGGCTCCCCACTAATTTCTTGTAAAATCCTATTTGTTTTTCAATAAAGTGATGATTATTAAAAAAAAAAAAAAAAAAAAAAAAAAAAAAAAAAAAATAATAATAATAATAATAATAATAATAATAATAATAATAATAATAATAATAATAATAATAATAATAATAATAATAATAATAAGAGATAATGCCCAAAATAGGCCAAAAACATTCAAGCATTTCAAGAGGAAGCCAAACACAACACCTTTTTCCCAAAATAGGCCAATTATTCCACGCTCGACTGCTCGACTGCTCGACCCCATAAACTTGCTGACACGTGTCATTCCTTTATTGACACGTGTCATTCCTTTATTTTTTTATTAATAAATATTTGGCCCACAATTGACCAATAAATTTGGCAACATTAGCCACTTAACCAAATAAGTTTTTTCGAATTTTTATAAGTTTTTTCGAATTTTTAAAAGTTTTTTCGAATTATTAAAAAAAATTCGAATTTTTAAAACTTTTTCGAATTTTTAAAATTTTTTCGAATTTATATAAATTTTTTCGATTTTTTCGATTTTTTTGAATTTTTATAAATTTTTTCTAATTTTTAAAAAAAATTTGAATTTTTATAAAATTTTTGAATTTTTATAAAATTTTTGAATTTTTATAAGTTTTTTCGAATTCTTAAATCTTTTTCGATTTTTTATAAATTTTTTCAAAACTTTTCGAAATTTTATAATTTTTTTCGAATTTTTATAAGTTTTTTTCGATTTTTTATAAAATTTTTTGAATTTTTTTTAATAATAATAATAATCACAAGGACCAAAAATGAAAAATAAAACGTCCGTTGGTTAAAGGACTAACTTTGCAAACGCTTGTTTGGTTAATGGACTAAAATAAAACGGCCGTTAGTAAAAGGACTAACTTTGCAAACGCTTGTTTGGTTAATGGACTAAAATAAAATGATCGTTAGTAAAAGGACTAACTTTGCAAACACTTATTTGGTTAAGTGGCTAATGTTGCCAAATTTATTGGTCAATTGTGGGCCAAATATTTATTAATAAAAAAATAAAGGAATGACACGTGTCAATAAAGGAATGACACGTGTCGTCAAGTTTATGGGGTCGAGCAGTCGAGCGTGGAATAATTGGCCTATTTTGGGAAAGAGGTGTTGTGTTTGGCTTCCTCTTGAAATGCTTGAATGTTTTTGGCCTATTTTGGGCATTATCTCTAATAGTAATAAGTTTGACTGATGATGAAATTGTGTGTGTACTGTCTTGCTTTTATGAATTGTGTTTATATAAAAAGTTTGACTGGTTGAGGGACTAAAGGTAAGGTATAAAAGTTTTGTCTTTCATTTATTGTGCGGGGCTGTTTTTGTAACATTGGAAGTATAACTGCTATAGATCAAGGTTGCAAAAATCGCTAGGCTTTAGCTGGGCGGCCGGCGCTCAGGTACCACCTAGCGATTAATCGGTTAGGTTGGGATTAATTGGATTGAATTTTTTATATATCAAATTATAAAATTTTGAAACTTTATGCCCGATTATGCCTGATTTGGTCGATTTTATCCGTAACCGAGTTGGCCGATTTATCCGATTTTTGTCCAATTTGCCCGATTTGGCTGATTTTTATCTGATTAATTGTTGAACGATTTTTTACCAAACCGATTAATAAGGCCGATTAGAGAAATCGGGGCGGTTAATTCTCACCTAGCGGTTAATCGTCCGCATAGGCCGATTTTTGCAACACTGCTATAGATACGAGTATAAAAGATTTTAGCGAGTGCTTGGTTCGTTTTAGGTAATGAAAATGGAAATAATAATAGGAATACTAAGAAATATAATGAGTATTTTCATTATAATTGATTGTGCTTGGTTTATAATGTGCAAAAACTAACCATCTTTATAAACAAACTACTTTGGGATGAATAAAATAACTTAATCAAAGATCGTGCAATTGATTTGAGTCAATATCATGAACACCTTCTAATCTATAAACCAATTTTTAAGTGTTAACATTCAAAGAAGAAAATTATTTGTATGAATAATATCGTATATAGATGACCACAAATGTTATTGTTGAAACGAATCATCAAACACAAAAGTCTTTATCAAAACAAATCAAAGTTAAATTTTTCATAAGTAGAAACCAGCGTTACTTTTGTCATGTCAAAAAATAATTAGATTAGAAGTTTTAAGAATTAAAACGTGGGTATAGATATGGGGAGAAAATGAAGGAAAAAAGAAAAATATGGACAAAAAGTATAGTATTTGGTTCATTACCCTCAAATTATAAAGAAATAATTGATTACCTTATAAGGGTAATGACTCTTATGGCAAACTAGCCGACATTAATTATTACCATTGTCATTCTTTACCTCTTAATACCTTCAACCAAGCACACGTTATCCCCCCACTACATAAGATCTCCATCAGACGCGAAGGTCTAACTTTTGCACTGGTTAGACGGTCCGCATAACCGAACCAATTAACTTTTTTATTTTTCTTTTTTTTGGTTATGTTTGTATAAAGTGTAATGTTTTTATATGTTTGGTTTAGTGGTGACAATTACACCTGTTTAGTGGTGAGTTTAATAATGTGTCTAATAGTAATGTAGTCTTGATGTGGAAGTCATGGGTTTGATAACAATCACACTTAGCTTTAGAGTCATGTTCTTCGAACATATAGGTATTATTGTCCTCTTAGGACTTGGCACGGCTCGTTTCACCCATGTGTTTATGCACGACTAATTGTTTAAAGAGAAAGGGTAAATTTGAAGTGGTATTAACTATTAAGTATTATCTTTTGTCCAGTGAAGTTTGACAAAACTTTATTCACGTATATGCTACATTGAATCTTGTGTTTTCTTATTACTACTACAACGTTACATAATAATTTTTGAAAATTTGTATGGCAAATATATGATGTCATGGTCAAACCTATAATTTCATGCTTTTCAATTACTCCATCTTTTTACTTTATCTATGTAAAGATTTTAACAAAAATAGGTCTTTTTTCCCAAATTGCAAAATGGGTGCAAGGTCACACAATTGACCTTTTTCAGCTTTGCTTTTAATTTACACGTAACACCCTTTACATTTTTTTTTTTTTTTTTTTTTTTTTTTTTTTTTTTTTTTGGTAAAGGGATTCACCATGGTAAAATACATCTATACTATCTATAAAGAGAAAACGGTCAAAGTGAAAAAGTGAAAAACTTAATCTTGGTCAAACTTAAAAATTCAGTCATATATTTAAGGAAACTTACATTATTTTCAGAAAAACATAAAAATTCAGTCATCTATCTAAGGAAACTTACATTATTTTCAGAAAGCATATGCAAAGCTGGAAACTATTAACACACTATTAATACACATCGAAAACTGGGTTGACCCAAGTCGCTTCAAACCGGGTGGGTTGACTCGTTTAATTTGACCCTTTTTTTACCCAATCCGGCGAGTTGACCGGTTTAATTTGACCCGTTTTTTCGACCGGAACGGTTTCAACCGGTTGAACCGTCCGGGTCGAAACGGGTTTTAAAACATTATGTTTAATCCCCAAATCCTCTAACTTTTATTATTTTGAGTTTATAACCCACAAACTTTTTTTTTATCAATGAAATTATATGCCGCTATAAAATTCCGTTGCTATGCACGAGTACTCGTCTAGTTACACACAAAAACATTGAAGTACAATGGATGAGGGTGACATCCCTCATCTCAGTCCCTCAGCAACCACTACATAAGAATGACAGGTCAGGTCATTCTTATAAGGGTGGGGGGAGTGGTCACCGATTGCCAAAGTTTACCAAATTCGTCACGTCATCATCTACCAATCACAACCTTCCAACTCAAAGTTTACAAAAGTTTACCAAAATGGTAGCGGCGGTCACCAAAGTTTACCAAATCATTTTTAATTCACATGAAACAAATAAAAAGATGACACGTATGGTTTTGCCAAGCTTTGTTCCACAATTCCATTCGGCAACTCTAGCCGAAAATCCCACAATCCTAGCCTTTGCCGAGATTTGCCGAATGCCGGCAATGGTTTTGCCAAGCTTTGCCGATCAATGCCGACCTTTTGCCGACACCACTCCCTCCTCTCTAACTTACATAATAAATTTACAACCTATAACGACTATATGACTCTCATATTCTGAATATCTTTTACATTTGAGGGAGTAATAATGCTCACATTTTGAACATGTATGAAATTTTCACTTAATTCACATCTATGTTTGCTTGATATATATATATATATATATATATATATATATATATATATATATATATATATATATATATATATATATATATATATATATATATATTTGAACTAAGTTTGCTTGATACTTTGATGCAAACAAATTTAGTGATTTATTGTAAACATATATTGGGTTACTCTAGACTTTGTCATGCACAAAATGAGAGACATTAGTAGTCCAATGTACAAATTAATGACCGTATACTTTTGCAAAGTTTTTTTTTTAAAATTAAAAAATTATGTACAAATGATAAATGAGTCACATTTAAGTAATAAGGATCAAGAGTATGTAAAGTGTCATCATGTTGAATAGGCCGAAGCCTAGTGTTATCTTAGCGAAGTTTTACATTATAGATAACAGGCTCGTTAGGTTCACATTTTTTTAACGGCGAAGTTTTACAATTTACATCGCATATCTCACAAATACTATCTTAGAAATGTCTCCAACGAGACTTTAACCGACAATCTCTTTATTGACGATTAAAAATTGATACAACCGTCGACCCACTATCCTACGCTATGAACAGTAACAAGGCTAACATAGGCAAAGTATATTTAAATACTTGAAATGGTAAATAAGTTACAAAAGTAACAGCAGTATAGGTGGTAAAAGATTGTGGCGAATGTATCACTTGGTCTTGGTGGCAATTTCGATTCTCACAAAGTGCTTTTACTTTTTAAAATGTTACTGTCCAAGTAGTGGCCCATGTTTGGCCCAAAACAAAGAGGTCTTAAACTTTTATTGATCTTTTTTTACGTTATTACAAAATGAAAAATACTTTGGAACAAAATACCTCCTTTTATTAACTTCACAATTTTATAATAAATTAATGCATTATTTGAATGATTTGTAGCTTTTTCGTATTTCATATGAAAGTTGTATAATCTGAAAGAAATCAAAAGCTCATTTGCTAGGATAATGTAAAAGTTAAAATTACTTAGATCAACACTTGGCTTTTCAAAAATCCAAGTTAAAACTCCAGCACGATAATGTCACAAAAAATAAAATTAAAACGGGATTGGATTATCAAATTGTTCAATAGTATGATTTAAAAAGAAGAAATAAAAACCTTTTACATGTAAGGTTATCAAACTTTTTTTAGTGTAAATCTAACCTAGATGTAACAAAGATTGGTAAGCAAATAAAATGAGATCACGTAAACCTTTGGGTTTTGGTATTTTATGCAATCGACAAATAAAGAAATAGACCCGCAACGAAGTGCGGAGATATTCACTTATTTATTTCGAAATCGGGAAAGACAACAAAGTATAGTGAATCTCATGTTTGCCAAAATCATATCCAACATGATACTTATAACTTAAACAATATGTTTTAAGCAATTACAAGTAAAAGGAAACAATACTTGGTCAACTTGAAGATTATACTGAATGCACCAATCAAAATGGTGATGGTTTTATTTGCATTGATAGACCTGAGTGCACTATTTTAATATGTTTGATATGCATTAAAGAATATGGATTTATTCGATAATAATAGATTAAATTCAACAGCAACAATAACTAGAAAATATTATGAATAGAAAACTAATACTAGAAAAAATAAACAGCAACTTATCTATAAATTTCTAAAAAAAAAAAAAAAAAAAAAAAAAAGAGGGTATTCACGGAGATGATGACTCGAACTAGAGACATTCCATTTGAAAGTGATAAGTCTTAGCCATCAAACCACCAATGTTATATATTTAAATTCAATTATTTATTGTGAAACAAATTCAGAGGAGACAAAATTATGAAAATCTTTATGGTTCCCAAATGTTACCAGAGTAATTCACCGCCTATTGATTATTTATCAGTTGAATGTTACCTTTAAAATACGATTATATAAGAATACATCAATATACTGTAAAGCTATGCACAGTCATGACCCGGGTTATCCTTTGCCACATTAACTTTCTCTCTCCAATAACCAGACATGACCAAGTTGCCACAGACGATGACCGAGTTTTTTTTTTTTTTTTTTTTTTTTTAATTCAAATATTTTAAACAACAAATTTAAAATTCATTAAAAATAAAAACATTACAATACTAAATTAAAAACTTAAACTAATAAAACTTAAACATTACGATACTTATTAAAAACTTAAACTCGTAATCTAAGTTGTAGCGTTTGAGGTTGGTATTTATAAGGTTGTAAAGTGGTAAAGTTTTTTAAAAAAAAAAAAGTTTATTTTATTTTATATTTATTTATTTATTTATTTATGTTTTTTTTAATATGAAACGGATAGTTTTTTTTTTTTTTTTTGAATTTTGTGTGTCTCACAAATCGGTCGTTATTTAGACCGATAGATGCAAAACCAACACCTTCGACCAATATTTTTTTTCCCCGCACTCGAGGTGACCGATATTAATATCGGTCGACCTTGGTTCGTGACTGACTTTTTCAGGTCGACTGCTACTAGCCTAACATTTTTCAAGTACCAATAAAAAATGGTGATGGTTTTAGTGCTATATTTTTGCATTGATAGACCTGAGTGCACAATTTTAATATGTTTGATATGCATTAAAGAATATGGATTTATTCGATAGTAATAGATTGAATTCAACAGCAACAATAACTAGAAAATATTATGAATAGAAAACTAATACGGAGTACTAGAAAAAAACCAACAGCAATTTATTGATAAAAATTAAAAATAAAAAGGTTACACGCTGTCTAGATGACTCGAACTAGAGACATCTGTTTAAGAGTGATAAGTCCTAGCCATCAAACCAGCCATGCACCTACGCTATTTATTTATATTCAATTATTTATTGGGAGTTAATTCAGAGGAGACAAAATTATGAAAATCTTATGGCTCCCAAATGTTAGCAGAGTAATTCCACTCAATAAAGAACTATTGATTATTATCGATCAGTTGAGTGTTACCTTTAAAGTATAGTTATTTAAGAATATTACTATATACTTTAACATTTTTCATGTAGTAAAATATAGAATGTGATTTTACATCATCACTTATATTTTCTTGCTTTACACTTATTGATTATTTAGAAATTTAGTGGTCAATGTTATCTTTAAACTTATTTTATTCAAATCCAAGAGTATTGATGATGAAGTACGACCTTGATAGAGAAAATGTTAAAAGCAAATCTTACTATCTTATAATGCATTTAAGCCTTCTATAAATAGTAATACTTAAAATTCAGCAATACAAGTAAAGAAGCTAAAAGTACAACATGTTTAAACATAATTTTCCAACATTAATTACATCAAAAACTTAAAATTCAGCAGTACATATTACAAAGCTATGTTTACAACTAATTAATGCACATATAAAACTAAAAACACACTACTCATTTAATACAATTAATATGCTATTAAAAACACCCATTCATCTAAATATACAACTTTTTAACCACAAAGTACAATATAATTAAGCTTTCACACATGAATTTTTTTAATGCCTTAAAATTCAGCATTACAAATATTTTTGCTAAAGGTACAACTAATTTAAACACAATTGGGCATTTAATGCCTTAAAATTTAATGTAGTCAATTAATTAACTCGTCAATAAATACAATTAATGCAGTTATTAAAACACCTCTTATATAAGAAATACAAATTATCAAGCATATTGTACAACCAACTTAAACACAATTCAAGCATTAAATGTCACTAATACAAATAATAAAACACATTATACAAATATTCAAGCCCAAACGGGCAATGGGCCAAATGGGCTCGAGCCCGAACAGGCATGGGCCAAACGGGCACTGGCCAACGGGCTCGAGCCCGAACGGGCACGGGCTAACCGGCTCGAGCCCGAACGGGCACTGGCTAAACAAAATTCTTGATATCCATAAATTTATTGTCAAAAAAAACATAATAAATTAAAATACATGATTCACCAAAAAATTTTATTTCAGTGTACCCGCCGCCGCAACGCGCGGGTACCCTACTATATCATAAAAAGCAACAAACCCTCGAATTTGATATATCTGGATCGAGCCAGACATTACCTCATTTAGCCATAAAAGATACAAACGGTCTAGAACGACATATTATCGTTCAAAACGATAACCAGAGCCGTCTTGTTGATTTTGGAGGCCCCGTGCAAAACTTTTTATGCAGGCCTCGATTAAAAAAAATGTCCTCGCCAAAAGATTCAAATTTTCGTCCATAAAAAGGCTGATTGGTGATGTGTAAAGCTAATTTGATTCTACATAATATATTATATAATTTCTTTAATAGCTACTCCCTCCGTCCCAAAATTATTGTCCTAATTTGACTTTTTCAGTCTTCCTTTTTTAACTTTAACCTTAAATATTTTTGTTTGTGTTATATAATAACTGATCCAAAATATATGAATGAATTGGGTTTTAAATGTATTTTCATTGGGTATAATTTTCATCAATTATTATATAACATAATAAAAAATACTTAGGGTCAAAGTTGAGAAAGAAAGGCTTAAAAAGTCAAATGGGGACAATAATTTTGGGATGGAGGGAGTACTTATCTGGTTTATAAATGTAACACCCCAACCCGATAAGGGTAGAAGTATTACGTTATGGTGACATATCAAAGCAAACACAAGCATAAGACTTAAATAATACAAATGAAATTCAAAGGTTACAAAGAGAAAATCTGAAATACAAGGTTACATGGGAAAATTCAATAATAAGTTCTAAGTCTACAACCGTAATTACTTCTAATCATCTCTAATCCAGGATAGCTATGAAAGTAATGTCCTCTAAGTCCCAAGTGCTCACTACTCATAACCCAGCTTCCATCTAAAACCTGCCGCAGGAAAAGAAATGCGGCTGAGCTTAAAAAAGCCTAGTGAACAGATATATATAACATAACAGAACGGTAAATAAGCATAAGCAAAAAAAGGAATGAGAATACAAAACGAAAGTATAATAATGAAAGTCATACGAATTTTAAAGAGAACTAAAAATCAGGAATGCATGGAAACTGATTAAGAAATGAAACAAGAATGGAATGAAAACAAGGAGGGTTCATATAAGGATGTGCCATAAGAACTCCATACATAATCTAACAAATCATACTAAAGCATAACAAGTATACGAAGAGGGGAGACCTCTAAGTACTAAAATAAAGTGTGAGAAGGAGTGCAAGGCACACACCACCTGGTCACCGTAATCACATAAAACATAAAACCTAGGATGCATCCATACGCTCCCTAACATAAGTATGTATGTCAGTACTAGACTAAGCACACATAAGGTTGGCCAATAGTGATCGCGATAAAATACATATACATAAGGGGGGAACGCCGTAGATCTATCACACCTCTACGGGAGTGTCATGCCTAAGGTGCCATCAAAGACATGGTCCTGGTACCTCCAGAACTAGTTAAGCTCAGGCACGGAATATCATATCATACACAATCAAAATCTAGCATGGCAAGAGAAACAAGAAAGTAACTCAAATAAGCATGGCAAACATAAACATAGCATAGCAGAGACATTTAAATAAATGTCAGAATGTATCAAATAGAATGACAATCATACAATGAAAGTCATGAGTCAAATAAAGGGAATCATGTCAGGCATAGGATCTCAAATGTTCATAATCAAAGGTTCGAAATCAAATGGTTCATAGCAAGGTTCAACTCAGAGGTTTCTATCAAATGTTCATTTAAAGAAATCTTTTAATAATGGTTTTCATAAAAATGATCTTTAGAACGGTTTCCATAAAGGTAGTCTTTAAAAGTAGTTTTTCATAAAAGTTTAGTAAAATCTCATATATAAGTGGTATCGCATCGTTCATAAACATCATTTTAAGATTAGTTTTTCTCAAAACATTTCCATGGTAACAATTAAGAAAGGTTTTCACATCCAGTTACAAAATCAAATGAACCTTCTAAGCATCAAGTGATTCGAATACTTATGTCATAGGGTCATAATAACGAATGTCAAAAGGATCATGAAGAACGAATCAAGTATAAGGGAACATAGCAATGGCTTAGGGAATCCTAATGAATCAAGATCAAGAAATCATGAGAACGAAAGCACCCTTACTGAAAAAGGGTAGAATATCTGTACCTTAGACCGCAAGTGAAAACACAACTAGAAACGAAAAGATCGGAAGTAAACTCCTTCTTCAGCGAATAATTACCCTCGTAGCGATCAAAAGGAGAGGAAGAACAAGGATCGAAGCACCACAATTTTCAGCCGACAAACCCCTAGCTAGAACCTCCCTTCGTGGCCTCCAAACCCACGATCAAAACACCACCAAAAACTCCGTTGTAGCACCACGTGAGAACCACCAAATAGGCCACAAGAACTCCTTCTTGCTGCTGTGATTTGAACCGAACAAGAAGGGAAAAGAAGAAAGAGTAGCCGATCCTTTTTTTTTTTGTAGGTTTAGGGTTTAAAAAAAAATGTAATCGGTATACCATAAAAAAAAGAACCGACATTTTGTGGGAGGGGGGGGGGAAAGATGAGCCAAGTTGTCATGCTATCATTATGGATTAAGGCCCAAAGGTTGTACACAAGTGACAAGGTAAATTCGGCCCAAATGAATCACATAAAAAGAAAAACGTGTGAATGGTTTCAAGTGGGAGCTTATATGTTAAAGTTAGGCATGTGATTTTATTTGTTAAAATGTGTACATTCGTTTTATTCGTTCACTTATTATCGTTAAATACATAGGGCATACTCGGGATTAAAATGTCTTAAAGTTTTAAACGTCATTCATGAATTTGAGATCAAGGGTAATTTGGTTATTTTACGCGTTCAAAATTTTCGGGTTTTACAATAAACTTTTTGTAGTATAAATTAAAGTATTTGAAAAAAAGTTGTAATACCTGAAATTCAGATAACCTGTAAAATGACCAAATTACCCCTGATAACATAAAATCTAATTAAATAACTTATAAAATTCTGAAATAATTCCAAAACTTCTGAAATCGAACTATATCTGAAGCAAACAAATTTCTGAGACAATGTTACATCATTTTAAATGTTCAAAAAAATAATCATACTCATTTATTTAATAAAATTCCGAAAATTACACAATTAACTAAATATAGGGATTTAATCTTTTAAATTAAATAAAATGTAAAAACAAAGTAAGGAAATGTTAAACAAAATCAACCCAAATAATTTCTTGATCCTTATACCGAATATACTGATTTTCTGCCCCCCCCCCCTTTAGTCGGTTTCTACAAGATAAAAACAAATCTCTTATTTTCTCCTCAAAAACCTAATCGCAAAACTAACAAACAAACCCTAGCGATCAAAGAAAATTCGACCAAGGCAATCACACAAATTTTGGACGTGAACAAGGATTTTTCTGGGGTTCTTGGAGGTGCAAGGAAGCTAGGAAAAATAAGGGTTGGTGCGTGTTTTCATTGGTTCGTTCTTGTTCCATTTTTTCTTGTCGAATTGCTCAAACGCAAGGTAATAATTCATACGACTAAACCACATGTTCTAAAATTAATATAGCAATTTTCCTGTGATCTTTACATGTTATATAACTCATATAAATTATGTGAATCGATTCATGCATGCTAATCTATGCGTATGAAAATATAATGTTCATAAAACACGTAAATCACAAAAATATGTAATCCGAATTTCTGGACATGATAGCTATTTTATTTAGACCTCATATGATGTAATAGACCTGGTAAAAATGATAGATCGAATTATAGTAGCCTAAATCATGTCGTGGTAATTTTGATGTCTAAAACGTACGTAAAAATGCAATATATGTTAAACGATTTTTCTGGGCATGCTAATTATTTTTCGTGGGTTCTTTATAAGTCATATGATCTGGGAAAAATATGAGTTTGATTTTTAGAAGCTTAGATTAAGTGTGGTTAATTATTGTTAAAACCGGATTTTGGAAAAACAAAGAAATAAAATAAAAGGAAAATCGGGGTTACTAGGGTTAGGGTTCTTGGATTAAATTCTGGTCATTAATGTTGTTTTAAGGATGAATTAATGATGGTTCAATGATTGGTGAATAGTAGGGTTTGTAATTGTTTCCAAAAAGTCTAGCCGATTTAACATAAAAAGTAAAAGGACCTGTTTTGCCAACTTTGAAACTTCTGGGGTATTTTTGTAAGATCATATACATCTGTAGGAATGTGGGAAAAATATAACTTTGGGGTCCTAAGTGTAAATATTGCAATATAATGAATTAATGGCATATTAGGGTTATGAATTGTAATTAATTAAAAAAGAAGGACCAAAAGTGTAAATCTGAAATCTTGAGGTTATTTTGAGTTAATACTGATATAAAAAGGTTGTTGTGTAATTTTGAGGATTTATGGGCTAATTATGTAATTGTTATGAATTATGACTTAATATATATGTTTTGTAAACTTAAAGGACTAAATATGTAAATTCTGAATTCTGAGGGGTCTAATCTGTAAAGTACTAAATTTTGATGATATATTCTGTAAATATGAAATATAATATGCTTGGTTGGTAGATATGGATATTGTAGGGTTTAATTTGTAAAATATGTAATTATAAGGTTGGTTTTGTAAGTTATGTAACTAAAGGGGTGTAATCTGTAAATTGTGAAACTTAAGGGAATAAAATGTAATTCTGAATAAAATGAGCATATAATTCTGTAACTTGAAGTATTTTCACAAATGACCTTGGAAATTAATAAAGTTACATTTTTAAACCCTAAACTTTCTAATCATGTCGTAATTAACCCTAAACTTCTGTAACTTGATAGAATATACTGTTATTCCATAATAATCTCTGAATAAGGGTTCAACCTAATCTGAAATGATAATATCTGATAAATCTGGAAACCTGCTAATTATGGGAACTTACTAAATCTGGAAAGTTACTAAAAATAGAAAGTACTTAAAATGAAGAGATAAACTAAAAGGAATAATCTGAATAAGAAACTTTAGTAATTCTGTCTTCCTCTTCCTTAGGTGTGAAGAAGGAGAAGTCCTGATCATTGTTCTGTGTTTGTTTGATTTTCTGTTGTGCCAATAAGGTACAGATATTCTGCCCTATTTCAGTAAGGGTGTTTCTTTCCCTTTTCTCTCAGTATTTCATTTTCCTTATTAGGATTCCCTATACCATTGCTATGTTCCCCTCTGTTTGTGTATCTCTGTTGTAATCTGTTATCTTGAATCTTTGTTTGAACATTCTGCTATGATTTTCTATTCTGAACCTTTGTTTAAAATCTGATTTGAACCTTTGATATTTCTGGACTTTAACATGAACCTTTTTTCCATGTACCCTTAAGACATGACTTTCTGATTTTGATAGTTCATTTGACCTCTGACCTCTGACCTACAGTTTGATATCCGAGCCAATCACTAGGCATGAGGGTTTCATGTCCATGTCATTGATGCACCTTTGACATGACTCTAGGGCAGGAGAGTGATGACCTGTTCCGTCCCTGATTTATTTTATCTGGTGTGTTATGGAGTTTCTGGCCACCGGGGGCGCATGGATGCATCCTAGTTCTGATTCTGTTATCTGTTATCTGTTATCTGTTTATGTTATATGTTTATTATTATATCTGGTGACTGATGGTGTGTGCGATACACGTCACTCACATTATCTGGGAGTTGGCCACTCTACACAGGTTTGTTGTATTATATGATTATGCTATGGTATTATCTGTTATCTGGGCTCGTGATGGATTTCTGTTTTCCCTAAACCTGATTTGTTTCATTATCTTTTCTTCATTCTTTTCTTTTTCCTTATTTCCTTTCCTTATTCTTTCACTTTGATTCTGTATCTGTATGATCTGTATTCCTGATTTGTTCTGTACTGCTATCTGTTATCATTTATGTTATCTATGTATCTGTTCACTGAGCTCTCGTAGCTCAGCCGCATTTCTTTTCCTGCGGCAGGTACTTAAGCTAGGAAGCTGGGTTTTAGCTTTGGGATGAGAGCAATCTGATTTGGAGTTTTGACCTTAGTGATTTTAGCTTTACCATCTGGATTTCTATTTATTTTGATATGCCATTGTTTAGGCATTTGAATATTGGATTTTGTACTTCAGTTATTTTGTCTTGCATTTGATATAAGTCATGTTGACTTATTTTGGATTTAATGTTAAGACTTCCGCTGTTTTATTTTTGAATGCTATGTTTGTTCTGATATGAAACCATATACTTGTGACATCTTTGCCCTTGTCGGGTTGGGGTGTTACAATTTGTGGTATCAGAGAGACAGGCATCCGAAACCCGTAGGCTTAGGCCATTGACCTGTGAGGATTGGGTAGACATTAGGTTTCCTTTCGCGTACTCTTTTTCCTTATTCTGCTCTATCATATTCTGCTTGATCTTAGAAATTAACTCTTCCCAAACACAACCTTTCGCTTCAGAATTTTCATCCATTCAAATACATGGTCCCAATTCCAAGTAATCTGTCAACGTCTGTCCATATGATCATAGAGTGAAAAGGGATTATAAACTCGAGTCTGGTCCCTCAAGCCTTCGGCACTTCTTCTGGACACTGTGGTGTAGTGACGTGAATCTCTGACATGGTCACTGTGCATCTTCCATTCGTGAGTCCGCTTCTGCTCTCAATTCATCTTAGTACAACTAAAATGAATAGAGAAGCAAGGCCGTGTGTCTTTGACAGGTCTTCTAGCACAGTTTGAAATTCGACAACTCAAACTGCTGTCGTTACCGGATACATGGTATCTTCTTTAGTCCTTCAAACCTTAAATGAGGTCGTCTGATACGGAGTTTACAAGGATAGAACAAATCAATCAGTGACACGTGGAAATAAAAATGATTACGGTAGTGATACGGTTGGGTTTACGATAGTCGATACGCTGACGCAGAATTTTCTCTTTCTACTTCATAAACTAATAGGGTATTCAAAGGGAACACTGAGGTGAACAAAATCACATTCCATCAGCTTCTTCAATCTCTCAACTCCTATAGCATCATGGTTCGTCAACTGAGGTCGGTTTAAAGTCAATTCTACTTCGCAAACAGGAGGGAAACTCAAGAGTTTCATCAGAGAACACCAAAAAATTTTGTACAACAAAACTTCCAATGCCAAAGCTTTCTAAGGGTGGACACTAATAAGTGTCAGGGGAAATTGACAATCAAATGAGATCGAAGTAAATGTTTCCATAGCAGTATTAATCTTAGCAGATTTAAGTAGTTAAAGGTTATCATAACAAAAGTAGGATGAAATGAAATTCTAAAAATCACATATCAGATACGGAAATCCCTGGCAGCTTATGAGGGCCAGCCAATCCAAGACCTCAAAATTTAATATATCAAAAGTAAACGGATTCGTAGGATGAGTACAGTCGTCAAGACAGATGGTTAGTTTATATATCAAGGTTGAGTTGAGGTAGATAAATGAACAGTTCAAGGTGCCGGAAATTTTGTTTAGTTATTTAGCACAAGTGGCAGGTAGGTTGTGAATCATCGGTAATACAAACATCGTATAACTGTCAAAAGTGAGGCGTAAGGAATATCAGTTATCAGCATCATCATGATCAGCTGCCAATTTAATATCGAGACAAAATTATCGTCATATCCTTCCAAAGGAAACTAGTTGACTGCAAGATTCCTTATTCTAAGGGAAAAAGTAAACTTTCTATATCCATGGATTTTGCAGGACTGGGTGATATCAGATGATACATTTATATCCAGCACTGGAAATGAATTAATAGGATGTGTCAAACACATTGGGGTTAAATGACCTTTGGGATGGTCGGAGAGGTATCAAACTGTTTGTCAAACAGATCGAAAGTGAAAATCACAATCAGGTAGTGGAACACTCCCAGAAGATATACTTAAGCAAACTCACTTCCTGGTCTTCGGTTGCAGCTCTTTCTGGTTGCTCAAATAAATTGGTATGATCCGAAAGACATCTTCGCTTGGCGGCTAGACAATCTCTCGGTATCATGTCAAATCCTACTTCACATTCCGGTGGAAAACTTGGTGGTTCAACCAGGAATCATATTCGGAAAACTCAGGGTGCCAATTAATTCTCAAGATAAGGTTCATTCATTGGTGTACGAAATGGTTTCTAGGAAAACTTCATAACCGCGAAAGTAACACACGAGTCTCCAGGGTAATAGTGATAGCAAGGGGTTTAACAATCGGTAATCATGGTAGGAAGTTCAAAATTGTTTCAACGCCAAAGGTGAGACATAGGAGGATAGTTGTCAATATTTTGAATGTTCAATCAACCAATCCCTTTTAGAAATAAAACCAAGGTTAACTATCATAGAAAGACGGATCAACAAAGCAAATCTTATCGTTCAGAATGAGAGGGAAACATTTTTATACTCGCGGTTAAACACCACAAGACTTCTCATGGGAACAGAGATGGTTAAGACGAACTCAAATAGTGTCAGAAAATTCATAGATGATTATCAAAAGCAAGAGACAGCTAACAGAAAATATCAAGTACGTCATCGCCATGGAGATTCTCAGAATGCCCGAAGAGGTATCAGAATGATTAACAAGAGGATCAGAGGTCAGAGTCGAAATCTGAAGATAAGGATCAAATAGTGTCAGACAATTACTAGGCAAGTTTCAATATTTTCAAGATTTAATTAGGTTTCAAATCTTAGGTGCAAGGCATAAGCTTTCAATTCCCAAAAGTAATCTCAACAGGCTTTAACCAAAAGCAAGGCACGAATCAGAGTGATGCGGAAGCGATGATACTTAAACAAATGACTTATAGTCTACCCATTCCTCACCGGTCAGAACTTAAGTTCCCAAAGGGAAATCCTAAAGCAAAATCTTACAGGTTATCTTATGAGCGCCTACAGAGGAAACTTAGTGGTCCAAAATTCACAGGTCAAGGGTAAATGTATTACAAGTCGCAGCCTGTCGCTCTGATACCATAAATTGTAACACCCCAACCCGACAAGGGTAAAGATATCACAATAATGGTTTCATATCAGATCAATACAAAGCATACATCTATAGTAATACAAGAATTTCAAAGGTTACAAATGAAATACAGAAACTACAAGGTTACCATGCGGATTACAATAAATACTAAGTCTAGAATAAACTCTTCTAGTCGTCTCTAATCCAGAAAATCTATTGATGAACTCAAATAAGTACATTTTATTACTATCATTTATCCTATTAATTTGACTTGTTTTATTATATTATGTATGAGGATTGATACTTAATCGTTTACTTTTGTAATTCTCAGGTAAAAACAAGCATTTGGTGAAACTTAGCGATTGTGGACTAAAAACGGAGTAAAATGATCAAGATTGTAATTGGTTGTTGGAATGAAGAGAATGAAGACCACTGCCTGACTTTGAAGAATGCGCCGCATGGATTTATCCCATGCGCCGCATATGAAACTCTGGTCAACGAAGAATAACCAACTTGTTCTGCTCCAGATGCGCCGCATCTCACTCATTACATACGGCGCATCTCTGTCATTATTTCACCAGATACGATCCAAGATACAAGAGGACATGCGCCGCATCCAAAGATCAAGATACGCCGCATCTTCTGGCGGTGTACGAATATTCCTGAATATTATAATCTTGGACCCCACGCGAAGTTAAGTACATGCGCCGCATCTACTTACTAGATGCGCCGCATCTTCCCTCAGACGGTAACTATAAATACCCCAAGACCAGACGAATTCCAGAGCTTTTTGGTCAGTACCATATAATACCGAAGACCGAAGCAGCAGAACCCTAGGACGAATTCAGTCAAGGAGGCAGCACAAGACACACCAAACGAAGATACAAGAGCTGTAAGAAGGTGCTGCATGTGTTTAATTCATTAAGTAGTTTTGTTTTATTGTGTTAGCAAACTTTAATTCATCAGGATTGGTGGCTTGTGTAATGTGACAACGAAAGATTGCACTCCCTTTAATACTTGCTTTCCCATCAATTAAAGTTTATATGTTGATGTCTTTGGTTACTACTTATTAGTGCATTGATAACCTCTGTGTTTATTAGTGGCTTGCGGGCATTTGACTGCGGAAAATAATGTGGCTCCCACGGTTATTACTAAATTGATCACTTAGGAATAACTTTTAGACATAAGTAATCATTAAGGGTTTACTCGCCGATAAGCATAGGACCAACGAGAAAGGGTTAACTACATACACTTCATATAAAGCTATCAATAAAACAAGTGACAATCTACTTAATTATAAGGACAGCCCTCTTATTGTCTCGAGTATTTATCTGTGTACGTGTGTGCTACTTGCTGATTCGTGCCTATTGGTTTATTTTATTATTTAATTACAAACAAACCGTGCCAGTCTCTCAGGCTGAAACCCCCTTGCGTTAGGATATTAAAATACTGATTAGAATAACTAGATAATACGTTCCACTCTTAGTGATCGACACTCTACTTACCATTATATTCATACTGACCGGGTACACTGCTCGTTAAGTGTGTGTGTTATTGATAAGTCGGCTAAATATAAATTTAAAACTTGAGTAGGCATTAAAACTGCTAAACCGCAACGACACATCGCACGCATCAAGTTTTTGGCGCCGTTGCCGGGGAGTGAATTGTTATTATCTGTTAATTTGATTAGTATTTTAATTAGGTTTTTCTTTTTATTAGATTAATTGCATCATTGTATTATTTTGCATATTTGTTGTATTGTGTGTTAATTGTTTTCTTTTATTTTTGTGTGTTTATTTTTGTTTGTGTGTTTAATTTTTTTTTGTTTTTGTTTTTGTTTTTCGTATTTTTTCTGTTCTGCTATCGTTGTACTGTGCTAAATCAAACGATACGGCGCATCTGATCTCTCAGATACGGCGTATTGCGTTTAATTTTTAAAAATACAATGCGTTTAATTAATTCGATACGACGCATCTTTTCCCCAAGATACGGCGTATCTGTTTTTAATAAGAAAATTTTTTCTAAGCGATAAAGTAATACAACGCATCTGCTTTAGCAGATACGGCGTATCTGTTTTTGATAAAAAAAAATTTCTAAACGTTAACGCCATATGACGCATCTGCTTTTGCAGATACGGCGTATCTATTATTTTAATTAAAAACAGTTTGCGAATTATTAAACAGATACGACGTATCGATCTCTATCGATACGGCGCATCTTACTGAATCAAAAATCTTATATTTTAAAACGTAACGAAAATACGGCGCATTAACTTTCGTTAGTACGACGAATATAATTTGATAAATATAGTTGATTTTTTATATTTACTTTGATCGGTCCGCTACTCTCGTGTGCAAGTTGTTTATTTTCAGGATAAATGATGACTCGAGCATCACCAAGAAAGATTACATTCTGAACTAACCAAGAAACGCTAGCTGAAGTGACCGAACATAAGACGACAGGAGTGGAGGAAAACTCAGTACTGGTAACATTGAACGTCTTAAATTCTTGAAATAGAATCCCAGGTAAACTCTACGATAATTCAACCTGCCCAAAGGAAAGTTCTCTACACTATAATCTCAGTTTTATTATCCATATTATACATCTGATCCAAATCGTAATCTTAATTTTGTATGCTTAAAAACGATATTTGTTCCTAACCTCGGAATAAATCCTTATCCACTAAACAATAAGATTGCAATTATTAATAAAACGTTTATGCCTATTGCTCTTATTTTGAATTCATCTATATGGTATGCCGTTTAACCCAAATTTGATGTATAAGGAACTGTGTTGCGGAGGCCAAGGTACGTTCTTCATTTAAATTTCGTTTACTAACATAGCGGTACGGCGGATCTAAATATCCGAAGCGCCGTATCCCTGACCAACTAGAACTTATTGACTAGTCAACGAGATTAAATAGATACGGCGCATCCAAATTTTCTAATACGGCGCATCCTTTTCGCCTATAAATACGACGGGAATGCGCCGGATCTAAACTCTTTACCGCAAAATCCACACACAGTTAAGATCTTTCACACAGTAAAACTATACTTTAATTCGGAGCATTTTCGTAAACTCACCCTCTAATCCGATCTATAATCATTCACCCGATCATACAATTAAGGTAATTATTCTATTTTGATTTAATTTCGTTTAATTATAAAATTTAGGGTTTTTATGACCACTTCGATTAGGGCTTAAACGATATAGGGATATGATTAGGACTTGGCATTGATTATTTCCCCTAAGTTAATTTTAGAATTGGACATCGAATTTGGCACTAATTAAATCGAACGAAAAATAGGGTTTTGGGTGATTGTTTTTAAATTTTAGAGGGAAAGTGTGATAGAAGTTTTTGATAGGAACAAATGGGGTAAATTTGGTCTGTGATATAATGTGGGAGTTTACGTCACGGATACGGATTCTTGAAAAACGTGCCTGACCCTTTATTTTATACTGATATGCCTTTAGATGCGGCGCATCTAGGTTGAATAATGCGGCGTAACGACTATTTCCAAAATTTATAAAATTCTAGATACGCCGTATTGATTAATATAGATACGACGCATCTCCATACGCCGTATCTATTGTCTTGCACCGCATCTCTTATACTTTATACAGATACGCCGCACTGATTAAATCAGATGCGCCGTATCTACCTATTTTGCAGACTGTTTACTGACTGTGAATATCTATTTCAGATGGCATTACCAGAGGTCACACTAAGGCATCAGTGGCTACAATTTGAGAACATGGGACTAACTCCTGGGACTCTGGAGGATTACTTGCGTAGGCTTGACTCGATTTACTTCAAGAAAATATTCAGAGTCCAGGTTTTGAGTTTTGATGATGTAGGATTGATTGGTGGTGGACATGCAGCTGAGAGTTTACAGCATCGGATGGAGATGGTAGTTGCTGGAGATGATGAGGAGGAGGTGTTCAGGTCTAGTGCTTGGGAGATACTATTTAGGATTGATGAGCCTCTGATTAGGGAGCTCATGCTGGAGTTCTTTAGCACGATTCATTACAGGGAGACGGATTTGGAGATTGATACAGCTGACACTCTGGTGTTCAGGTTAGGAGGTGTGCATAGGCAGATGTCGATGAGGCAGTTTATTTTGGCCATGGGGCTACACACTGAGGAGGAGCTTGGATCTGCTGGGTTTGCCAGGTACTGGGCTGAGAGTTTACGGGTTGTCCCTGACAGAGGATTATTCAGTGATTACTGGGACCGGATTTCTTCAGGGGGTGATATTACTACTTCCACCCCCTCATATACTTTGATCAGGGAGCCGATGAGGAGGCTGTGCCACAGGCTGATTGCACTTACTATTGCTGGGAGGGGTCAGTCACCTGAAAAGGTGACTACTCTGGACCTCTTCCTCCTTAGGAGTATGGATGAGGGGTTGTCGGTGAACATCCCCCACTTTTTGGCGCACTACCTCCACCGATCTGCTGCAGGGAGAGATCGGAGGAGCCAGATGACTGGCGGGCATTTTGTTTCGAGGCTGGCCCGCCATTTTGGAGTTATTGGAGCGGAGATCCCAGCGGGGCTGGAGGTTGTTGTGGCCCGTCTCCCGGTTATCGATAGGGACTATTTGGTTAGACTCGGGATCTGCCAGGTGGCTGTGGGAGGCCACTTTTGGGCAGCATTAGGGCCCGCCAGAGCTGCAGAGCCAGAGGCGGAGCAGGGAGGCCCTCATGGACCTCCGGCTGCTGCTCCTGCCCATCAGGAGGAGGCTCAGGCACCAGTACCCCCACGCACCATGGGTCAGAGACTTGACGCAGTCGAGGGAGAGTTGAGAGCCCTGAGGAGAGACTCAGAGTGGTTGGTTATGAGTGTGAGCAGACTATTGGAGCAGCAGGGGATTACCCACACCCGTTCAGATGGTACTCATGTTGCGGGAGTGACACGCGCATACGAGCGCAGAGTCCGCCAGAGGACTGATGGAACCAGCACTTCCGGGACCCATCCAGACGACCACACTCACCCATGATCTTACTCTCTTGATTTTACTGACATTGTTCCACATATTATTATTTTTTGGATTGTACTGATCACTATTCTTATGTATATATTTAATGTTTCAGTTTATATTTCTTGTTATGTTTGATGAAGACTGGCATTAAGTTCAGCATGAGAGTACGAGAGGACGTAAGAGATTAAACCGTGGAACGAGTCATTTTTGCAACAAACTGTTAACAGTCTGTTTGGTAACTACATGCGCCGCATCTGGTAAACAGATGCGACGCATCCTATCCTTTATTTCGTTTTATTTTTGTTTCAGGCCCGCATGAGGATACGGCGCATCTCAATCCTGAGATGCGACGCATCTCCTGCAATGGTCATATCTTATTTTATTTTTCTGCATTTTTATTTTCGAACTTTAAACTATTTATCAGTTTATTTTAATGCGGCGCATCCCTGGTTAAGGATGCGGCGCATCTTTATTCTGATCCGTATTAATTCCAGGCTCGATACGGCGTATCTTCTTCCATAAGATACGGCGCATCGACTGACCTGATGATTTTCAGTTTTTCATTTTTAAGTTTTATTTTTCCTAACTACTAATGTATTATGCAAGTTTGAACCTTTCTTATCTTAGGTGTGTTTTAAAGTGTTGGTGGTATTATAGTTTCTTGGATTTCCTGTGGATACATCAAGTATGAAGCTTTAAACGTTCTAATCCACAAGAAAGATGATTTTTGCTCTTATACTAATGGAGGATCATACCGAGCAAATCTCAGGGGAGTTTTCCTGTTCTAATTCTTTTATTTTCCAGTTTTTAACCTTTTATACAAACAACGAGGACGTTGTTTAACTTAAGTGGGGGGATTGGAGAATTAGAACACTTAGCATTACTTGTCCTAAACTTTTCAAAAATTATGCTTAAAATGTGCTTAATATATCAAACATAAAAATTTTTTAGCATGTTTTTGTTTAAGATCTAAGTTGCATAGCTGCACACATGACGTTATTTTCAAAAATTGTGATTTTTCAAATTTCACAAATCTATGAGTGTGCCGGTGACTTGTAAACTTTAGAACTTGGCTTGTATACTATTCGAGACCACCATAATGAGTATTATTTATATAATTGGAATGACTTGTCTAACTTGGTAAAATTCTAGGATTACACCCAAATAGCCTTTATATGTTATGTGTTATTAGCTAACTACACTGGTTAGTTAACCCCCGTATAAACCCTTTGTTACTCTCATTTTTAGAGTAAGATACCCCTAGAAAAACACTCAGAGCCATTCCTTTCTTTTCTTACACCTATGTTTAAAATGTTTCGTTACACCTTACACCTTAGCCTACCCTGTAGATTAAGATCCGTGGTTGGTTAATTGCTATAGGCAAAGTGTGTTTCCTTACATTACCTGTGTTCGCGTGCGTAATTCATTATCTTTGGTTAGGTCGGGAAATTGCACAATGCAATTGGAGTGAAAGTAAATATTGTATATCTTTGAGTTTATTTATTTATTTTTTTTTTCGTGTGTTTACTACTTTCACTATTACCATTATTTCTGAAAGTATGAAAAGAATGGAAAAATTATCCAGAATTATTGTTTTGGTGTATGTGGTGAAATTCTACACATCTATCTTTATGTTGAAAAAAAAAAAAAAAAAAATCGAAAAAATAAGAAAAGAAAATGAAAAAAAAGAAAGTTGGATGTTTGTTTTAAACCAACGATGTAAAGTTATGTAAGTGGTTCATATGGCCACTATTTGTTGTACTATATCTATGGATTGAATGGGAGTTGGCAGTTATGGGAATTTCAACTGAGGTTTATTCTTTGATTAAGATCTTGTTGAGTATAATTCGTGTCTACCTAAAGCGTGTGTTTCAAGTGTTAAAGCGTGAGTTATTCAATGATATGAGTCTTATTCATGGGATGGTTGGGATAGTGATTAACCACACTTAGGATTTTAATTTATTTGTTTTGTTTATTTTTCATTTTACACCAATTTATATCCCAAATATTATCCATACCCTATATTATTCTTTATCCAACCGAACCTTTGATTTATTGAGATTAGGGATTTGAGCAATCTTACGTATCGTAGTCGTGGATTCGGCTATGTATTTATGATTTTGTCGCCCTTTTTGATATATTATTATTGGTGAAGTTTGGACCTATCTTTAGCCTATTCGAGTTAAGGATTTGAGCAATTGCAAGTATCGTGTTCGTGGATTCGATCATGTATTTGTGATTTTGTCGCCTTTTCTGGAATTTGAGATCGATGGTGAAAAGAGAATAATTAACCCTTAAGCCTAAAAACCCTTTTTACCGCTTTAGACTTGTTATTCCTTGGCTTTAGTGGGGGAGATGTGTATACTTGCCAAGCTTATGATAGAATATTCGTCGCGACTGGACAGTTAAACGATTAGATTTGCTTTTATCAAATTATTTTATTATACTTCTAATTCGTTAAGTGTTTAGTTGTGTGATTATGAAATAAACGAATACATGCTTAAATATAAAAATAAATCCTAACATCTTTTAGGATACATTTTCATAAGAGAAATTCTAAGGTTTACTTGGGGACAAGTAAAGTTCAAGTGGGGGGATATTTGATGAACTCAAATAAGTACATTTTATTACTATCATTTATCCTATTAATTTGACTTGTTTTATTATATTATGTATGAGGATTGATACTTAATCGTTTACTTTTGTAATTCTCAGGTAAAAACAAGCATTTGGTGAAACTTAGCGATTATGGACTAAAAACGGAGTAAAATGATCAAGATTGTAATTGGTTGTTGGAATGAAGAGAATGAAGACCACTGCCTGACTTTGAAGAATGCGCCGCATGGATTTATCCCATGCGCCGCATATGAAACTTTGGTCAACGAAGAATAACCAACTTGTTCTGCTCCAGATGCGCCGCATCTCACTCATTACATACGGCGCATCTCTGTCATTATTTCACCAGATACGATCCAAGATACAAGAGGACATGCGCCGCATCCAAAGATCAAGATACGCCGCATCTTCTGGCGGTGTACGAATATTCCTGAATATTATAATCTTGGACCCCACGCGAAGTTAAGTACATGCGCCGCATCTACTTACTAGATGCGCCGCATCTTCCCTCAGACGGTAACTATAAATACCCCAAGACCAGACGAATTCCAGAGCTTTTTGGTCAGTACCATATAATACCGAAGACCGAAGCAGCAGAACCCTAGGACGAATTCAGTCAAGGAGGCAGCACAAGACACACCAAACGAAGATACAAGAGCTGTAAGAAGGTGCTGCATGTGTTTAATTCATTAAGTAGTTTTGTTTTATTGTGTTAGCAAACTTTAATTCATCAGGATTGGTGGCTTGTGTAATGTGACAACGAAAGATTGCACTCACTTTAATACTTGCTTTTCCATCAATTAAAGTTTATATGTTGATGTCTTTGGTTACTACTTATTAGTGCATTGATAACCTCTGTGTTTATTAGTGGCTTGCGGGCATTTGACTGCGGAAAATAATGTGGCTCCCACGGTTATTACTAAATTGATCACTTAGGAATAACTTTTAGACATAAGTAATCATTAAGGGTTTACTCGCCGATAAGCATAGGACCAACGAGAAAGGGTTAACTACATACACTTCATATAAAGCTATCAATAAAACAAGTGACAATCTACTTAATTATAAGGACAGCCCTCTTATTGTCTCGAGTATTTATCTGTGTACGTGTGTGCTACTTGCTGATTCGTGCCTATTGGTTTATTTTATTATTTAATTACAAACAAACCGTGCCAGTCTCTCAGGCTGAAACCCCCTTGCGTTAGGATATTAAAATACTGATTAGAATAACTAGATAATACGTTCCACTCTTAGTGATCGACACTCTACTTACCATTATATTCATACTGACCGGGTACACTGCTCGTTAAGTGTGTGTGTTATTGATAAGTCGGCTAAATATAAATTTAAAACTTGAGTAGGCATTAAAACTGCTAAACCGCAACGACACATCGCACGCATCATCTATCAAGTATAGCCTTCTAAGTCCAAGGTACTCTTCACTCATCCCCAGCTTCCTACTAAAACCTGCCGCAGGAAAAGAAATGCGGCTGAGCTACGAGAGCTCAGTGAACAGATATAACGATAACAAAGCAGTAGTGGAGAAAAGTACAACGTAACAGAAATAAAGGTCATGCAGATGTAATATGGGTTAAGGAATAAGTAAAGGAATAAGAATAAAGGAAAAAGAAAAAGGAACAGTAATCCACCACGAGCCCAGAACAGATAATATCATAACCATGTAACCATATCAGTAATCCAGAGGGGATGCCTCTCAAGTAACCAGATAATATGAGGGGTGTCCTCATGTATCAAATGGAGTAGCTAGCTCCCAGAGATGTGAAAGACGTGTATCGCACACACCATCAGTCACCAGATATATATATATATATATATATATATATATATATATATATATATATAGTGAGACTTTCTTGCGAGAACCATTTTATCTGCGAGAACTGAGAGAACCACCAAAAACATACATGCACGCCTTCAATAATTGTATTTTTGCACATATGTTCTAAAAACAACATATATGTTTTAAAAAAAAACATAGTTGTTCTAAAGAATTTGATAAGAAATTGGAAATACAACATTTTTCTTTGAAGGTGTGCATGTATGTTCTTATAAGGCGTGCAACGACAATATTGCGGCCTTGTGTAAGGTTTTTGTGAAAAAAGAGGATGAGTTCATGATGATATTGAAGAACATAGGTGGATACTTACGATTATTGATGATTTGCATGTATTTTTATTTTATTTTAAAAGGCGTGCATGTATGTTTTTTGTGGTTCTCTCAGTTCTCGCAGATAAAATGGTTCTCGTAAGAAAGTCCCCCTATATATATATATATATATATATATATATATATATATATATATATATATATATATATATATATATATATATATATATATATATATAATATATATATATATATATATATATATATATATATAACAGTAAACAGTAACAGATAACAGAAATCAGATCAGATCTAGGATGCATCCATACGCCCCAGGTGGCCAGAGTCTACCAATACACACTAGATAAAATAAAGTCAGGGACGGGACAGGTCATCACTCTCCTGCCCTAGAGTCATGCCATCGGTGCATCAATGACATGGACATGAAACCCTCATGCCTAGTGAAGTAAATAGTGGCTCGGGTATCAAACCGTGGTCAGGGTCAAGTATCAAGTATCAGGTCAAAATCAGAGTGTCATATCAGAAGGTTCATAGCATAAGGTTCATGTCAATTATTTCAGAATTAAATATCAGAGGTTCAGAATAAATCAGGTTCAAATCAGAGTTCATCAGATCAAGGTTTATATCAATAATCAAGTCAAGGTTCAGATCAAAAGTTCATTTCAGAAATTTCTATCAAAAGTCCATTTTAAGAAATCCCTTAATAATTGTTTTCATAAAAATGATCCTTCAAAACGGTTTTTCATAAAGATAGTCTTTAAAATAGTTTTCATAAAAGTTAGTAGAGTTTCAAGTAAAAGTATAAACATCATTTTAAACAAATAACTCTTCTCAAAACATTTCCAGGTCATAATTTAAAAGGTTTTTCACAACATAGATTCATATCAGAGGTCATAACAAGGGAATCAATAGAAAAGGTTCAAAGCAAAGGAAATCATAGCAATGGTATCAACTCAGAAAAACTAAACAGATCAGAATATGAGAGAGATCATAACAGGGTTCACAAAACAGGGGGAACGTAGCAATGGCTTAGGGAAACAAGACAGAAAAGAGAGGGTTCATGAGAAACCTGTGAGAAGGTCAGAATATCTGTACCTTATACCGCAAGTGAAACACAACAGAAAATATAAGGGTCGGAAGCAAACTCCATCTTCAGCGAATCTACACGAATTCATGACTGTCTTATTAATAGCTTATTTAATTCAGATTACTTATTTTAGTCGGCTTTCCATTTTTAGTAACTTTCCTTTTCAGGTAACTTTCCAAAAATAGCAACTTTCCATATTTAGTAACTTTCTATTTTTAGCAGGTTTCCATAATTAGCAGATTTCCATAATTAGGGTTTTAAATGTAATTATACCAAAGTCAAAGGTTTAAAATGAAAATATCACAAGTTACTCATTTTATATCATAAGTTATCCAGAATTACACTCTTAACCCTTTAAGTTTAACAATATACAATTTATACCCCTTAGTTAATTTAATTACAAAAATAAACCTTATAATTATATAAATCACAATTTAACCCTTAACATATTTATATTAACACAACAAGCCCTTAATTTATCAAAATTACAGAATACACCTCTCAATTTAATGTATGGTACGAAATACCCCTTCAAGTTTCATAATTTACAAAACAAGTCCCTTAATTATTTAAAACTTATAATTTGAATCACAATTTATTAATAATTACACATTAAGCCATTAAATACCCAAAATACACATTAAGCCCTTTATATCATTAATTATACGAATCAACCTCAAGTTTCCATAATTTAAACTTTTAGTCCCTCTATTTTAATTAATTGCAAACCGAATTAAACATAATCATATAATTACAATTTAAACCTTTAAATTACAAAAATAACCTTCATGTTTCATTAATTACAAAACACACCCTTATACTTTTAAAAACCCAATCGGTATAACTTTTAATTATCAAAACCCTAACCATAATTGCACCAATCATTGTCCAATCATAATAACATCATTAAACCCATTAAATGACCAGATCTAACACAGAAAACCTAACCCTAATTCAATTCGATTAGGTTTTCTATTTTTTTCTCATTTTTCTTTAAATCCGATTACAAGCAAAACTCCACAAGGATGATTTGGGCTTTAACAAATCAAATGACCATTTTTCTAGAGTTGTATGATGCATAAGGAACTCAGATAAAATATGTTCGAGACCCAAAAAATTCGCATGATCATATTTGGATTGTATGTGTGTTTTTGTTCTCAAAAAGTCGTACGATCAATTAAGCTTGCATGAATCGATTCTATCAATTTATATGAGTCATATATGATCTAAATAACATTAGAAAAATACTAAACTGAATTTAGGACGTGTGTATTAGGCGTAGTAATTTGCACCTTTCGTATGAATTAAACCGACACAAAGAAAAAGCCCACGTTCGAATCAAGCTTCCTAAGACCCAAGGCTTATTTTTCCTAGCTTCTTCTAACTCCAAGGAACCCAGGAAAAATACTAAGAATCGTGTGAAAATGTTATGGAGGCCGGATGGAGTTTTTGTGTGTGTTTATGGTAAAAATAAAACTAAAAAGGGAGTAAATAATTAAGGAAAACCGTGTGATGGAGGAGGGGGAGGAAAATTTTAGGATTTGATGGTGATTACAATCAATTACTGATTTTGACATGGTTTCCTTACTTGTTGTGATGATTATCTCTTTTAAATTTGTTTATTTAAATTATAATAAACCGAAATTAATTAAATTTGTATAAATTTGGCCTATGTAAATGTAACAAGTATTTTTAGGACATTTAAGATGTTAAAGTGTCCATGCAAAAATTATCATATATCATATGTTGCTAATTTCCAAGAGTTTGGGATTTATTTGGTATTTTATTTAACTTTAAATTGAAATTTAAGGTCACATGGGTATTTTGGTAATTTTGCATGTTCTCACATTTTGGGTTTTACAAAGACTATACCAGGATAGCTATTCCGGATTAGTATGACTAGAAGAGATTATTTTAGACTTAGTAATCATTGTAATTCTCATTGTAACCTTGTATTTCAGATTTTTCCCATGTAACCTTTGAATATCATTTTGTATTATTTATGTCATATGCTTGTGTTTGCTTTGATTTGTCACCATAACGTAATACTTCTACCCTTATCAGGTTGGGGTGTTACAATTATGGTATCAGAGACGACAGGCTGCGACTTGTAATACATTTACCCTTGGCCTGTGAAGTATGGACCATTAAGCTTCCACTTTAGGCGCTCATAAGGCAACCTTTGAAATTTGCTTTAGGATTTCCCTATAGGAACTTAAGTTTGACCAGTGAAGAATGGGTAGACTATAATATATTTGTTTAAGTATCCTTGCTTCCGCATCACTCTGATTCATGCCCTGCGTTTGGTTAAAGCCTGTTGAGATCACTTTTGATGATTGAAAGCTTATGCCTTGCAGCACCTAAGTTTTGAAACCTAATCTTGAAGGCATTTGAGAATTGCATAGTAATTTCCTGACACTATTTGATCCTTATCTTCATATTTCGACTCTGACCTCTGATCCTCTTGTTAATCATTCTGATGCCTCTTCGGGCATTCTGAGAATCTCCATGGCGATGACGTACTTGATATTTTCTGTTATTTGTCTCTTGCTTTTAATAATCATCTATGAATCTTCTGACACTATTTGATTTCGTTTTAACCATCTCTGTTCCCATGGGAAGTCTGGTGGTGTTTAACCACGAGTATAAAAATGTTTCCCTCTCATTTTGAACGATAAGATTTGCTTTGTTGATCCGTCTTTCTTTGGATAGTTAACCCTGATTTTATTCTTATAAGGGATTGGTTGATTGAGCATTCAAATATTGACAACTATCCTCCTATGTCTCACTTTTGGCGTTTGAAACAATTTTGAACTCCCTACCATGAGTACCGATTATTAAACTTTTTGCTACCACTACCTGATTTTGATCTTCACTTCCGATATGTTTGATAAACAGTTTGATACCTCTCCGACCATCCCAAAGGTCATTTAACCCCCAATGTGTTTGACACATTCTATGAATTCATTACTCGTGCTGGATATAAATGTATCATCTGATACTACTCTGTCTTGCAAAATCCTTTACTACTCCTATGAGAACTCTGGTGATTATTAACCATGGATATAGGAAGTTTATTCCCTCCCTTTGAATAATGAATCTTGCCTGCTAATCAGTTTCCTTTGGAAGGATTTGATGCAAATACTATCTCAGTACGAAGTTGTTAACTGAGCACGATGGTGCTGATAGCTAATATTCCATACATCTCACTTTTGACAGTTATACGATGTTCGTATTACCAAGGATTCACAACCTACCTGCCACTTATGCTAAATAGCTAAACAAGATTCCAACACCTTGAATGGTTCGCTTATCTACCTCACACTATATTGAAACATGTACTTGACCTTGATATATGAACTATCCGTCTGGCTTGACGACTGTACTCATCCTACAAATCCGTTTACTTTTGATGTAATTGATTTTGGGGTCTTTTGGTTATGGATTGGATGGCTCTTCATAAAGCTACCATAGACTACCGTATCTGAAATGTGACTTTTAACAAATCTGTTTCACTTTACTTTTGATGACTGTCAATCGCTCAGATCTGATAAAATTAATGTTGCTATGGAAACGCTTACTCCGGTCCCATTTGATTGTCAATTTCTCCTGACACCTATTATCCACCCTTAGGAAGCTTGGGCATTGGAAGTCCTGTTGTACAAATTTTCTGGTGTTTTTCTGATGAACCTTTTTGGGATTCCCTCCTACTCGGGAGATAGAGTTGGCATTGAACTGATCTCAGTTGACGAACCATGATGCTATAGAAGTTGAGAGATTGAAGAAGCTGATGGAATATGATTTTGTTCACCTCAGTGTTCCCTTTGAATACCCCTATTAATTTATGAAGAAGAAAGAGAAAATTATATGTCAGCATACCGACTATCGTAAACATAACCGTACCACTACCCGTAATCATTTTTCATTTCCGCGTGTCAATGATTGATTTGGTCTATCTTTGAAACTCTGAATCAGACGGTCTCATTTAGTGTTTGAAGGACTGAAGAAGCAACCCCAAGAACTTCTAAGAAAGGAGATGACTAACTGAGAGTAACCTCCGTAAAGCATTTCAGTTTTATGCATGAAGAGGGAGATAGGTGATATGAAGTAGATATGAAGTCTTCCCTGAGACGATTCATGAAGCTGCTTTTGTACTCGTTGTAATCATTATGAGTTTTAGGTGAGGCCAATTGCATTGGCTAATAGAATCATTTTTTTCGTGATTAATTGGACAATTGTCATAGCACGACGGTATGTTTGTGCTCAGAGACGAACAAGGAACACGTAGATCATCTTCGGATTAAGTAGAATGACCCTTTGTTCTGGAAGAGTAGATTTGATTGGCGTTCAGAGATTATAGCAGACAACACTACCAGGTATCCGGTGATGACAGCAGTTGAGTTGGCGAATTTCGAACTGTGCTAGAAGACCTGTCAAAGACACACGGTCTTGCTTCTCTATTCATTTTAGTTGTACTAAGATGAATTGAGAGCAGGAGCAGACTCGCGAATGGAAGAATGCACAGTGACCATGTCAGAGATTCACATTACTCCATCACATTCCAAGAAGAACTGCAGAAGGCTTGATGAACCAGACACAAGTTCACGATTTTGTTTCATTTCCAGTTTAACCGGACTTGAAGAGATTGAATGTTTTGAATGAACGGATTTTAGAAGCAGACCTTTTATGTTTGGAAGAATTGATTCTGTGAAGGCCGAAGCTATTGACGACTAATTTTTCACTTCCGTTGACTCACTTAAGCTTCGTTTTATAGTAATAAAATCCTCTAATGATTTAAGTTCCCTAGAAGCCTTTCAGTTCCATGTTTATTTTTCGTATGTTCGATGATGGCTTTGTTTTGCGAATTTTGCCGAATTGTGAAAGATCTGATGCTTGTGGACGGCGTACCTTACTTCTGCTAGGCAATCTGGAATTCCGATACTCTTGCGAATAGTTTTGTTTTCCCTCTTGACTATGACATTGATCTTGTTGACCTCTGAGACTGTAGAAGTACTAGGTGGATTAAGATAAGTTATTCAGTTCACGACTTGAGATAAAGTATGATCATCATGAGGGCATATTTATATGATGCCAATATTATGACGTCTGGCCAACGTATTAATACTTGCGTCATATAACGTGCACTTGTTGTGGGCATAGGATATTTTGGGGAGTGCCTAAGAAGTTTAGAATTTGGTTTCTGTTAGTTTATCCGTGATTAGTGAGACTGTAGGATCATTCTACCTATGCGTATACCCTGCCTTCGTTCATTAGATATCTGGATGAGTTTGGACTCTTTTTTTGCATTCTGTTGACCTCAGTTATAAATCTTGAACTATTTGTAGAGCTCTCTTCTGTGGATACAGTTAATTTGATTTGAAATCTTGTTCAGTTTCCCAGAAGATTCGCCTATCGTCCATTTTATGTTGCATGGACCTTTTGATCAGAATCAACTTGTTTTGTCTCCTTCTGAGAAATTTGAAACCACCTTGCTTTTTATTTGAGTCATGAGAAACTATTTGGTCTGAAGATCTTTTTTGGAAGAACCTCCCCGGACGTGAGTATGTTGTGACGATCTTTTTGCGATTTGCTACGACTTCGTCTAACTTTGCGACTTCAAATTTCGAGGACGAAAATTTTCTTTTAGAGGGGAAGAAGTTGTAATACCCAAAATTTCAAAACATTCAAAATTACCAAATTACGCTTGCAACTTAAAAAAATCAATTAATGATTAAATAAAACATCAAATAAATCTCAAACTCTTGGAAATTAACAACATATGAAGTATGACAATTTTTGCATGAATATTTTAACATCCTAAAGGTCCTAAAAATATTTGTCACATCACTTAAACATTTACATGTCGAAATTCTATTACCTATATATTTATTTATGTTATTAAATAAAATAAAATCAAATAAAAACTAAGATAAGTATTGCAATTAAAGGAAATCAATCACAATCAGTAAATTGATCCTCCTTGATCACTTTGGGCCAAAATCCATGCCTCTCCTCCCATAATACATGGTTTTTCTCATTTGTTTCCTTTTTACACATTCTAAAAACCCTAAAACACAAACAAAAACTCCCAATCGGCCACCATAATTTTCCACGACCACTTATCATTTTTCCTGAGTTCCTGGGTGCTAGAATAAGTGTAGAAAAATAGGAGTTCGATTTTTGAAGGCTTGATTCACTCGGTTTCAGTTTTTGTTCGATTTTCATGTTTGCCGAGAGGTATTAATTCTCCACCCTTATTCGATCATTCTAATCACTACCTGGTATTTTTGTGACTCTCTTTACATCATATATGATCTAAATAAAATGGATTCCACGACCCATGCATGATATTCTGGTCGTATGGATTTAAACGTGTTATAAACCCTAAAAATGTGCAAAAACTATAATCGGCTCTATATTAATTTTATGAACCTCAAACATATTTTTATGATCTGTAATATGATATAAGTGACCTGTAAAAATTGGATTCGAAATTATTTGAAGCCTAGAACCATGGTTTGTGAATTATTTTGTTATTTGTTTAATCGGCTAGAAAATAAAAAGGAAAACAAAAATCATATGAACTAGGGTTTGGATTTGTGATGATGGATTTGATGTAATTAATGTGTTTTAAGGTTAAATTAATGATTGGTAATGATTGGAAAATTTTAGGGTTAGGTTTACATGATTTTGTTTAAAACCGATTGAAGAGATAAAAAGTTTTGGGTGAGTTTTGTAATTTTATAAACTTGTGGGTTATTTTTGAAAGATACTTTGGACCAGGGGTGATTCGTATAAAATATAATATGGGGGTATAATGTGTAAATTTTGTAACTAAAAGGTTTAAATTGTAAATTGTTTAATTGTTAAACCGATTTGAAAATTATAAAGTAGAGGGGCTTGTTTTGTAAATTATGTAAAATGAAAGGGTATTTGTATAAATATTAATGTAAGGGGTGTAATGTGTAAATTCGGATATTTGAAGGCTTAGTGTGTAAATATGAATATTATAAGGATTAAATTGTAATTTAATTAATTAAAAGGTTTAAATTGTAATTCGATTAACTAAAGGGTTTAATTTGTAAAATTGTTAAAGTTAAAGGATTGGAATTGTAATATGGGAAACTTATGGATTAAAATGAATAACTTATAATAATTGCACTTTAGACCTTTATCTTTGGCATAATTGCATTTGAAACCTTAAAATATGGAAAGTTGTCATATTTAACCCTAAGCTATTATAACTTGCTAAAATGAACCCTATTCCCATAATAGTATTTAATTAATGACTTAACCTAAATCATAATATTTGAAACCTGCTAATTATGGAAACCTGCTAATTATGGAAACTTGCTAATTTGGGAAACCTTTTAAAAATAGAAAGTTACTAAATATGGAAAGTTGCTATTTTTGGAAAGTTACCTGAAAAGGAAAATTATTAAAAATGGAAAGCCGACTAAAATAAGTAGTCTGAATTAAATAAGCTATTAATAAGACAGTCATGAATTCGTGTAGATTCGCTGAAGAAGGAGTTTATTCCGATCCTTATGTTTCTAGTGTGTGTTTTCCTGGCAGTTTAAGGTACATATATTCTACCCTTTTTCAGTAAGGGTGCTTTCATTCTCATGACTTCATTGATCTTGATTCATTAGGATTCCCTAAGCCATTGTTATGTTCCCTTATACTTTGATTCGTTCTTTATTATCCATTTGACATTCGTTCATTATGATCCTTGTGATATAATACTTGATAAAATTCATTCGTTACCTTGTGATATTTGTATTCGAACCACTCTACACATAGAAGGTTCATTTGATTTTGGTGACTAGAAGTGAAAACCTTTCTTAATTATATCATGGAAATGTTTTGAGAAAAACTATTTTAAAATGATGTTTACAAATGATGTGATACCACTTTTATATGGAATTTTGCTATCTTTTATGAAAACTAATTTTAAAGACTACTTTTATGAAAACCGTTATTAAAGATCATTTTGATGAAAATCATTTGATAAAGATTTCTTTAAATAAACCATTTGATTATGAACCTTTGATATGAACCCTTTGCCATGAACCTTTGATATTTGGACTTTGACTATGATTCGATGACTT
Organism: Artemisia tridentata subsp. tridentata; assembly: GCA_021014915.2. Taxonomy (NCBI): domain Eukaryota; kingdom Viridiplantae; phylum Streptophyta; class Magnoliopsida; order Asterales; family Asteraceae; genus Artemisia; species Artemisia tridentata. The sequence goes on from CP139506.1 coordinate 416,310,471, forward strand.
AGACTATTTGAACCTTTGCTATGGTTTGGACCTTTGACCTTTGACCCTTCAGTTTGATACCCGAGCCAAGTTCGTTTCCTAGCCATGAAGGTAACATGGCCATACCATTGATGCACCAATGGCATGACTTTAGTGTGGTTGAGTGATGTTCCACACCGTCCCCATTTTGCTATGCGCGCTTTATTATTTATTATGGCCAATATTATTGTTCGGGGGGCGTATGGATGCATCCTAGGTTCGTGTTCGTATTAGTGGATTTAACAGGATTTGATATTATATAATATTGTTCGGTGACTGATGCATGGGTGCAATCCACGTCTTTCACATATATTTGGGAGCTGATCACTCCAATTTGATACATGAGGACACCCCTCATATTATCTGGTTACTTGAGAGGTATCCCCTATAGATTGCTTACAGGGTTACTATATTTGGTTTGTGTTCGGGCTCGTGGTGGATTACTGACTCCTTTCTTTTCTTACTTTGTACCTTTGCCTATACCTTATGTTATTCCAATGCACTATTCTATATCATGTTCGTTTCGTTGCTTTCGTTTTCGTTTATGTATATATCTGTTCAGTGGGCTTTTTATGCTCAGCTGCATTTCTTTTCCTGCGGCAGGTTTTTGTTGGAAGTTGGGTTATGAGTGGAGAGTATCTTGGACTTAGAAGACTATACCAGGATAGCTATTCCGGATTAGTATGACTAGAAGAGATTATTTTAGACTTAGTAATCATTGTAATTCTCATTGTAACCTTGTATTTCAGATTTTTCCCATGTAACCTTTGAATATCCTTTTGTATTATTTATGTCATATGCTTGTGTTTCCTTTGATATGTCACCATAACGTAATACTTCTACCCTTATCGGGTTGGGGTGTTACAGTATCAAAGCAAGCACAAGCTTATGACATAAATAATACAATTGAATTTCAATGGTTACAATGGAAAATCTGAAACTACAAGGTTACAAATGAGAAATACAATAACTACTAAGTCTAAATATAAGTTCTTCTAGTCATCTCTAATCCAAAATAGCTAGTAAGGTCTTCTAAGTCCAAGGTACTCTCCACTCATACCCAGCTTCCAAACTAAAACCTGCCGCAGGAAAAGAAATGCGGCTGAGCTACGAAAGCTCAGTGAACAGATATAACGATAACAAAGCAGTAATAGAGAATAGTGGAGAGTAAATGAAATGAAGATCATACAGATATAATAAGAGTTAAGGCATAAGTAAAGGGTAAGAGTAAACGAAAAAGTACAAGATTATAAGATAAAGGAAACAGTAATCCACTACGAGCCCAAATCAAATCAAATAATCAAATATCAAGGTGTACGGAGGGGAGACCTCGGTACCAAACGCAATATGAGGGGATACCTCCAAAGGGTGGAGTCATGAGCTCCCAAGATGTGAAAGACGTGTATCGCACACACCATCAGTCACCAAATATAACAAACTCGATACAAATAACAAATCTAGGATGCATCCATACGCCCCAGGTGGCCAAGGTCTTCCTCTACGTAACAAATCAAATCAAATCAAATTAGGGACGGGATAGGTCATCACTCTCCTACCCTAAGAGTCATGTCATCGGTGCATCAATGACATGGACATGAAACCCTCATGCCTAGTCTACAAATGGTGGCTCGTAGTCTCAAACTGTTGGTCAAGGGTCAAATATCAAATGTCCAAGTTCAAGTTTCATATCAAGTGGTTCAAGTCAAGTTTCCAATTCAAGTGGTTCAAAATGTCATATCATATCAAAGTCAAATGTCTAAGTCATCAAAGAGTCATAATCAAAGTCCAAATGTCAAAGGTTCAAATATCAAAGGTTCATATCAAAGGTTCAAATCAAGAATCATAGCATAGGGTTTATAGCAAAGGTTCAAATCAAAAGGTTCATTTCAGAGGTTTTTATCAAAGTTCATTTAAAACAATCTTTTAATACTGGTTTTCATAAAAATGATCTTTCAAAACGGTTTTCATAAAAATGGTCTTTCAAAACGGTTTTTCATAAAGATAGTCTTAAAAGTAGTTTCATAAAACTTTTAGTCAAATTACAATTAAAAGTGGTATCGCATCGTTTTAAAATAGCTTTTCTCAAAACATTTTCATGTATAATTAAGAAAGGTTTTCACATCCAATTATAATATCAAATGAACCTTCAAGGTATCCAAGGATTTGAATATTCATGTTACAGGGTAACGAACGAGTTATATCAAGTATCAAGGGAACATAGTAAGGTTCACAAATCAAGGGAAGCATAGCAAAGGCATAAATTAAATAAGAAAGTCACAATAAGAAGGCTCAGATCATAATCAAACCAATATAGAATGATGCAAGTGAAACATGAAAAACGAATCAAAGTATAAGGGAACATAGCAATGGCTTAGGGAATCCTATAGTGAACCAAGATCAAAAGTCATGAGGAGGACACCCTTACTGAGAAAGGGTAGAATATTTGTACCTTACACCGCAAGTGAAAACACATCTAGAAATATAAAGATCGGAAACAAACTCCATCTTCAGCGAATCTACACGAATACATGGTCGTCTTATTATTAATATCTTATTTAAATCAGATTTCTCATTTTAGTCGGCTTTCTATTTTAGCAGGTTTCCATTTATAGCAAGTTTCCTTAATTAGTAAGTTTCTATTTTTAGAAAGTTTCCTTATTTAGTAAGTTTCTATAATTAGCAGATTTCCATAATTAGAAAGATTTAATATTATAAATTTAGGTTAAATCATCAATTAAGTATCATCATGGAAATATGGTTCATTTTAGCAAGTCATGATAGTTTAGGGTTCATTATGACAACTTTCTATATTTTAGGGTTTTAAATGCAAATATGCCAAAGATCAAGGTTTAAAGTGCAAATATTACAAGTTATTCATTTTAATCCATAAGTTTCTCATATTTACAATTCCAATCCTTTTATTTTAACAATTTTACAAGTTAAACCATTTTATTAATTTAAATTACAATATAAACCTTATAATTAATTAAAATACAATTTAATCCTTATAATATCCATATCTACACATTAAGCCCCTAATTATCCAAAATTACACATTATACCCCTTACATTAATATTTATATGAAATACCTTCCACTTTACATAATTTACAAAACAAGTCCCTTTATTTTATTTATTTTCAAATCGAATTAACTAATTATACAATTTACCATTTAAACCTTTTAGTTACCAAATTTACATATAATACCCCCATATTATATTTTATTCGATTTACCCCTGGTCCAAAGTATCTTACAAAAATAACCCACAAGTTTATAAAATTACAAAACACACCCAAATACTTTTAATTATAAATCGGTTTAGACAAAAATGTATAAACCCTAACCCTAAAATTTCCCAATCATTACCAATCATTAAATCAACCTTAAAACACATTAATTATACCAATTACATCATCACAAATCCAAACCCTAGCTCATACGATTTTTGTTTTCCTTTTTATTTTCTTGCCGATATAAACCAATAACAAGTAATTCACGAATCAAGGGTTCTAGGCTTCAATAAATTTCGAATCAAATTTTTATAGGTTACATATGTCATATTACAGATCATAAAAATATGTTTGAGATTTATATAAAATTCATATATGGTCGATTTTAGTTATACACGTTTTTAGGGTTTTTATGAATCGATTAATTCCAACGACCTGAATATCATGCATGGATCAAGGTAACTATTTTATTTAGATCATATATGATGTAAAGAGAGTCAAAAAAATATCAGATGATTTTTATGATGGTCGAATGAGGTGTGGAGGATTAATTCTTCTCGGCTGGAATCAAACTCGAGCAAAAATCAAGATCAAATGAACCAAGCTTCTAATATTCGAACTCCTATTTTTATAGCTTTCTTCTAACTCCAAAGCATCCAGGAAAAATGCCAAGAGTTTGCAGAAAATTATTGGTAGTCGATTGTGGATTTTTGGATGAATCGGTTAGGTTTTTAGAGGATATAAAAGGGAATTATAATGAAACCGTGTGATAAGATGAGGAGAGGGCATGAAATTCGGCCCATATGATATGATAATATCAAAATTCTAATTTGTGAAGATCTTTCCTTATTTTGTAGTGTTTATCCTTGATTTGTACATTTTTATTTATTTAACAAGTAAACAAAATATATATGTATATGCATAATAATTATTTTTGGCCTATGTAGTATTTAAATAATGTGACAAGTATTTTTAGGACATTTAAAATATTAAAATGTTCATGTAAAAATTATTTTACTTCATATGTTGCTTGTTTCCAAGTGTTTGGGAATTAATTGGTGTTTTATATAATTGTTAAGTGAAATTTTAAGTTACAGGGGTATTTTGGTAATTTTGCATGTTTTGAAATTTTGGGTTTTACACAAATTGTGGCCTAAAACAACAATACCCTTCATAAAGCACATAATGATGTAGTTAGAGTAAAATAATCAAAAGGCATTTAACAATGAGATAGTTTAATGGTTATCTACATCATGCTCACATAAAAAAGAAATCAACCTAAGCTTCACATTATAAAACAAAAAGAAAAATTCAGGTATTAAAGTGTTTCATATCAATACCTTCGTAACAAGGTAGCGTTATCACCAATAGCATATAACACACAAAGCAATGCAACCCCGTACATACTATCCTAGTCTTTTCTTTAAGATCTCAACTATTTTTTAAGGATAGGTGCACCAGAAACATGATCCCAAATTGCAGGCAATATATATAGTGAAAGGCAGATCACTATTATAAGTTATGGCATATGGACCTGATGTAGCAGAGCATTTCTTTGATATCTCTAACTGTCTCAAAATCAGCACTCTTATTCATTGCATAACTTCATATGTGATAAATTGAAATCCAAGTATAAGTACACAAAAGCATAACTATATTAAATATAAGTATATACCAGTAACACCTTTTGGAGGAATATATAGAGGGACTCACCCTCTTCTAAGCAGTAAATCAACAAGATATGATGTTATGTGGCGTCCAGCAACATTTATTCGCTTTGTGAGATGAGGGAACGAGTACCCAAAAAATCCAAAAAATACTTGGACCACGATAAAAGATTTGTATCTATGAAAACATATTTATTTAAAATCAATCTATAAAAACACATTGGTCATTTTTAATTATTAAAACATGTACAAACAAGCCACCATACAGATTTAATTTCGAAAACAAAGCAAATCTCATATCATGATTGGCCACTATTATCTACCACTTCCGGCTAAGCCATAATAATATTCACAAAATATCAAAAAAAAACGAAAACAACACAAAACAATAACGTTATAGCGAATCCAAAAAAAATTCAAAAATGTTATAGCAAAAAAAAAAAAAAAAAAAAAAAAAAAAAAAAAAAAAATCAAAAATGTGGCGAAATATTCCGACAACAGTGGCGGTGACAACAGCGGATCTACAAAAAAAATTAAAAAATGTTATAGAAAATCAAACTTCTAAAAAAACAGATCTATGCATAAAAAAATAAAAACAAAACAAAAACGTCAAGGAATATATAGGTTTATATAAAAAAATAACCTTTGGTGGGGTTCGTCTCGGTGGTGGGTTTCCTAAGGTGGTGAGACGCTCGGTATTGGCTGTTTCTTTGATGGTGGCTATGGACAACCGAAACCACTAACAACAACCAAAAACCCAACCCTCGACTATCTGAAACTACCTAAACCATCGAAAGATGGTGGCAATTCGGTAGATGGTGGCGGAGATAGGTTATGTTGGCGGCGGCGGCTGCTGTTTTTTAGTTAGAGAAATGTGGTGTGTTTTAGGTTAGAGAAGAAAAGTGAATAGAGAATAGGTAAAAGCAAATATGCGTGTGTGTATTTGTGTGTGTGTTTGGTAATTGACAAGGGCGTTATGGGGATTGACCAAAAGTTCAGTTTTCATTTTTCCACTTTGAACGTTTTGTCTTTATAAGTAGTATAGATATTTCTAACATGACTTTCCATAACTACTTTTTGTAGGCAAGTGAAAAAAAGATATGCAGTTCACACTTGAGATAATCTAAGCTTGACCTATATTTCGTAATTCTTAATAAGACTTAAGTTTGTATTTATAAGAATATATATATATATATATATATATATATATATATATATATATATAATATATATAATATATATATATATATATTTTTTTTTTTTTTTTTTTTTGGTTAGCCATTGTTCAATTTTAATCCAAGCATCAAAGATTATATGGTTGATTTTGATTTGAAACTCAATTTATTTTTTTATTTTTTTATTTTTCTTTTCAAATCTAAAAAATCTTGAAATTGTGTTTTCTATTACTTCTTTCGATGGCTTCTTTGTACAGCAAAATTTATATGAGCATTTGAAGTAGATGAGTTCATAAAAATGGCCGAGTTTTAAACTCTCACAACCAACTAATTAAAAAACGAAACTCATATAAATGGAATCAAAAAACGAAACCTTACCAATTGTAATTATCAGTTTAATTAAACCACAAAAAGAACGACGCTGTTTTGCACAGGCTTTTCCCGCCTTTTTTTTTGGGCTATTTGGCCTGGTCTTTGTGGTCCGCCGGCGGTAACTGCCAACCCAAAATATAAGCCGCCCTCTATTATTTCATACCTACCTATCTTCTCAAATCTTCCAGAATCATGCCACACTCACACGAAAAGTATAGCGGGATTTCCAAAATCTTCATCTCATCCACAAGTTACCATCAACACACACCTGCAAGAAATCAGACCGGAAATTTTATTTGATGATATATCTCATACAGGTGCACTGAGATCTTCTCGAATCTACTCATACATACCTGCACTCAAATCGTTTATCTAATACCCATCGACACAAAGAAACCCAGCTCAAATCGAATTAGGTTGATAAAAAAATCCCTACTTTTTGCCGGTAAGAAGATGGTCGGTGGTGCAGATTAACAGGTTAGTCCAATTGTGTTTGTTACATTTTTTTTCAATTTTATTGTTATTTATTTTTGAACTGTCTTGAACTTGATTTAGGAGTGTTTGGGATTGCTTATTCACAATTTTTTTTAGTTTTGAGGTTTCTGGTAATTTAGGTGTGTTAGTTAATTGATGTTTTGTTTTGTTGATGTACAAGAAGATTGAAGGTATCTATATGCTTTTGGTTATATTTGGTATTAATTTTTTGGGTGTCGGTTTGTGTTTATTTTTTTCTTTGATTTTGGGTTACCTTCTGTTTTGAGGTGTTTAATTGACGATAACAATCCTGGTAGGTTGGCGAGTTATGGTTGTAGCCATACTTTTTGGCTGCTACCATTCAAAAAGGACAGACACAAGAAGCAACTAAAAGAAAAAAAAGGAACTTTTTTTTTTTTTTACTTTTGGCTGCTGTGTTCGAAAGAAGAAAAAAAAGAAGAGAAAAACATAGTTCTGTTTTTTTGCCTGCTGTTCCATACACAGAAAAGAAGAGAAAAAGGTAGTGCTCAATTACTTTATGAATTATAACTTCACTTTTTGTGTGAAAACATCTCGAAGCCCAATTAAAGAACCACCCATGGATAGTACTTTTATCAGTATGTAAATAACCATAGATAATTGTCTATAAGAAAAAACAAACTTTATAATCACTATCAAATGGTAAAGTGGTTTGATACTAGCTTTATTTGGGTGTTTATGGATAAAAAAAATGAAATGATTATCCTTAAGAGTTGGATGGTAATTTTAGAGGGTGTTTTGTGAAATTTGTTTCTTTATTTCAGTAGGGGATTTATGACCTTTATTATAAACCTAAGAACTAAATGGCTTCAAATTCCAGTTGTTGAATGTTAACTTTAGTAGCCATTTTGTAAAATTGTTTCTTGATTTCAGGAATTAATTTTACTTGACTATTTGTACTTTTCTTTCTCTCTTTTGTTTTATACAGTGATTAATGCTATTTTGGTGTTCTGGTGAAACCTTTTCGAATTATAACTAAATGAGTTCAAATTACTTGACATCTTATATTATTGTTGTGTTAGGCGAAACTGATTCTCATCCTAGGCAGCCAATGAGCCATCCCACAAAGAGAACCAGAACAATGCAAGCAACAGGTTCAGGAGGGGTCGACACACCTCCGCATACAACAGATGCACGCAAAGGTGAGGTGCGTACACATACGTTATCCAATCGCTGTATGTTAATTATTTTGCTATATGTATTCAGTCGTATTAAACCACCAACGCTGTTGTTGTTTTTGGTACACATCATTCAACCCCAACGGCTGAAACAATGTCCGATCAATCGACAAAGACATCAGCGGCTGGCGGCTGCCCAGCACGGTGAGTCTTTGACAGTCAGTTACCCAATCTGCGTATGGGATGAAAACTCTTTGTACAGTAGGAAAACCACTCTTAGATTTCGATCATTAGGTTTTTTTCCCTTTGTGTAGAGTTTTGATTTTTGGTTTTATGTGTGTTTTGTTGTCGATATCCAGAAGAGTACTGACATGGGAAAGAGAAAGCTCGGCATATTAAACCAAACGCCTTCTCTAATATCACAGATAAAAGAAAGAGCCGTCGACTTCTGATGAATATAAGATCAGGTTATATTTTTTTCATCTTCTTTGTACTTTTGGTTCAATAACCACCTTTTTAACAGTTTATATTTTCGTTACACAATTGGAGGTTACTGAACAGGCAATAAGTAAACAATGGACAATGGCACTTGGCATTGTGATGACATTTGCAGCTGAAAATTTGCAGCTGTGAATACAGCTGTCGAGCTTGCTAGGTTGGCGACGATGTTTATATTGCTATGATTTGTATTTCTATGTATGATCATACTGTTTTTTTAATGGTTTTCTGAATGACATGTATTCATTTCCTGTTAATGTTTGCAGTTAGCAGGACATGGCAGCTGATATGAGATTCTATGGATAAGGCTGATATGAGAGAGAAAAAGATCAACTCAACTATAAGGCTACCAAATAGATTGGCACGATAAGGGAAGAAGTACAAGGTATGCTCATTTTCTTCTAAAATTTATTCACCCCTTTAGGACGTTAAATAAAATTGGTTGAAAAAAGTACAGATGATAGCAGATTTTACAAAACAACTTAATTGGCTGATTAAATTAGCTGTCACGTGAGTACATATTTATGAAACTCTTATTGTTTATATGAATCTCGAATACTTAAAATATTTTATGCTGTTTAGTACTTTAAATTACAAAATCTCATGTTTATACGTGTGTTTGGATATGCGTTTTTAACTGTTGCAGTAACTTATTCATACAGCACCTGATCATAAATAATTTTTAAATTTTTTAGCATAATGATCGTACAGTGTTAAAAGGGCCTATAATCTTAACATGTAAATAGTTTTTCAAATATTCGTATCGCAACCGATTTTAGATTACAGAATTTTTCTCAATATTATTTTCATAATTTTCCGATATATAGTTCTTCATACACCACCTGTCGTGTGCCACGATACGAAATCTGTTCTGACCTCTCCATGGATAGGTTGAATTGACAAGGCGTTGTAGGCATGCAACTGCTGCTGCATGGGATCTAATATTCATCTAGGGTGGTTTGCGTGGAGGTAAGACCTCATCTAACGTCGTATGCTCCTGTACATATTATAATCAGATGATGCTAAATTCGGAGGATTATGCAGTGACAAGATGGTATTGGGCTCCTGAGCTATGCGGATCGTTTTATTCAAAGGTATAGCCTACGCGGGTATATGTGTGTCTTCTTCTATAATGTCCAAATAACATGCATATCCGTATTGGAAATTAGGTCTTATCACAAACACATACAATGTTATACCTATTTATCTTAAATGCATGTGAAGAATGTATCACTTAATTTCAGTTTTGCAGCTATGGGTTTAATAAGCAATTTAGAATATCATATAAACGTCAATAGTCTGCCTATTTTAAAATAACCAGAAAAATATTGGACGATGGAAAGCTACTTTTGCTTAAAGATACGCTGCAATCCCAAACACTCCCTTAGCTGATCGCAAAACACATATGGAAACAATAGTTGTTTAGTAAAAAAAAAAAATTGTTTTCACTATTCTTGTTTAATTGTCATGGTTTGTGCTGCTGTACAGAGACAAAGATATGCAAAGGAGATGGAAAAGGTGTTCTTTTGCAATGGCAGGCAAATAAATGTGCGTCTCACAATTGGTCAGGTACACATGCGTTATCTATACCTCTAACTGTTGCCGCTTATACGGTTTATTGCTTCTGACGCGCCTCGCTACTGCTGCAAACGCGCCTTATACGGTTTACTGTGCTTACTTTACTTCAATTTGAGTTTTATATCAACCACATCTATTTATCACAGCCATGCTAAACTTCTGATATTGGTTCATGGCACTCTTTTGAGATCCATTATAGGTTGTGTCGTATGTACTCAAATGGTACCTGACATGTTTTCTTCGGCAGAGAATGTGGAGAAGCCAAAAATTTGTGACCTTCAACTGGATGATAACTTTTCCCGTTGTGTATGTGAACTACTTATTAATACTAACAAAAAGCTTGACGGGCCTTAAACAAACCCTTAGCCCATTCTGCTATCCCGTTTTGGCCCAAATCCTAGCCCAATTTTCGGCCCTTTTGAAATGGTATTAGTTCATTTCAATAATAGATCCTTAGCCCATTCTGCTATCCCGTTTTGGCCCAAATCCTAGCCCAATTTTTGGCCCTTTTGAAATGGTATTAGTTCGTTTCAATAATAGATAAATCCACACAAACCTAGAACGTTCCACAAATCTCTGCTACTGCTGATGATGATCGAAGGATGTGGCAGGATTCATTAGCCCTAATGTAACAACAACATATTGAGAAAAAGTGAACTACTTATTAATACTAACAAAAAGCTTTAGAAATGGAATTTATGTAGTACAGACACAATATGTGCGCAATGATTTAGACTACATTTACTTTTTCTCAATATGTTGTTGTTACAGTTGCTAAGGAAAAACCACGGGAATTGTTGAGTGGCACGTACAGGAATACTAGTGACTAAGCGACCAATGTTCTACGAATGAAGGCAAGTAAGTGTGATAGAAAGGGGTGTTTGGCAATACTTAATTTGACTACAGGTACAAAGGGGTGTTTGGCAACATTTAATTTGACTACTTTTCCGGTTATGTATCAAGTAATAAGGGGCCGTTTGAATCTTCGATTCTTTCATGATTAGTTGCATGTCAAACCTTACGATTGCGTTAAACCAATATCAGTGATGTTTTTCAGGCACAATTGGTACACTTGAAGTTGGCCCGAAAGAGGATCAACTAAAGGATGATCGAGGTTTTACTTTTCCTATGCCCGATACTCCCTTAGAAGCGGTCACAACTGCTGATTTTGCAGACTCTGCAATTGAACCGAGAGGTATTGGAAACTATTTCTTTTGTAATGTGTCATCCCTTTAGTTTTCTTTACATATATTGTAACATGTATGCACACTTTTATGTTGTTTTTTTTTTGCTCTTTGCAGGATGTACAACCGGACCAAAAGTGCTTGACTTTGGTGCAACTATTGTTATAGAGACGTTTTTGGAAGTTAATCTCACGGTAAAAAGGATATTTGGTTCTATAATATATATTAAATCTGATTTTTGGAAGTTAATCTCAGGCCGCATAACCAGAATGTTCTCAAAGTGTAAAATGCTTGATACATTGTAGGTATGCGGAAAGCTGGAGACTATGTGTTCGCTTTTCGACAAGTTAAGGGATACAACGTGTAGGAATCTCGATCTGTAGATGTAGTTGTAAGGATTCTACTGCTGGGCTAGATTATTCAAGGTTCTTATCTGCCCTTTTTGGTTCTTAATTTTAGATTTGTCTGCTCATTTTCGGTCATAAAAAGATGTTGATTTTGATTATTATTTAGTATCGTTAAAGTGTCTGATAAACGCTTTAATAGCGACAACATAAATACGTTGGGCTGGAACTTTGGGGTTAGAACTTAACTTAATATATGATAGTTACGCCCTGTTGGTGCACGAGAGTTGGTGATGTTGTCATTACGAGTTTAGCTTACGGGTGTCCTAATATTTGTGCTCTTGATCTTTGTGGTTGTCTTTTTATAACAGGTATGTGCTCCTTATATAGTTGAGTTTTAAATGTTAAACACCATTATTACCATAAATGCAATTCACGCAATTAGTTGGCTTTGTAAAACTGATTATCCAAATATTAGTTTGGCTAACATGAATACTCTAATGTTTCAGACCCAAAAAAATGTAAGATGACCCAGATGATGTACCGAGATTGTTGCTTGCACTCAAATTTGTACGCTGTTTTGCCGACCCAGCATACATTAACTGTAAGTTTAAGTTACCATGGTGAAATCATAATTATGAATGATAATACTTTAAAAAAAAATCTTGGTTGACATGGTTTGTATTAAAAAGACCTGTTAATTTCATAATATGGCTTAAGTGATTTGTGTGTCATTTACTTATTCGCAGCAGTAATTGGACAGAGTAGGATTGAGCATATGAGGAGAAGACCCAAAATCTACAATATGATGCCAAAACATTGCTGGGTAAGTCGTATTGATCCTTGAAGTAGAGCTTCATTATGATCACTATTTTTTTGTTTATAGCCAAATCTTTCGCTTTTTGTTCTAGCATCATTGCAGTGCGTCTCTTTCTTCATATCAAGGCCAAATATAATACTGGAATTGCAGCAATGTGGTACTTTTATCCAGTCTAGAACATGTATGCATTTCGAACGACGCACATATAGGATCAGTATTCCGGATTCACTTGAATGGTCTTGATATGTGCCTAATTACACATATCTTTTATACAATTTGAACCCACAAAAATGACCAAAAACACACAAATGACTCACAAAATGATACAAATTCATCAAAATGTGTTTTTATGTGATTCAGGTACAAAAGATTGAAAAACAAGTGAAAAACACACAAAGTTTACACAATTGTCATTTTCAGTCCCTGAAGTTTCATAATTTGGCAAAACTAGTCCCTGAAAGTTTAAAATGAGTAAAAAGTCAACTTTAGTCCTTGGATAATCAAACTTGTTCACAAATAGTCCCTGGATAAAAGTTTACACAACTTGGCAACTTTTACCCCTCAAGTATCAAAATTGGCAAAAATGGTCCCTGGGTATTATAAAACTTGAAATTTCACAAAATACCCTTGTACTATGCATGAACTTACAATTTGGAACTTTATTGATAGCTTTTGGGAATTTACAAAACAAGTCCCTCTAAAATCCAAATTTACATATTAGGTCCCTAAAGTTTATAAAATGCTAAAAAATACAACTTTGGTCCTTGTGTAATTGTTTTATGGCAGGTTTAGTCCCTTGAAGAAGTTTGGGAAGTTGGCAAATTTAGCCCCTCAACAATTCAGAAATTACAAGTTTGGTCCCTATGATTATATAAACCAAAATCCGGATCAAACTAATCCCTTAAACCCATTAAACCCAATCCTAAATAAATAAACCCAACTACCAGCCCATCACCAACACAACCCAGCCCAACCCCTTATAATAAAAACCCGACCACACCTTTAATTTAAATAACAAAAAGTTTGACCTCAGTCAAACTTATCCCCTACCTTCGAACCGCCAAACAAACCAGTCACCTGATGCGTGGTTTTGCAACCTTACAACAGGTTTTACCTCTCGAGGGATCTCAAGAGGCTTACAACCCCACCAGGCAGTGTACCTGACCGATGTAGTATAGTGTAGTGGTAAGTACGGGGGATTGATCGTTCTCCACAGGGAATAGTGTTCGTTAGGTATGAAAAACTACTCTAATTAGGTCTAAGGGTTGAGGAAGATTCTTTTTTATGTTTTTATATTTTTATGAAAGCAAATAAAATCTCGGGTTTGAAAGAGTGGGCGGAATTAGTTGCTAGTCAACTAACCCAAATAACTACAAATGCAAATAAAATAAATAACTGAAAATAAAAAGTTGGTGGAAACTTATGTGTAGAGAAATGTGTTCACTTAGATTTCCTTACTCCCTAACTATCTTTTACCGGTTGATTAGTGTGTATTAGTTGCGTGGATGACGGGTGTATTCCTTAATACCAATCGTGGGGTGGCGTACGTACTTCCCCAACTCTACAAGCTCCTACTTCACTCCTATGTCGAGCCGGCTAGGAAGCTCCTAACATGGGATCACTAGAATTCGCTTGTGCATTAAATACAACCATAAAAACCTTTAGTACGCATTTGGTTCATGTTTCTTAAGACGTTCAAGCAAGTTACCGAATAGGAAGTTAGCCAGTTTTCTTAAGCCTAACATAGATAAACAATCATCCAATACAACTAATAACACACTAATAACCAATAATCAATAGCTAGGTTTCATTAGATCTAAGCAAACACAAGATAAATCTAGCCTAACATATTAATCAAAAGACAAGAACAAGATAGAATCAAACAACACATAGACATATTGAATGATTAATTGATAACTTATCTTCAATGTAACATGAAAGATCTCAAGGCAAAAAGCCTTGAAAAAGATGCTAAAATCGTCTTAGGGTTTTCTCCCAAAAATTCCACACTAAGTTCCACACCAATGACAAAGAATTGCAAAACTATATATAGATTTTTACATCTGACGGCGTCACGTTATGGAGTGTGACGCCGTCACCTCGCCGCTTTTAGGGTTCCCGGATGACCTTCTTGACGCCGTCCCTCTTTAGCTCTCCAAAATCCGTTCTAGCTTATCAAGGCTTGACGCCGTCAGACCTTGAACGTGACGCCGTCCCTCTTTGAATTAAGCCGTGACGCCCTTGATCAGGTTAAAGCGTGACGCCGTCAGAATTCACATGCAATTTTCACTGGCTTATCATGAGTAAATTTCACATCCACCTTTTCTTGCCAAGCCATGACGCCGTCCAGGGTAAATCCTGACGCCGTCAAAGGTAACTTTTAGCCGATTTTTGAGACTTTGTCATTTTCTTCACTTTAATGCTCCAAAAACGTCCAAAATGCCTCCTTTTCCAGATTTCTCCTCAAAAGTACCTAAAATGACAAAAGGAACGATTTAGGACAATATTTGATCAAATAAATACGATTTAAGGCTTAAATGACCCCTTAAAAGCAGTACACTTTTCGCTTCATCAAATACCCTTACACTTGAGGTTTGCTTGTCCTCAAGCAAATGCGCTTTTATTCTAATCAAAATACAAGTTGGGGGTCATTTAATGCAAACATAAAAGTAATTACAACAAATAATCGTTCCACTTCAATCATAATAAGCACGGAGATTATAAACTAGCACCTCATAAGTAGTGTTTAGATACTCACATCTCTCAAGTGTCATCAAAATAAATCTCATAAATGAAAACGGATAATATCTCTCACTACCTGTCATAGCAAATAGATTACCATAGGCTTGGGAAAGGATCGAAAACCTCCTCCACTAGGCGTAAGCACCTAAGATAAACTATCAAAGAGGGCTTTTACATGGGTTATAACGTTAGGTGTAGGGAAAAGGAAAACACGGTTTTGTTGGATAAGGGATATTTTACTGGTGGCGAGTTAAAGATCTTGATCAATTACATGTACTATACAATGTTGCTAAGCCAAGACTCGACTCAACTTAAGCTAAAAACAAAATAACAAAAACATAAAATAAACATAAAATGAAACGGGATGGTAGTCCGTATGTTTTTCTATTTTTCTTTTTCTCATTTTTTTTTCTTGATTTTTTTTTTTTTTTTTTGTTTTTTTTTTGTTTTTGTTTTTGTTTTTTTTTTCTTTTTCATACACTCTTGCCCTACCATCCACAATAATACATCATAGGGGCGTTGCATTCCCTTACACTTGAACTTTTACATAACTTTACAATTAACTATTCTAATGACTCGAATTAAGATAATTAAAACACTTGGAGTACTTTTAAAATATTTAGCACATATGGGGGTAATAAATGATGTTCTTCCCCATTACTCCATTACACTAGTACTTTACCCATGAGTCCCAATCGTCCCAAAACAATATGTACAAGGATATGACTCGACTTAGCAACCATGTAATCAACTAGATAATTAACTTGGGTTTAAACAAATGTTGTAACAATAATGCACTAAAGATGAGTGCATACAAGGTAGGCTAAGGCGATTTGGGTGTACATTTTAGTGGGGTGTAACAAATTCTTCCTTTAAGTAAAATGCTTAAAGGTCGAAACGAAAAGATAGGCTCTGAGGGGTGTACTAGGGGTATCGTGTACTAAAAATGAGTACAACGCAAAGGGTGTGGGAGAATTACTTGACCAATGTAGCCAATGTAATTATAACAAAAACACAGGTGTAAAACAATGGGTTAATCCTAATGCCTCTTATCATGTAGTAAATCTAACTACACGAATGTAGTCTCACTTGTGGCCTTGGAATGGTCCTAACGCAAGTTCTAGAATCTAAGTGCTACCGGTACACACATCATAGCATAAATGCTTTTCCTACCAATTCTAGGGCGAACCTCACATATTTGGGGGTGGAAAATTTTTTTAGTGGTACGGTTTTTTGTGCTAGTCATATAACTCCTATCCGTGAGACGCTCATTAAGACCAAAGTTTCACTCCTATATGTTGTAAAAAATTTTAAATTTGGCACTAAAATTGCCCTAACAGGTATTTATCTCAGTTTTATTACACATCTACTATCAAACAAACAAAAATCAAGCGTAATAGCATTCTCTAAAATCGTACTTTTACCCCCCCTTACACTTAAGATGAACATTGTCCCCAATGTTCAAATAACAAGATGTAAAAGCAAAAAGTAAAAGAATGAAATCAAATACTCCCCTGATTCGCTCGGTGGATAATGAAGTAACACGGTTAGATCTTCCTCCAAAGTAATGTTGAAGCTCCATGACTAATGCATCGCCATAAGCTTGATCCAAAACATTTCCTTGTCCAAAATAACCTGTTAAACCTGAGAAAACAAACACGAAAACCTGCATAACATCGGCGGGAAAAATCTATATATAAGGATATAATGCTTGTGGAATGATAATTTTGCAGATTCCTGGAGATTATAAGTTGGAGATTTTAATAAAAACTTTTTATGAAAACAAAACTTTCAAAAATTTCTGAAAATTATATCTGACGCCGTCAGGTTATAAACCCTGACGCCGTCAGAAATGACCTGACAAAAATTCTCATTTTAAGTTTCCGAAAAATTTCTGGAAAAACCTTTACCTTACTTCCTGGAAATCCTGCAAAACATCATTATGACTCGATACAAGCATTTGACTCAAACAAACACTAATATGTACGTTAATTTAATATTATTACGATTCATGTTCATATGTTCTAATAAACCGATTTGGATTTCCCTTACACTTAACTTTTGCAAAATACCTTTATATGTAGTTAAGACGAAGTTAAAAACAAGATAAAGCATTTTCACAATTTACTTTTGAACATGAATCAATAATAATAAAAATTAAACATACATACGGAAGAAAATAAAATCAAACAAACAAACAAATAAACACACAAAGCAAACAAAGCTAATAAAGCTTGGGTTGCCTCCCAAGAAGCGCTTTTCTTTATTAACGAGTCTTGTAGCTAGACTCAAAGTCACGGGTTCTACGTTTTTTCCGTTTTGCTTTTCAATTGCCCCTCTAATCATTCTAACAACCTCCATATCAATTTTGTATTTAGGTCCAAGGTTTAAGCAATCTTTATAATAAAGGCTTCTCTTATTCCAAACATAGTCCATGCCTTTTTCTTTATCCTCTTCATTGATGTCCTCAATCGCACCAATGCTGTCCATATCAAATCGAGGCACAAAACGAAATTCATTTACCCGATAAGGCATCCTATATGTGATCCTATCTATGTGATTAGAAAACTGAACCGTGCCTTTCAAACGATCATACCTTAAATTGGATGCTTCAATAAATGGCTTACCTAACACCACGCGAGATAGGCGGCAGTCAACAACACTTGCCAAATCTTCTAAGATCATGAAGTTGGTGACAAAGGTAAAATTCCCAACAAGGATATGCATATCCTTAATCCTTCCAACGAAGTTGCAAACTCCGCCTGGACACTTGGGGTCCATCCTAGGCTCAAGTGGTGTGTTTATGATCTGGCTATAAAGGCCTGAGGACATAACGTTGATTGGGGATTCACAGTCAATGTAAGCATGCTCAACGTATTGGTACCCAATCATACATGGTATCTTCACATTCCCGGGATCACCTCTTTAATCTTTGGGTCAATTCTAACAAAAGGTGGTCGAGGGTTATCAACTAGGTTGTTATAGTAAGCAATCTCCTCCTTAGTGGGGTATTCATTGAAACAATCATCCAACCTAGGATCTACCTTCACTTCATCAATTTTCTCAATCAACTTATCAACCGTAAGATTATTATGTTCTAAGTAATCATCTGAGTATATGGCGGTCCCTAAGTTGTTCAAGGCATAATCAAGCTCTATATCAATCATTCTACTGAGCCCCCTGAGCTCACTAATCTCATTCTCAAGTTGGCTACGCAACAAAGCCACTTCGCCAGGTGTAAGGGGTGGATTCGCGTTTTCCATAATGGCAAACTGAATAGTCAATGAAAATCTGTTACGAACAAAAGCACAAAGAAAATAGATAGACTAAAGAAAACCTAAAAAAATAAAATAAAAAATCTCACTAGAAAGGAATCTAGCGAGTAGACCTAATAAAATAAAAATTCAACCTAAACAATAACTATTCCCCGGCAGCGGCGCCAAAAACTTGATGCGTGGTTTTGCAACCTTACAACAGGTTTTACCTCTCGAGGGATCTCAAGAGGCTTACAACCCCACCAGGCAGTGTACCTGACCGATGTAGTATAGTGTAGTGGTAAGTACGGGGGATTGATCGTTCTCCACAGGGAATAGTGTTCTTTAGGTATGAAAAACTACTCTAATTAGGTCTAAGGGTTGAGGAAGATTCTTTTTTATGTTTTTATATTTTTATGAAAGCAAATAAAATCTCGGGTTTGAAAGAGTGGGCAGAATTAGTTGCTAGTCAACTAACCCAAATAACTACAAATGCAAATAAAATAAATAACTGAAAATAAAAAGTTGGTGGAAACTTATGTGTAGAGAAATGTGTTCACTTAGATTTCCTTACTCCCTAACTATCTTTTACCGGTTGATTAGTGTGTATTAGTTGCGTGGATGACGGGTGTATTCCTTAATACCAATCGTGGGGTGGCGTACGTACTTCCCCAACTCTACAAGCTCCTACTTCACTCCTATGTCGAGCCGGCTAGGAAGCTCCTAACATGGGATCACTAGAATTCGCTTGTGCATTAAATACAACCATAAAAACCTTTAGTACGCATTTGGTTCATGTTTCTTAAGACGTTCAAGCAAGTTACCGAATAGGAAGTTAGCCAGTTTTCTTAAGCCTAACATAGATAAACAATCATCCAATACAACTAATAACACACTAATAACCAATAATCAATAGCTAGGTTTCATTAGATCTAAGCAAACACAAGATAAATCTAGCCTAACATATTAATCAAAAGACAAGAACAAGATAGAATCAAACAACACATAGACATATTGAATGATTAATTGATAACTTATCTTCAATGTAACATGGAAGATCTCAAGGCAAAAAGCCTTGAAAAAGATGCTAAAATCGTCTTAGGGTTTTCTCCCAAAAATTCCACACTAAGTTCCACACCAATGACAAAGAATTGCAAAACTATATATAGATTTTTACATCTGACGGCGTCACGTTATGGAGTGTGACGCCGTCACCTCGCCGCTTTTAGGGTTCCCGGATGACCTTCTTGACGCCGTCCCTCTTTAGCTCTCCAAAATCCGTTCTGGCTTATCAAGGCTTGACGCCGTCAGACCTTGAACGTGACGCCGTCCCTCTTTGAATTAAGCCGTGACGCCCTTGATCAGGTTAAAGCGTGACGCCGTCAGAATTCACATGCAATTTTCACTGGCTTATCATGAGTAAATTTCACATCCACCTTTTCTTGCCAAGCCATGACGCCGTCCAGGGTAAATCCTGACGCCGTCAAAGGTAACTTTTAGCCGATTTTTGAGACTTTGTCGTTTTCTTCACTTTAATGCTCCAAAAACGTCCAAAATGCCTCTTTTCCAGATTTCTCCTCAAAAGTACCTAAAATGACAAAAGGAACGATTTAGGGCAATATTTGATCAAATAAATACGATTTAGGGCTTAAATGACCCCTTAAAAGCGGTACACCTTTCGCTTCATCATCACCATACCACCTCACACCCCAGCTGGCTTCACCACATCATTCCCCCTCCAAACACACTACCTAACATTGCCAAAAGCATTAAATGCTTCTCTCCCAATCCCACTAGCAAAATCAGATAAAAATCCCACTTTCCTGATTTCCCGCCAAAAATACAAGTGGACGATTGAAATGAAATTGGAGCAATTGAATGGTGGGGATGTGATCAGAGATGTCGACAAAGGGTTTCCCATTTCATATTAGTATATATAGAATGCTATGTAAGCTTTAAAAAGTAAGTAGTTAATTAGTAGCATAGTCGTTTTTAATTTTCAGTAGCAATAAATTGTAATTCTCATTTCAAGTTATCAATGCAAGTTTATTTCAGTTAAATTGTTCAAGTTTCAAGTTACTTAGTGTTAAAGTTCAGTGATTATCAATTTTCAAGTTATTGTGTTATTCGTATAAGCTATAAGTACCATTAAGTCACTATCAAAAGCTCTAAATACCCTTGTAATAAGCTTACATAAGCTTCTCATAGCTTCTTGTAATCTTATTTAGTATCACTCAGTTCTAAATTTCAAATAAGGAAATCAGTCAATGAAAGTCAACTCTGGTCAAATAAGCTACTATGGAGTTGATAAGCTGAAACTCTGGAAGGAAATGGTTTAGTGGTTCTGTGGAGAGCCTATAAGTTGTTCTTGGTTTCTAGTTCTCTGGTTCACTTAGCAATTCGATTGTAAGCTTTTCAAGTCATTTTTCTTAAATTCTTCAAGTTACTATAGAACAGCTTAAATAATAGCTTATTATTGTCTTTCATGCTTATTAGTAGTTTCTAGTGATATTCCATCAGTCTAATCAGTATTTAATACCTTTGTATCAGTTTAAGTTAAAATCAGTTAGAAAAAGCCAAAAATAAGATAATATAAGCTAGCTTATTATACAGTTTCATTTTCAGTCACAAAAGTCATTTTGATAGCTTATAATACTTAGGGTATCATTAGAAGTAAGGTTGTAGCTTATTTCCACCAATTTCAGTTCAAAATCAACAAAACAGTCCCCTAAAGGACTGTTTGGTTTAGTACTGTCAAACAAAGCAAACACTAGTTCACTGTAGCTTGACCATAAGCTCAAGTTTGCACAGGCTTTTCTCATACCTTAGAAGCTATTTTCAACATTTGCCAAGTCCTATAGCTAGATATTGAAGTTTTACATGGTCCTTGTGATTTTCAGTTCCTCAGAAGCTCAAACAAGCCAAAATTAGCAGCTAGCTTGTTAAGCCCTTGTTCTTGGCATTTTTGAAGTTCATTAGGTCCATTTAGTTTGTCCACCAAAGACTAGAACCTGTGCACAAGGTTTGCACACCAAAACAGCAACACAGACCAGATCAGCAGACTTAGAGTCTTTTGACTGCTGATCTTGCCCCATTTTAGGCTTATTTAGAGAAGTTCATGGCCTGCTTTTTGTGTTTCTAGATACCTCATAGTTCTATCTCACTTTTGCCCCCATTAGTTGGAATCTCAGTAGCTTATATAAGTGCTTAATTTGCCCTGCAATATTGGCATTTTCCTGAGTTTCTGAGTGGATTTTGCAACTGCTTAAGTGATAAATTGCTTATTTTGTGGATTAGCTATCTGGTTCAAGTTGATTTGTGCTTATTATAGTAGATTAACCTTGTTCTGAGCAGTTGGTGCATTTTTGTGCTCATTAGCTTATTTCTAGCTTATTTGCCAACTGCTTATTAGCCCAAATCTGCTTTTTAGGCTTTGCCAACTTCCACTTTTATTTTTCTTATCTTTCTAGTATTATTTTAGATTTATATGTAATTTTTCATAATTTTCCTAAGTCATTTAATATTTTTAATCATTTTAATTAATTTAAAATAGTAATTAAATCATAATAAATAGAATAATAATCAGGAAAATATAAATCCAATTTTCATAATTTTCTTTTGTCATTTTTAATCTAGGAAAAATATAAAAATATTTTTAGACCTTAAGAAATCCAAAAATAGAAATATAGTGATAGCTTCTATTTAATAGAATTTATCTTTTTAAATTTTAATTAAGTAATTTTCATTTTTATAATTTTATTAGCTTCTTTTCATCTTATAATATTTTTAGAAAAAGTTTTAGATTTTTCTTTGTCCATTTAGTATTTTTTATAAATTTAAATAATTTAATAAGTAATTAAATAATAAATAATTAATAATAAATAGAAATAAAGTGTAAAAAAATATAATTTAAGTTTTTAAATAAGTTTTAAGTAATTTTACATTTTTAGGTTTTAAATTTTATAAATTTCAGTTTTTGTCTCATTTTAGCTTTCTCGTTACGAGTTTTAGTTTATTTTTATTCGCGTTTAATTTAATTGTGTATATCTGTTTTTAATTTGTTATTTTAGATTTGTTAAATAAAGCAAAATCAAAATTATCTGATTCATCAATCACTCTAATCCAAAGCTTTTCACAGTTTTCCATTCACACCTCGTTGGGAAACGACCCAGGTGATCACTTGCCTGGTTTCACACTACACACGAGCATCCGGTTCTGAGACTGCATTTGTTTAATTATAAGTGTTGTTTTCGGGCGGATCAAATTTTGGCGCCGCTGCCGGGGAGGTTTGCTGCGACTATTGTGAAGAATTTTAGCGATTAGTGATTCGAGATCCTTCTATCAGAAGTTCCTATTTCTCAAAAACAATATAAAATACAAAAATATTTTTCTTTTCTTTTCTATATATATTATTATTAATATTATCATATAAAAAATAAAAACATCAAAAAGATTTTCCGTTTTCTTTGTATAAATAATAAACAATAATAAAATTTACCATCGAGAACCAAGACAGAGTACTACCTAACTGGGGGTACGGCCATAATAAGTTCCCAAACCAAAGATTTAAAACTTGCCTTTGTATCACTTGCGAATATCGGCTCACCTTTAATTGATAAACAAACTCTAACGGAGGTTTAAGGAAGTTTGACATTAAATTGTCGGACTGAAAGGAGCGGTTATTTAAGTAGCATTTATTGCTCACCTTTGCTCCTCCGCCACTCTGTGCGTTTATCTTTTAGAGAGCTACCGTACGCTTGTTGATTATTGGTTTAAGTTCACTTGTGTTTTGCTTCTGTCTTGTTTTAATTGGAATATTTTAATTAGTGCATGCGCACTCGTTCTTCCACGTCATCAAGCCCTTTACGTGAACTCGTAAATATTCCGAGAAGACGTAATCGTAGACGTGCTGCCCAAATAGTCGAACCCGAGATTCGTACTGTTCCCACTGATAATATGGCAGACAATCGCACAATGGCGGAAATGCTCCGGGCACCCACCGAGGGTTACGGAGATGCCATCGTTTTACCAGCCATCGATTCTGATCATTTTGAACTGAAAACACATTTGATTCAGCTCGTTTCTACCAACCAATTCCACGGGTTTGAACGAGAGGATCCATATGCACACATTCGTTGGTTCAACAAACTGACATCTACAATCAATTACAAAAATGTGCCGCAAACAGTGATCAAATTGATGCTATTTCCATTCTCACTTGAGGGGGCAGCCCGAATTTGGCTGGACAAAGAACCCCCTCGATCCATTGAAACTTGGGAAGATCTAGTGCAGAAGTTTGTCAATTATTTCTTCCCTCCATCAAAGACGACTAATTTAAAAAATGAAATTGCTGGTTTTCGTCAAAGTTTCGATGAAAATTTCGGAGAGGCATGGGAGAGATTTAAAGATCTCCTAAGAAAATGCCCACATCACGACTTTACAGAGTTACAACAGATAAATACGTTTTACAATGGGTTGACCCAAAACGATCAAGATGCACTTAACGCAACCGCTGGTGGCAATATCTTGAATCGTCGACCTAGAGAGGTGGTTGAAATTTGTGAAAATAAATCAAAAGTTCCTATTTCTCGAAACAAAGTGAATGTTCCTGTCACTCCTGCCTCGTCATCCGGTAACTCCTCAGAGTTAGCCTTTTTAACGGACTCAATGCGTTGTATGATGAAGGAAATGAAAGAATTGAAGAGTGAAATTCATAAACCAGAACAAATTAAATCAATAAACAAAGTGTGTGAAACTTGTGGTGGCCCACATGCGTATTATGATTGTCAAGCAACCGATGCTTCTGTTTACCCAGCTCCCGTAGCTGCAGTAAACCAAAATCAATACCGTCCGCATGCTGAGACTCAGTACCGAGCACCGAATGCTATGGTCCCACCTGGTTTTCCACCCGTGCCAAATCAGAATAATCAAAACCGCTTTGTTCAAAATCAGGGACAAAATTTCCACAATTCCCAAAATTTCAATCAAAACCGAGGTCAGAATCAGGGTAATTTTAACCAAAACCGTGGTCCAAATTTTAATCAAAACCAAGGTTCAAACCGAAATCAGACGTCCTCAGATGAGTTGCTTAAGCAATTCATGAAAACC
This sequence comes from Artemisia tridentata subsp. tridentata, assembly GCA_021014915.2. Taxonomy (NCBI): domain Eukaryota; kingdom Viridiplantae; phylum Streptophyta; class Magnoliopsida; order Asterales; family Asteraceae; genus Artemisia; species Artemisia tridentata. The sequence goes on from CP139506.1 coordinate 416,335,094, forward strand.
CAAGAGGAAACAAATAAGACACAATATGAGACAAACCAGTTATTGATTGCTCAATTAAACCAGATCAAAAAGTCTTTAACTGATATACCTTCTACCTCGGGAGGTCTTCCAAGTAACACTGTTGTCAACCCTAGGGGTGAACTCAAAGCTGTCAGTACACGTAGTGGTAAATCTCATGTCGAATTCAAGGTGATAAAGGACCCGGTACTTCCCACTAACAATGGAAGTGCTAAATACGTCCAACCTTCAGTCGTCCAACCTTCAGTCATCCAAAAATCTACACCCACAATTGCTCCCCAACCGTCTAGAATCGATCCTACTCTATCACGATTTACGGTTAAAAGTTTGTCAACCAAACTTAGTGAGCAAAGATCAGCCAGATATTATTCCGAAATGCTCAATGCTGTTCCTGTCAGTGTACTTGATGACAGTGATGATGATGAAGATACCACTTTCGTCAAAGCTATCACCACCCAGAGTGGTGCTTCTTATGAGGGGCCTGCTGGCCCTATTCCTCCTCCGTTGTTTGAAATGGAAAAAGAGACGGAGGACACAACGGACAAAGTGCAAATTCCAAGCCCACAAAGTACAGCACATGTCCATCCTCCGGTTGTCCCGAAAAAATCCAAACCAGGAGTTGTCTTTGAATCTGTTAAGACTCCTGAAGTCGTTGTCCCTAAATCCAAACCTTACATTCCTTACCCATCGCGCTTAAATGAGCAAAAGCTCCGTGAGAAGGCTAGTCAACAAATGGACAAATTCTTTCAAATCTTTAAAGAATTACATTTTGACATCAGTTTCGCGGATGCTATCATTCTGATGCCCAAGTTTGCATCAACAATCAAACACTTGTTAAGCAAAAAGGAAAAACTGATTGAAATGGCTAAAACTCCAGTAAATGAGAACTGCTCAGCGGTTATCTTGAAAAAGCTTCCGGAGAAGCTTGGAGATCCTGGAAAGTTTCTACTACCTTGTGTATTTCCGGGAATGGTTGAATGCTATGCCTTAGCAGATCTAGGTGCAAGCATCAACCTGATGCCTCATTCAGTATGGAAGAAACTTTCTCTTCCGGCTCTTACTCCTACCTGCATGACTCTTGAGCTTGCAGATCGAACCATAACTCATCCCTGCGGCATTGCCGAAGATGTATTTGTGAAAATAGGAAAGTTCCATTTTCCAGCTGACTTTGTGGTTGTTGATTTCGACGCAGATCAAAAAGTTCCTCTGATTCTTGGAAGAGGATTCCTAAAAACGGGCCATGCTCTTATTGATGTATTTAAGCATGAAATCACCTTGCGTGTGGATAAGGAAGCTGTTACCTTTAACCATGATCAAACATCGAGGTACTCCTCAAATTTTGATTCTGCTTCGGTTAACCGAATCGATGTCATTGACATTACTTCAAAGGAGTACTCTAATGAAAATCTTGGTTATTTTCATAATTCTGTGAGTGGGGAACCCACCACATCTTCTCAACTTATCACAGCCGACTCTTCCCCTTCTCTCACTTCGGTTGAGGGAAGTGATCCCTTTTGGGATGAGGTCGATGCTTTTCTTGCTCTAGATAGTTCACCTCCGCATGAGGTTGATGATAACTATCTTGATCCTGAGGGGGACATTCTTTTTCTAGAAAATTTGTTAAACGAAGATTCATCTTCCCCTCTTACACCAAAACAACTTCATAATGAGAAAATCAAATCAGTTGAGGAAACTGATAAATGTCCTGAGATCCAGTTTAAGGACTTGCCTCCTCCACTTGCAATTCTTGAGGAGGAAGTTCTTGTCTTAATTGCTATTCAGATCTCTCTTCTTCCCTTCACCTACCCGGTGATTTCCCCTATCTTTCACTCATTCGGGAGTGAGGATATTACTTTTGACCCCGGCATTGTCCATCTAACATTGGTTTAAATGCCGGATTTATCTCATCGGTGTGGAACTTTCTTATGCTCAATTGGTTATCCAAGCATCTTGAATGAAAGTCCGATAGAGATGGTTTCTTCCACTTACTTCCCCATAAACTTTTAAATTGCTTTTTCTCCCGGGCTGTTCAGGAACCCTTTGTTACGGTTGACCGTTCACAAGCGGTTAGCTTGCGTGATAAACCTGACTGTTCGGGAGGAATCAACTCAATTCGGGGTCGAGTCAAGCTAGCGACTCGGTTAATAAAAACAGTAGCAAAATATGGGTTTTCACCCATGTCTCACCCTAGTGTGGGGGAGATGCCCCACATGTTGTAAATATGTTTCAAAAAAAAAAAAAAAAAAAAAAAAAAAATGTGTGTGTATATAAAATAATGGCTATTAGTATTTCCCTTTTTACGTTCTAAGTGTTGGTTTAACAACCGGTGCTTTGAATATTGAGGGCAATATTCAGTTCTAAGTGTGGGGGGAAATTCTTGCGAATTTGACCAAATGTATCATCTAGTACCCCCATTTTAGCCAAAATTTTAAAATTTTTTTTCTCATTTAGAACGCAATAAATGGTTATCAGTCCGCCATGTCTAACCCACATAAGGATTGGCTAATCCGAGAGCAAACGGCTCTTGGTAAAGATAAATCAAATCCGTTTATGGCTTGCAATTTGCCCAAAATTGTATGGTATTCGACTCACCATATCTTTAAAAGTTAAGAGTTGGCTAGCCCGCAAGGTTATGGCTTGTGGTAAAGGCAAGTGGAAAAACCATAATTGGTAATCAGCTCACCAAAGATAATATTAATAATTTATCTAAGAGTTGGCTAGTCCAGAAGCAAACGGCTTCTGGTAAAGACAAATCAAATCCGTTTACAGCTTATGGTTTGCTCAAAATCATTTGGTTATCATTTGTACCAAAGTTCTTACTTGAACTGAAACAATTGGCTACTCCAGAAGTGATGGCTTTTGGTAAAGAGTCTTTGAAATCCATTAAGTTTTTAATAAAAGATTGCTAGGGACTAGCAATAGTTCAGTGTGGGGGATTTGATATGTGCCTAATTACACATATCTTTTATACAATTTGAACCCACAAAAACGACCAAAAACACACAAATGACTCACAAAATGATACAAATTCATCAAAATGTGTTTTTATGTGATTCAGGTACAAAAGATTGAAAAACAAGTGAAAAACACACAAAGTTTACACAATTGTCATTTTCAGTCCCTGAAGTTTCATAATTTGGCAAAACTAGTCCCTGAAAGTTTAAAATGAGTAAAAAGTCAACTTTAGTCCTTGGATAATCAAACTTGTTCACAAATAATCCCTGGATAAAAGTTTACACAAAATGGCAACTTTTACCCCTCAAGTTTCAAAATTGGCAAAATTAGTCCCTGGGTATTATAAAACTTGAAATTTCACAAAATACCCTTGTACTATGCATGAACTTACAATTTGGAACTTTATTGATAGCTTTTGGGAATTTACAAAACAAGTCCCTCTAAAATCCAAATTTACATATTAGGTCCCTAAAGTTTATAAAATGCTAAAAAAATACAACTTTGGTCCTTGTGTAATTGTTTTATGGCAGGTTTAGTCCCTTGAAGAAGTTTGGGAAGTTGGCAAATTTAGCCCCTCAACAATTCAGAAATTACAAGTTTGGTCCCTATGATTATATAAACCAAAATCCGGATCAAACTAATCCCTTAAACCCATTAAACCCAATCCTAAATAAATAAACCCAACTACCAGCCCATCACCAACACAACCCAGCCCAACCCCTTATAATAAAAACCCGACCCAACCTTTAATTTAAATAACAAAAAGTTTGACCTCAGTCAAACTTATCCCCTACCTTCGAACCGCCAAACAAACCAGTCACCATACCACCTCACACCCCAGCTGGCTTCACCACATCATTCCCCCTCCAAACACACTACCTAACATTGCCAAAAGCATTAAATGCTTCTCTCCCAATCCCACTAGCAAAATCAGATAAAAATCCCACTTTCCTGATTTCCCGCCAAAAATACAAGTGGACGATTGAAATGAAATTGGAGCAATTCAAGGGTGGGGATGTGTTCAGAGATGTCGACTTAGGGTTTCCCATTTCATATTAGTATATATAGAATGCTATGTAAGCTTTAAAAAGTAAGTAGTTAATTAGTAGCATAGTCGTTTTTAATTTTCAGTAGCAATAAATTGTAATTCTCATTTCAAGTTATCAATGCAAGTTTATTTCAGTTAAATTGTTCAAGTTTCAAGTTACTTAGTGTTAAAGTTCAGTGATTATCAATTTTCAAGTTATTGTGTTATTCGTATAAGCTATAAGTACCATTAAGTCACTATCAAAAGCTCTAAATACCCTTGTAATAAGCTTACATAAGCTTCTCATAGCTTCTTGTAATCTTATTTAGTATCACTCAGTTCTAAATTTCAAATAAGGAAATCAGTCAACGAAAGTCAACTCTGGTCAAATAAGCTACTATGGAGTTGATAAGCTGAAACTCTGGAAGGAAATGGTTTAGTGGTTCTGTGGAGAGCCTATAGGTTGTTCTTGGTTTCTAGTTCTCTGGTTCACTTAGCAATTCGATTGTAAGCTTTTCAAGTCATTTTTCTTAAATTCTTCAAGTTACTATAGAACAGCTTAAATAATAGCTTATTATTGTCTTTCATGCTTATTAGTAGTTTCTAGTGATATTCCATCAGTCTAATCAGTATTTAATACCTTTGTATCAGTTTAAGTTAAAATCAGTTAGAAAAAGCCAAAAATAAGATAATATAAGCTAGCTTATTATACAGTTTCATTTTCAGTCACAAAAGTCATTTTGATAGCTTATAATACTTAGGGTATCATTAGAAGTAAGGTTGTAGCTTATTTCCACCAATTTCAGTTCAAAATCCACAAAACAGTCCCTAAAGGACTGTTTGGTTTAGTACTGTCAAACAAAGCAAACACTAGTTCACTGTAGCTTGACCATAAGCTCAAGTTTGCACAGGCTTTTCTCATACCTTAGAAGCTATTTTCAACATTTGCCAAGTCCTATAGCTAGATATTGAAGTTTTACATGGTCCTTGTGATTTTCAGTTCCTTAGAAGCTCAAACAAGCCAAAATTAGCAGCTAGCTTGTTAAGCCCTTGTTCTTGGCATTTTTGAAGTTCATTAGGTCCATTTAGTTTGTCCACCAAAGACTAGAACCTGTGCACAAGGTTTGCACACCAAAACAGCAACACAGACCAGATCAGCAGACTCAGAGTCTTTTGACTGCTGATCTTGCCCCATTTTAGGCTTATTTAGAGAAGTTCATGGCCTGCTTTTTGTGTTTCTAGATACCTCATAGTTCTATCTCACTTTTGCCCCCATTAGTTGGAATCTCAGTAGCTTATATAAGTGCTTAATTTGCCCTGCAATATTGGCATTTTCCTGAGTTTCTGAGTGGATTTTGCAACTGCTTAAGTGATAAATTGCTTATTTTGTGGATTAGGTGTCTGATTCAAGTTGATTTGTGCTTATTATAGTAGATTAACCTTGTTCTGAGCAGTTGGTGCATTTTTGTGCTCATTAGCTTATTTCTAGCTTATTTGCCAACTGCTTATTAGCCCAAATCTGCTTTTTAGGCTTTGCCAACTTCCACTTTTATTTTTCTTATCTTTCTAGTATTATTTTAGATTTATATGTAATTTTTCATAATTTTCCTAAGTCATTTAATATTTTTAATCATTTTAATTAGTTTAAAATAGTAATTAAATCATAATAAATAGAATAATAATCAGGAAAATATAAATCCAATTTTCATAATTTTCTTTTGTCATTTTTAATCTAGGAAAAATATAAAAATATTTTTAGACCTTAAGAAAACCAAAAATAGAAATATAGTGATAGCTTCTATTTAATAGAATTTATCTTTTTAAATTTTAATTAAGTAATTTTCATTTTTATAATTTTCTTAGCTTCTTTTCATCTTATAATATTTTTAGAAAAAGTTTTAGATTTTTCTTTGTCCATTTAGTATTTTTTATAAATTTAAATAGTTTAATAAGTAATTAAATAATAAATAATTAATAATAAATAGAAATAAAGTGTAAAAAAATATAATTTAAGTTTTTAAATAAGTTTTAAGTAATTTTACATTTTTAGGTTTTAAATTTTATAAATTTCAGTTTTTGTCCCATTTTAGCTTTCTCGTTACGCGTTTTAGTTTATTTTTATTCGCGTTTAATTTAATTGTGTATATCTGTTTTTAATTTGTTATTTTAGATTTGTTAAATAAAGCAAAATCAAAATTATCTGATTCATCAATCACTCTAATCCAAAGCTTTTCACAGTTTTCCATTCACACCTCGTTGGGAAACGACCCAGGTGATCACTTGCCTGGTATCATACACTACACATGAGTATCCGGTTCTGAGACTGCATTTGTTTAATTATAAGTGTTGTTTTCGGGCGGATCAGGTCTTATGACTTTCCAGGATACATGCTCAATAATCATTTTTCTGCATTCACATTGCTGATATGATTATGAATTATTTGCAGGTGTCAGCAACGTCAAGTATATGATCAATTATGATTTCCCATGTTCAGTTGAAGATTATGTTCGTAGGATGGTCGAATGGGAAGAGTTGAGGTCAAAGGGACAACCTACACTTTCTTTATTGAAGCAAATTCCAAGTTTGCTAAAGAACTTATTTGAATGGTCAAATTTGGAAGACTCGCATTTCTCCGTCGCGAGAGTGTCGGGTGGCGTTAGAAATCTCTGTAGGTATCTTTTACAAAGTTACATTTTGTTGTTGTTGTGTTAGTGTGGGGTACTACTAACATGCATTTCTTGGTGTCCAAATAAAGACAAGTAATGCATTTTTTTTGGATCCTTAATGCTGTTCTTTATTGGTGAATTTGGTTGTTGTGATCAGGGGAGAAAGAATGCTATGAAAAACAATTTGCATTCTGTTGAAATTTAATTCAAACTACTCAATTACTTTTATGTGCAATACAAAGCATAACTATCAACAGTATGCATAAGATGAAAAGCATGTGTGTGTTTTTTGTTTATACCTGTTATATTTTCAAGATTATATTGTGAATCATGATGAAAAAACTTTGTATTGCAGCCTTGCAGTTACCATTAGAGCATGTGTGTAGCTGTTTTGCAGTTGTGAATGTGGCTGCAAGTGATAAGCTTAGAAGCTAATGGAAGTCGCTTTTTAAAACCTCGGCCGAAAAATAGGCACGCCCGCAACGCGGCGATCGTCGCCATTGTAATGTAACACCCAAAGGCCAAAAGCCCAAAGCGATTTCGGGTTTCAAGTATAGTTACGTTTGAAGGTATTGATAGAGCACAACTATCTATACTCCATGATCTTTTTTCCACCCTATGATAATATGACACCTCAAACTCTCTAAGACCATCATCTTCGAAAAACGTCTATCATTGGCAAAACCCGCAAAAAGAACTAAAAAAAAATCTAATTCACAACTAAAACAATATTGATAAACATTTTATACACTAAATAACACATAAACAACTTATAAAATATAAAAATAAATAACTAATTAAAAAAGAAAAGAAAAAAGAACTACCATTTAGAAGCCTTGAAAGATCCCTTTCTAAAGAAATAATCGAGCATCGACATCGTGAATTCGAACTAATTGTCTTTAAAGAAAAACCCAGAAACAAAATGATTAAATTGGTTTATTTACACACACCTACTCCACTATGAGAGAATTATACGCGTTTTATTTAATAAAGATAAAGATCACTACGTGGAATTTGATCATTTGTTTAATTATACGTGTTTGAGTTGATAAAGTTTGGCTTCAACGTTTAAATTCTTATTACAATTGAATCAAAGAATTTATGTAAGATTGTTTTCGTAATAACAATCTAAGTTGAATGACAATGTTTGGTGGTCTCTTCAATAAACTTAAACATAAACATAAACCAAAGTTAATGTTTAAGTAAGAACTATGCTTAACCATTGAATATGTTCATGGACTATAGTTCTATTTGAGGAGTAAATGCTCTATTAAATGTGTGTCACACTAATTGCAAGAGTTAAACATTTACTCTTTTACAACACGCCTATTTATAGGCAAAGATCGTGCTAAATACCCGTGTGGTAATAGCGACGTGTCAAGCTTTTAACTGGTAAAGTACAATAGTATTTTTACTGCATTTAAAGCTTCTAATCTTAGAACACGTCCAATCATGCTTTAAGGTATAGTATTGATAAATGGTTATCTTTTGATAAAATATTTTATAAAAGTACCATACTTGCAACCATTTGTTTTTCTGTGTAGCGAATAAATCTTTTGCTTATAAGGGTACTTTTCTTTGAAACTCGGCCTTTTTGAAGTATTTTGCGATATTTTGTGACATTTTTGCCCCTCTCAGCTAATAGAGTTTTTTTCGAAGGGCAAAAACGTCACAAAGTAGCTTAAGAAGGACGAATTTGAAAGAAAAGTATCCGTATAAGCAAAAAAATATGTTCGATACCCAAAAAAATAAATGGTGGCAAGTATGATATCTTTATAAAACATTTGCCTTTATCTTTTTCAGAGACTTTTGTACGATCTTGACTTTTGTTGATAAATGGTTTTTTACTTATCTTCCCAAGATAGTTCCCGCCTTTTTCTTGAGTGACTTAGATATTTATCTTAATATCTAAGATCAGGATATCTTACAGCGTGTTCTCGTGTTATATTTGGAGGGGAAGATAAGAGAAGGGATAAGAAAAAAAAGAATGAAGGAGTATGGAAAGAAAATTAAGAATTTATGATGTGTTTTTAGGTTCATCTTTCGTTCTAATTGTTGGGTCAAAAATTGACCCAATTACCCTGACAAGGATTTGAATATAAAATAGCCTAACTTACTAAATAAAATTGTGGGTTACTCACTGATAAAGAAATCAGTGAGTGTTGTATAAAGCTCGTTGTTGAAGAAACACTTTACTTACTGATACGGTGTCAGTCAGTAAAGTATACGAGCTACAAACAACTCCAGTATCACTGAGAATTGACAAATGTCTCAGTGACCCTGAAGACGCTATCTCTACAAGCAGACTGAAAAATATAGGCGCAAACTTCCAAAAGAAAAAAAGGAAGTCAGACAAAGTACAAAAGAGGAAGATGAAGAGGGACCACTTAGTGGATGCTTTGTAATACAACTCACACCAAGTGAATGACAACTCACACCAACCCCACATGTCTTTGTTTAATTACCTGTATATATTGTATGCTTTGTAATAGAGATAGTATGGATTCCTAAACAAACAAAATAATACAAAATGTACTAGTTGATAGGATCATCATCTCATTGAATCTCAAGCATAGCTTGGATCAAGGAGAGTTTATTTGTCACCCAAAAGGGGATAGTTTACCGGAATTATCCCCTTGAAGAAGCTGGAGATGTTATCATGTAGTCAATTGTATTTTGAGTTGTTATCATTATTAATGAAACTGTTATTTCTTTACTCAAATATCAAGGACCAACATGTGGTATCAGAGCGGGTGGATTATTCTTATGATCCAGATCCGTTCATGACTGCTGATAACATTCTTTAATGTCAAAAAATAAATGTGATCTTCAAAAACTGCTACTGCTATAACAATTTTTGAGGGGGAGAGACACATTTATTGGTGACTGACAAACACAAAACATATCCAAAACCCTCCCTGAACCCCACAAAACACACACCAACCACACAAATCTTTGTTTAGTTACCTATATATATATTGTATGCTTTATAATAGAGATAGTATGGATTCCTAAACAAACAAAATAATACAAAATGTATTAGTTGATAAGATCATCCTCTCATTGAATCTCAAGCATAGCTTGGATCATGGAGAGTTTATTTGTCACCCAAAATGGGATAGTTTACCGGAATTATCCCCTTGAAGAAGCTGGAGATGTTATCATGTAGTCAATTGTATTTTGAGTAATCTTGTAACATTTGTTATCATTATTAATGAAACTGTTATTTCTTTACTCAAATATCAAGGGCTAACAAGGTTTATAAAAAAAAAAATAAAAAAAAAATAAATAAATAAAAAAAAAAAAAAAAAAAACAGATCTACCATTCGATCTCTAACACACAAAAACACACCTCTAAAAAACAAAAACTCTTACCACTACACAAAAACACAGATCTGAAACCTCATCACTCAAATCTCGATCTAACCACAAAATCATCAAAACCCACATAAAAAAAAATCCAAATCTTATCGACACTATCACTCCCACATATTTATCAAGACCAATCACAATCACTCAAACATATCAACACAAAACATTCAATCGACAACCAAAAAAAAAAAAAAAAAAAAAACAGATCCAATAACCGAAAAAAAATCACTTCTCTTTTCCAGAAACCAAATCCTCATAAACAAACAAACAAACAAACAAACCCTCAAGATTACAAGACCAAGCTGCGGTTATAGAACAATTTTCAGGTTTGAATATGTTTCAACGACAGCAATGGTTGTTAAAGAACACGTCAAACGGCAATTTTGTTACGGTGGTTTTTATTAGGGTTAAAAAGAAGATTTTTTGTTGGGTTTATTCAGTTTTAATAGAAACTGAGATGGGGGTTAGATCGAATGTGTAGGTTGGGATTAAAAGTGTTAAGCTGATTAAGGAGGTTGGTGAAAAAGAGTTGTTAAAACACTGATGAAGATCAGGTAGAGATGAAAAATGGGATTTGCGACCCAAGGAGTGATAAAGACTAAAATGGGAACTATCGGGTATAATGAAACCTGGTTTCATTAGTTGAATAAAGGAGTGGATTGGTTATTTTGTGGGTGGAGATCAAAAATGGGTCTGAACATGATGTGTGTGTCTAGGAATATTGGAGTTATCAGGATGTGTGGTGAGCCTGATTCTATTCCTAAGTTTATGTTGGGAGTAATGATTATCAGGGAGTGGAGTGTTATTCAGGGTTCTGGCTCAGGCCAACGAATGGTGGTAAGTATCTGAGTTGCGCGACGGAAGCATGGAAGGCCCATGACCCAAAAGTCCCTGAACCCAAAGTGACAGTGAAAAAGTGTCCCTGAAAAATCAGGAAGTAACTGAAGACACTGAACCCGTGAACTCAGGTCACTGAACCTCAGACCAGGTCCCTGAACCCGTGACTAAAACCCATGTCACTGAAACCTCTCAGTGAGACAAACAATGAACCTGTCAAAGTGAACCCTCAGGACCCCATGAACCCTGCACCCAGTCACTGAACCGATCATTGGTCCCCCTGAACCCTACTCACCGAACCCCAATCCAGGTCCCTGAACCCCCTGGTGACTGAACCCTGGTGATTGAACCCCTGAACCCTTTCAGTGAAACAAGTCACTGAACCTATGAACCTTCAGGTCCCTGAACCCTTGAACCTCAGAAACTAAACCCAAGTCCCTGAACAAGCAGGCTTGAATCTGAATAACAAAAAACCACAACTTCACCTGGGCTATTTGTATATTCAAATAGGGGGAGATTGTTGGGTCAAAAATTGACCCAATTACCCTGACAAGGATTTGAACATAAAATAGCCTAACTCACTAAATAAAATAGTGGGTTACTCACTGATAAAGAAATCAGTGAGTGTTGTATAAAGCTCGTTGTTGAAGAAACACTTTACTTACTAATACGATGTCAGTCAGTAAAGTATACGAGGTACAAACAACTCCAGTATCACTGAGAATTGACAAATGTCTCAGTGACCCTGAAGACGCTATCTCTACAAGCAGACTGAAAAATATGGGCGCGAACTTTCAAAAGAAAAAAAAAGGAAGTCACACCAACCCACACCAAGTGGATGACAACTCACACCAACCCCACATGTCTTTGTTTAGTTACCTGTATATATTGTATGCTTTGTAATAGAGATAGTATGGATTCCTAAACAAACAAAAGAATACAAAATGTATTAGTTGATAGGATCATCCTCTCATTGAATCTCAAGCATAGCTTGGATCAAGGAGAGTTTATTTGTAATACCTGAAATTCAGATAACCCGTAAAATTACCAAATTACCCCTGATAATATAAAACCTTATTAAACAACTTATAAAATTCTGAAATAATTCCAAAACATCTGAAATCGAACTATATCTGAAACAAAATAATTTATGGGACAATGTTACATCATTTTCATGTTCAAAAATAATCATACACATTTATATATAAAATTCTGAAAATTATACAATTAAATAAATATAATGTTTTAATTCTTTTTAATTAGATTATATGTAAAAATAAAATAAGGAAAGGATAAAGAAAATCAACCCAGAATATATCTTGATTCTATGGACCAAAAATTCCTGAATTTGCCCCCTTAGTCGGTTCTTAAGGTTTAAACAAATCTCTTTTATTTTTATTCTCAAAAACCAAACCGCATAAACATAACCAAAACCCTAGCGACAAGGAAAAATCGACCAAGGCTAGCACAAGATTTCTGGATGTGTACAAGTAATTATATGGGGTTCTTGGAGGTGCAAGGAAGCTAGGAAAAATAAGGGTTGCTGCGTTTTGTCATTGGTTCGTTCTTGTTCTTTAATTCTTGTCGAATTACTCCAAAACAAGGTAATAATCCATACGACTTAATCACACATTTTAAAATTAATATGACAATTTTCCAGTGATCTTTAGATGTTATATGATTCATATAAAATATGTAAATCTAAGCATGCATGCTATTTTATGCGTATGAAAATATAATGGTCATAAAACACGTAAATCACAAAAATATGTAATCCGAATTTCTGGACATGATAACTATTTTATTTAGACCTCATATGATGTATTAGACCTGGGAAAAATGATAGATAAAATTATAGTAGCCTAAATCAAGTCGTGTTAATTTTAATTTCTAAAACGTACGTAAATATGCAATATATGTTAAACGAATTTTCTGGGCATGCTAATTATTTTTCGTGGGTTCCTTATAAGTTATATGATCTGGGAAAAATATGAGTTTGATTTTTAGAAGCTTAGATTTAACGTGGTTAATTATTGTATAAACCGGATTTTGGAAAAACAAAGAAATAAAATAAAAGGAAAATCGGGGCTTCTAGGGTTAGGGTTCTTGGATGAAATTCTGGTCATTAATGTTGTTTTAAGGATGAATTAATGATGGTTCAATGATTGGTGAAAAGTAGGGTTTATAATTGTTTCTAAAAAGTCTTACCGATTTACGATAAAAAGTATAAGGACCTGTTTTTCCAACTTTGAAACTTCTGGGATATTTTTGTAAGATCATATACATCTGTAAGAATGTGGGAAAAATATAACTTTGGGGTCCTAAGTGTAAATATTGCAATATAATGAATTAATGGCATATTAGGGTTTCGATTGGAAATTAAATAAAAGTGAGGGACCAAAAGTGTAAATCTGAAATTCTGAAGTTGTTTTGAGTTAATACTGATATAAAAAGGTTGTTGTGTAATTTTGAGGATTTTTGGGCTAATTATGTAATTGTTATGAATTATGACTTAATATATATGTTTTGTAAAGTTAAAGGACTAAATATGTAAATTCTGAATTCTGAGGGGTCAAATATGTAAAGTACTAACTTCTGATGATATATTCTGTAATTATGAAATATAATATGCTTGGTTGGTAATTATGGATATTGTAGGGTTTAAATTGTAAAATATGTAATTATAAGGTTGATTTTGTAAATTATGTAACTAAAGGGGTGTAATCTGTAAATTGTGAAACTTAAGGGAATAAAATGTAATTCTAAATAAAATGAGTGTATAATTCTGTAACTTGAAGTATTTTTCACTAATGACCTTGGAAATTAATGAAGTTACATTTAAAACCCTAAACTTTGTATAATTGTCATTTAAAACCCTAAACTTCTGTAACTTGATAAAATGTACTGTATTCCATAATAATCTCTGAATAAGGGTTAAACCTAATCTGAAATGATAATATATGTTAATTCTGGAAAACCTGCTAATTATGGAAACTTACTAAATCTGGAAAGTTACTAAAAATAGAAAGTACATAAAATGAAGAGATAAACAAAAAGGAATAATCTGAATAAGAAAGTTTAGTAATTCTGTCTTCCTCTTCCTGAGGTGTGAAGAAGGAGAAGTCCTGATCATTTGTTCTGTGTTTGTTTGATTTCTGCTGTGCTAATAAGGTACAGATATTCTGCCCTTTTTCAGTAAGGGTTTTTCATTCCCTTTTCCTTCAATTTTTCATTTTCTTTATTAGGATTCCCGATACCACTGCTATGTTCCCTTCTGTTGTGAATCTTTGTTGTGATCTGTTTGTCTTAAACCTTTTGTTTGAACCTCTGCTATGATTCTTGTATTCTGAACCTTTTTCCTAAACTCTGATTGACCTCTTGTTCTGAACCCTGAATTTGTGAGTCTTGATTGAATCTGATCTGTGAACCTTGTTCTGAACCTTAACCTGATATATCTGTTGTAAATTTTGATTTGATTTTGGAAAACCTTAACCTGTTAAATCCTTATCTGAACCTAATTGATTTTGAACCTTTATTAAACTACATATGAAATTGTTTAAGAAAAGCTATTTTAAAAAGAAGCGATACCACTTGGAAATGGAAGTTACTAAACGTTTTGGAAGACCATTTTTATGAAAACTATTTCGTAAGATCATTTCAATGAAAACCATTATTAAAGGATTGGTTTAAAAGAACTTTTGACAGGAACTTCTGAAATGGATTATTGCTATAAATTTGTAATCATTAACCTTTGATATACTTTTTGGACTATTGGAAATAAACCTTTTAATCTGAACTTAAGCTTTGATATTAAACTTAATCTGATAAACTCTGATTTAAACCTTATTATCTTAATCTGAATTGTTGACATGACCCTTCTGCCATGAACCCTTAGATGTGACTCTGTTTATTATATGACATCTGACCTTGACCACAGTCTAATATCCGAGCCAATCACTAGGCATGAGGGTTTCATGTCCATGTCATTGATGCACCGATGGCATGACTCTAGGGCAGGAGAGTGATGACCTGTCCCGTCCCTGATTTTATCTGTTATGTAGGAGAAGATTCTGGCCTACTGGGGCGCATGGATGCATCCTAGTTCTGATCTGATTTCTGTTATCTGTTACTGTTTACTGTTATATATGTATATCTGGTGACTGATGGTGTGTGCGATACACGTCTTTCACATTATCTGGGAGCTGATCACTCCAATTGATACATGAGGTCACCCCTCATATTATCTGTTAATTGAGAGGCATCCCCTCTGGATTATTATATGATTACTCTGTTATGATATTGTCTGTTATCTCTGGGCTCGTGATGGATTTCTGTATTTCCTTAAACCTGGTTTGTACATTATCTCTTTCTCATTTCTTTTCTTTTACCCTTACTCCTTTCCTATTTTTCACTTTAATTCAGTATATGTATAATCTGTATTTCGGATTTGTTTCTGTACTGTTATCTGTTATTGTTTCTGTCATCTATATATCTGTTCACTGAGCTCTCGTAGCTCAGCCGCATTTCTTTTCCTGCGGCAGGTTTTAGTAGGAAGCTGGGAATGAGTGAGAGTGTACCTCTGGACTTAGAAGGCTTGGTAGCTATTCTGGATTAGAATTGGATGGAAGATATTATGTTTTAGAATTAGTTTTGAAAGTTTTCATTGTAACCTTGTAGATTCAGTAATTCACTTGTAATCCTTTGAGATTTTTGTATTACTGTAGATGTATGCTCTGTTTTGATCTGATATGAATCCATTATTGTGATATCTTTACCCTTGTCGGGTCGGGGTGTTACAATTTATGGTATCAGAGATCACAGGCTGCGACTCGTAATACATTTACCCTTGACCTGTGAAGTCTGGACCACTAAGTTTCCACTGTAGGCGCTCGTAGGATAACCTTTGAGATTTTGCTTTAGGACTTCCCTATAGGAACTTAAATTCTGACCAGTGAGGAATGGGTAGACTATAAGTCATTTGCTTAAGTATCTTGCTTCCGCACCACTCTGATTCGAGTCTTGCTGTTGGTTAAAATCGCATTTGGAAATTTAGAGCTTATGCCTTGCATTACCTAAGAATTGAAACCTAAATAAAATCTGAAGCATTGGAAATTGCGTAGTAATTATCTGACATTATTTGATCCTTGCCTTCCGATTTCAACTCCGACCTCTGAACCTTCTGTTAATCATTCTGATGCCTCTTTGGGCAATCTGAGAATCCCCATGATGATGATACACTTGATACATTCTGTTAGTTATTTCTCGTTTCTAATAATCATCTATGAATCTTCTGACACTATTTGATTTCTACTTAACCATCTCTGTTCCCATGAGAAGCCTTGTGGTGTTTTAACCACGAATACACGGATGTTTTCCCTCTCATTCTGAACGGTAAAATCTGCTTTGTTGTTCCATCTTTCTTTGGTAGTAACCTTGATTTTATTCTTAATTGAATGATCATTTAAAATATTGACGACTATCCTCCTATGTCTCACCTTTGGCGTTTGAAACAATTTTGGAACCCCTGACATGATTACCGATTGTTAAACTTTTGCTGCCACTACCTGATTTTGACCTTCATTTCTGATCTGTGGATAAACCGTCTGATATCTTTCCGACCATCCCGAAGACCATTTAACCTTAAAGTGTTTGACACATTCTATAAATTCATGACCCATGCTGGATATAAATGTATCCTCTGATCCTATTCTGTCCTGAATGATGAATCTTATTTGCTCCCTTGAATGATGAATCTTATTTGCCAATCAGTTTTCTTTGGAAGGAGTTGATGCAAATACTATCTCTGTATGGAATTGTTAATTGACCATGATGATACTGATAACCGATGTTCCATAAGCCTCACTTCTGACAACTATACGATGTTCGTATTACCAATGATGTACACCCTACCTGTCACTTATGCTAAAAGCTAAACCAAAAACACCAACACCTTGAACTATTCGCATACCTATCCCCACACTATACTGAACCATGTACTTGACTCTGACATATGCACTATCCGTCTGGTTAAGTGACCATATACGTTCTGCGGATCTGTTTACTATTGATATACTTAATTTTGGAGATCTTTTGATTATTGATTGACTGGTTCTTCAGCTATCATAAACTACCGCATCTGAAATGTAACAATCTGACCCACCCTATTTGGTTATAACAACCTTTAACCGCTTAAATCTGTTAAGCTTATCACTATATTTACCCTGATCTCATTTGATTGTCAAATTCTCCTGACACCTATTAGTATCCACCCCTAGAAAGTTTTGTTGTACAAATTTTATGGCATTTTCTGATGAAACTTCTGAGTTTCCTCCCGTTTGAGAAGTAGAATTGATTCTGAACCGATCTCGGTTGACGAGCCATGATGCTATAGAAGTCGAGAGATTGAAGAAACCGATGAGATATGATTTTGTTTCACCTCAGTGTTCCCTTTAAATACCTAACCGTAATCTCAACCGCAATCACTTTTCATTTCCGAGTATAAATGATTAAATTATTCTATCCTTGTGAACTCTGTATCAGACAACCTCATTTAATGTTTGAAGGACTGAAGCAGCAACCTCAAGAACTCCTAAGATGGGAGATGACTAACTGAGAGAAGCTTCCGTAAAGTATTTCAGTTTATTCGTAAAGATTAGTGATGTGAATTAGATATGAAGTTATCCCTGAAAAGATTCATGAAAACTGTTTTCGTACTCATCGTGACCATTATAATGCCAATAGTATTGGCTAATAAGAATCATGTTTTCACGAGTATCTGGACAATTGTCATAGTATGACAACATGTTTGTGCCCTGAGACGAACGAGGAAAACATGTAGACCATCTTCGTATTAAAAGGGAATGACCTTTGTTCTGGAAGAGTAGATGTGGTTGGCGTTCAGAGATTGTAGCAGACACCACTACCAAGCATCTGATGACGACAACAATCTGAGTTGGCGAATTCCGAACTGTGCTAATAGACCTGTCCAAGACTCGCAGTCTTGCTTCTCTATTCATTTTAGTTGTACTAAGATGAATTGAGAGTAGAAGCAGACTTGAGAATGGAAACTGAGATCATGACCTTGAATAGAAGAAAATTCTGAAGCGAAAAAAATTCTGTGACGGGTGAAGCTATGGATGATGTGATTCACTTCCGCTCGACCTATTTAAAAATCTGTTACCTGATGATAAATCCTTTGAATGATTTAAGTTCTTTATCAGTAATTCCGCTCTGTGTTCATTCTGCGTATGTCGGATGATGGTTTTGTTATCTGAAATTTGACGAATGATGGATGATCTGATGTACCAAATTCTGATAGACATTCTGGGGCTTCCGTTAAAATTTTTTTCGAGTAATGCGTTCTCCTCTTAGTTAGGGTATTTGATTCTGATGAACTCTGAGACCGTAGGAAGACTAGGTGGATTAGGATAAGTTGTTCTGATCACGACTTGAGATAAAGTATGACCATCATGAGGGCATATTTATATGATGCCAGTATTATGACGTCTGGCCAACGTGATAATACTTACATCATATAACATGCACTTGTTGTGGGCATAGGATATTTCGAGAAGTGCCTTAGAAGCTTTAGAAATTCTGATAACTGTTTGAGATCGTCTGCGTTAGTGAGACTTTAAGTTCATTCTACCTATACGCGTAATCTGCTTCCACCGTTATGCGAATTGATACATCTGGATTCTCGTCACGCATTCTGCTGACCTTTGAACTTCTGATAATAATCTTCAGTTTTGTTATAAAACTTCTTCCAATTGATGTTATCGATAATCTATTTCTGTACGCTCTAATCTGATCTGTCAATTCAATTTCTATGGACGGCATATCCGTCAAAATCCTGTGAAATTCTTACGTCCCTTCCGAGGAAATCTGATTATCATCTATTAGGTCTGATATGTCTTTGTTTAGTTTCCGTTCCCTTTTCCTTCTGTTTTCTGCAAATTTCGAGGACGAAATTTTTTTGTTAGTGGGGAAGAAGTTGTAATACCTGAAATTCAGATAACCCGTAAAATTACCAAATTACCCCTGATAATATAAAACCTTATTAAACAACTTATAAAATTCTGAAATAATTCCAAAACATCTGAAATCGAACTATATCTGAAACAAAATAATTTCTGGGACAATGTTACATCATTTTCATGTTCAAAAATAATCATACACATTTATATATAAAATTCCGAAAATTATACAATTAAATAAATATAATGTTTTAATTCTTTTTAATTAGATTATATGTAAAAATAAAATAAGGAAAGGATAAAGAAAATCAACCCAAAATATATCTTGATTCTATGGACCGAAAATTCCTGAATTTGCCCCCCTTAGTCGGTTCTTAAGGTTTAAACAAATCTCTTTTATTTTTATTCTCAAAAACCAAACTGCATAAACATAACCAAAACCCTAGCGACAAGGAAAAATCGACCAAGGCTAGCACAAGATTTCTGGACGTGTACAAGTAATTTTCTGGGGTTCTTGGAGGTGCAAGGAAGCTAGGAAAAATAAGGGTTGCTGCGTTTTGTCATTGGTTCGTTCTTGTTCTTTAATTCTTGTCGAATTGCTCCAAAACAAGGTAATAATCCATACGACTTAATCACACGTTTTAAAATTAATATGACAATTTTCCAGTGATCTTTAGATGTTATATGATTCATATAAAATATGTAAATCGAAGCATGCATGCTATTTTATGCGTATGAAAATATAATGGTCATAAAACACGTAAATCACAAAAATATGTAATCCGAATTTCTGGACATGATAACTATTTTATTTAGACCTCATATGATGTATTAGACCTGGGAAAAATGATAGATCGAATTATAGTAGCCTAAATCAAGTCGTGTTAATTTTAATGTCTAAAACGTACGTAAATATGCAATATATGTTAAACGAATTTTCTGGGCATGCTAATTATTTTTCGTGGGTTCCTTATAAGTTATATGATCTGGGAAAAATATGAGTTTGATTTTTAGAAGCTTAGATTTAACGTGGTTAATTATTGTATAAACCGGATTTTGGAAAAACAAAGAAATAAAATAAAAGGAAAATCGGGGCTTCTAGGGTTAGGGTTCTTGGATGAAATTATGGTCATTAATGTTGTTTTAAGGATGAATTAATGATGGTTCAATGATTGGTGAAAAGTAGGGTTTATAATTGTTTCTAAAAAGTCTTACCGATTTACAATAAAAAGTATAAGGACCTGTTTTTCCAACTTTGAAACTTCTGGGATATTTTTGTAAGATCATATACATCTGTAAGAATGTGGGAAAAATATAACTTTGGGGTCCTAAGTGTAAATATTGCAATATAATGAATTATTGGCATATTAGGGTTTCGATCGGAAATTAAATAAAAGTGAGGGTCCAAAAGTGTAAATCTGAAATTCTGAAGTTGTTTTGAGTTAATACTGATATAAAAAGGTTGTTGTGTAATTTTGAGGATTTTTTGGCTAATTATGTAATTGTTATGAATTATGACTTAATATATATGTTTTGTAAAGTTAAAGGACTAAATATGTAATATCTGAATTCTGAGGGGTCAAATATGTAAAGTACTAACTTATGATGATATATTCTGTAACTATGAAATATAATATGCTTGGTTGGAAATTATGGATATTGTAGGGTTTAAATTGTAAAATATGTAATTATAAGGTTGATTTTGTAAATTATGTAACTAAAGGGGTGTAATCTGTAAATTGTGAAACTTAAGGGAATAAAATGTAATTCTAAATAAAATGAGTGTATAATTCTGTAACTTGAAGTATTTTTCACAAATGACCTTGGAAATAAATGAAGTTACATTTAAAACCCTAAACTTTGTATAATTGTCATTTAAAACCCTAAACTTCTGTAACTTGATAAAATGTACTGTATTCCATAAAAGATCTTGAAAACACAATTATTTTTCAATTTATTTCTTTTTCTTTCATTTGTAAATTTATCTTAAGAACACAATTAATTTTGAGAATACAAAATTTTTTTTATTTCTTTCTTTTTCTTTTTCTTGTGACGTTGGTGTGTGACCACAA
The DNA here is from genome assembly GCA_021014915.2 of Artemisia tridentata subsp. tridentata. Classification (NCBI taxonomy): domain Eukaryota; kingdom Viridiplantae; phylum Streptophyta; class Magnoliopsida; order Asterales; family Asteraceae; genus Artemisia; species Artemisia tridentata. Next base: position 416,356,017 of record CP139506.1, read on the forward strand.
GGTCCTATGTTCGAATCCAGCTACAGTCTTGTTATTTTCATTTTACCAGGGTAAAAACCTTTTACAAAAAAAAAAAAAAAAAAAAAAAAAAAAAAAGTTTCTTGAAAACACATTTCTTTTTCAGTTTATTTTCTTTTGAAATCTTTAGTCAAAGATCATTGGCTTTGAATCGGCCAACAACAAAAAATTTAAAACTTGATTACAAAACAAAATAGGAAAAGCTTAATAAAAATAAAAGGGACATGACACGTCATCGTCACGTATCAAATTAAAACACTCATGAAAGTACATTGTTATTCTACAACTTTAAAAAAGTACACGTACCAAAACGATACACTTTGAAAAGTACATTGCTATTTTATGACTTAATCCGAAAATAAAATGTGCATTTGATAGGAGTCAAACTTGGGTCTATTGCTTGGAAGGCAACTATCATAACCATTGTACTACAAATGCTTTGTTAATGTTAATTCATTCTATGTGCATTTATATAAACTCTGTAGGTCAGTAGGTGTTTGCCTATACTAGTTTTGTTTTATTCTTCTTTTATGTCTGGCTATGCTAATGGTTAATATCAAAATGTGTATATAACTATATATTGACTTTTCAGAGTTTATGTAATAAATTGATGTTTACTTTTTCACGTAAATAAATTAAGTTGGTTGAAATAGCAGCTAGGAACTTATATTGTCAATTTGTTTATTTACTTGAAAAGTTTGGCTCGTATGAGTGGCTTGACTTGCAATGTCTTTATTGTCTTAGAGGGTCTTTGTATTAGCTTTTATTGTTTATGACCTTATAAAACATAAACTTGGGTGTTTGTTTAAGCTTATTTGGCCAGATTATGGGCTTATTTATGAGCTAAAATACGCTTATGTTTCATAATTCATAAGCTTGGTGTTTGTTTAAGCTTATTTGGCATGCTTGTGAGCTTACTGAACTTTTGAAAAGTTGAAAATTTTGAGCTAGCGAGCTTATCAATGTGAGCTTATGGTGTATTGAAGCTCATAAGCTCAAGTTGATAATTTCATAAGCCCAAAATCTGAGCTTATGAGCTTTTCAAAAGCTCAACAGGCTCATAAGCCGGCTAAATAGGCTTAGACAAACACCCCTTTTTAGGGGTGTTTTTGTAAGCTTATTAGTCTAGCTTACGAGTTTAATGAAAGTTTTAAAAGTTAAAAAGTATAATATATGAACATACGAGTTTATGAACTTAAACTTCTGGCTTACTTAAATTCATAAGCTCAAGGTGATAAGCTCATAAGCCCAAAAATTTAGCACATTAGCTTTTCGAATATTCAATAAGTCATAAGCCATACACATAAGCTCAAACAAATGCTCTTTAATTATTGTTTGTTTTCTTCTCTGGTAAAATAATTAATAAGCTCATTTTCAATGTTTCACCTTAATGAATAAAAAGGCATGCATATGAACAAAGCTTCATACAATTCAATTCGATTTTAAAGGCGAATAAAAATCATACTACTTCCGACTTTTAGTAATGAATAATTAAATTGAGATATTAAAAAAGAAAAAGAAAAAGCGAATTACTAATTTAAAACGTGAATGTAATGATTTTCACACATCTTGAAAAGACTACACGTGTTAGAACTTAGAACTATGTAGGGCTGTAAACGAACTAAACGTTCAGTTAAAATTTCAAGAACCGTTCGATAGTTCGTTTATTTATTAAATGAACGAACATGAACAATATTTTATGTTTGTTTAGTTAAATGAACGAACATAAACTAAAGTCGCGTCCGTTCATTTATGTTCGTGAACGTCCGATTATGCGTTCATTTATGTTCATTAATTAATTTATTTTCGTATATCATATATTTTAAATGTATAATTTTAAAATTGGTTTGTTTAAACAAAACAACACTTATAAAACAATATATTGTGCATAATTTAATAAAGTTTATATTTGTTTGTCTATGTTCATTCATGTTTGATCGTTTATGTTCGTTTAGCGTTCGTTTAGTATCTTAATGAATGAACATAAACGAACATGAACAACTCATTTTCTTAATAAACGAACATGAACAAGAAAATCCGTCCGTTTAAGCGTTCGTGTCCGTTTATTTGCGGTTAAAATTAAACGAATGAACATGAACAAGTCTCCGTTCATGTTCGTCCGGTTCATTTACAACCCTAGAAGTATGGTAATCTTGTTAACCTTGCCAGGCAAAATTGTGTTTTATTATCAGAAAATATTATCATCAGCCATATATGAGGCATAAATGCGGATTCAACTTATTAAAGTTTTAACAGGATCTAGTAATATCCACGTCCACTAACTAAATACTTCATCTCATTAAGATCATGTATATTATACTATCTATAAAACAAAATTGTCAAAGTGAAAAGTGAAAAGTCAAAAAAATGAAATGTGAAAAATATTAGAAAGAAAATGTTGAAACAATTAATTACGAGCAATTTCAATTTCAACTATTAATTAATACATATATGTTTCAAAAGAAAACTATTAATACACATCGAAAACCGGGTTGACCAGGTTTTATTGACCCATTTTTCGACCCAACCCGTTGGGATGACCCGGTTTATATTAACCCGTTTTTCGACCGGAATGGTTCAACCGGTTGAACCACTAGGGTCGAACCGGGTTTCAAAACATTTAAGTTTAGGGGGTACTTAATTAGTTTAAATTTCAAAGATTTTAAAATTCAAGATTTTAAGAAAAAAAAGATACACTCTTTATGAGTAAAGATTTTTTATAGACATTAAAGGAAATTTTGGAAAAGCTCATTTTTTCTTATAGATTTTTAAACATACCTGCAGTAACTAGACATTTCATTGTCCAGTATCACTTGGTCTTTGTTTGAATGTAGTAATTTGTGAAATTCAATTAACAACAAAAACTTTTTTTAGGTTTAATCCCAAACAAAATTTGGGGCTTGGCTAACTAAAACCGTGAAAGAAAATTAATCAAAGTTATCTTTCGTCTCTCATGGTGTGTGTCAATTAATGTGTACATGTGTTTCCTTGGTAATTTATAAACCTTGGGGTCATAATCCACTCGTACATGTACATGTTAAGTTTAGCACAAATGACACAAAATTCGTCTCTCTTTGAACTATATATATTGTTCTTGTTTAGTAACTTTACATGAAAAGAACTAATTTCTAATATCGTTTTTTTTTTTTTTTTTTTTATTTTTTTTATTTTTAGATTAATGAGCTCAATATCAATGTTACACCCTAACGAATAAAAAGGCATGCATATAAACAAAGCTTTAAACAATTCAATTCAATTTTAAAGGCGAATAAAAATCATACTACTTCCGACGCAAAACAAGCAATTTAAAAAAATCACTGGATGGG